>JAZKJV010005051.1:0-478416 GCA_037367405.1 Ottelia alismoides | reverse complement strand
GTGTCTGTATCGACTACATGCGCATGAATGCTGTGACTAAGAAAGACCATTTTCCTTGCCTTTTATTGATCAGATTCTGGAGAATCTCGCAGGGAAAGGGTTCTTCTTCTTCTTCTTTTTTGACGGGTACTCAGGCTACAACCAGGTAGCCATACCCCCTGAGGACTAGGAGAAGACCACATTCACATGTCCTTTCAGCACTTATGCCTTCAGGCGCATGCCATTCGGGCTTTGCAATGCCCTGAGCACATTTCAGAAGTGCATGATAGCCATATTTGCTGAGATTGTGGGAGATTTCCTGGAAGTGTTCATGGATGACTTCTCGGTCCAAAGTGATTGTTTTGATACATGTTTAGCACACTTGAACCGAGTCCTCACGAGGTGTAGAGAGGTGAATCTGGTACTCTCCTGGGAGAAGAGTCACTTTATGGTGACGGATGGTATCATGTTGGGGCATGTCGTCTCCAAAAGGAGAATGGAGGTTGACCCTGCCAAGGTGGAGGTGATCAAGAAACTCGATCCACTTACCAACGTGAAGTTAGTGAGGTCTTTTCTAGGGTATGTTGGATTCTATAGATGACTTATTTATGATTTTTCAAAGATATCCTGCCCATTGACCGAGCTCTTAGGGAAAGACACATAGTTTGTTGTAGATCATAGGTGTTTGGAGGCCTTTGAGCTCTTGAAGAGGAATATTTATGCCTAGACTATCCTACAAGATCCTGACTGGTCTCTCCCCTTTGAGATCATAACTGATGCTTCAGATTTCGCTATAGGAGCTGTGTTAGGACAACGACGAGAGGGGATCCCGTTTGCGATCCACTACGCAAGCAAAGTATTGGACCCTATACAGAAGAATTACACCGTGACTGAAAAGGAAATGCTCGTTGTAGTATGGGCCCTCAAGAAGTTCAGATCATATATTTTTGGCTCCAAGGTGATAATCTACACTGATCACACAACCATTCGGTACTTAATGGAAAAGAAGGACGTGAAGGCGCGTCTTCTTAGGTGGATTTTACTCCTCCAAGAGTTTGATTTGAAGATAAAAGATAAACCTGGAGTGAAGAATGTTGTGGCTGATCATCTTTCTCGGATTGAACTTAAGGATTCTCTTGATTATGAGCGGATTAGAGAGACCTTCCCAGATGAGTCAATTTGTGTTATTGACTCACTCCCGTGGTATGCCAACATGGTGAACTATCTTGTCTCCAGGCAGGTTCCCCATGGGTGGACTAGGAGCAGCATTGACCGACTTAAGTCGGATTCGAGGAGATACCACTGGGACGATCCTTTCCTTTTCTTCGAAGGACCGGATTGTGTTTGGAGAAGGCGTATTCCTCAGAAGGAGTACTAGAGTGTCATCACATATTGTCATTCACTTGAGGCTAGAGGACACCATTTGGGGAAGAGAACCGCTCACAAGGTACTTCAATGTGGATTGTACTGGCTGACCTTGTTTCGAGATGCTATTGATTTTGTACGATCGTGCCCGATTTGTCAAAGGCTTTGTTGTTGTTGTTGTGTCTGATTTGTCAAAGGATGGGAGGGACAGTTGGACAGAGAGATGAGATGCCCATGCAACCAGTGATTATTTGTGATGTTTTTGATACATGGGACATAGATTTTATGGGTCCCTTTCCCAGCAGCCAAGGACATGAGTACATCTTGTTGGCGGTTGACTATTTATCTAGGTGGATGGAGGCTATCCCAAGTCGAACCGCAGATAGCAAGACTGTCTGTAAGTTTGTGAGAGACCATATTATTGTTAGGTTTGGGGTGCCAAAAGTTTTTATATCAGATGGGGGTAGCCACTTTGTGAACCGAGATATGAGATCTTTAGCTAAGGACTATGGATTTGAGCACAATGTTACTAGTCCAAACCACCCACAGTCCAATGACATGGCAGAGGTTTCGAATAGAGAGGTGAAGAGTATTTTGCAGAAGTTGGTTCGTCTCGATAGGAAGAACTGGTTCCAGCTCTTGAACCAAGTTCTGTGGGCCTATAAGACAGCCTACAAGACACGATTGGGTACTTCACCATTTAGAATGATCTACGGCAAGCCATGTCATTTGCCTGTAGAATCGATTTATAAATCTGATTGGGCAATTAAGCAGATTAATTGGATTTGTCACCAAGGGAAGCTTTGTCGAGACTTGAACTTAAACGAGCTCGTGGAAATCCGAAACATGGCATATGACAACAGTTTGATTTATAAGGACAAAGTGAAGAGATGGCGTGATCAGCACATTAGGTGCAAAGACTTTATCCATGGACAAAAGGCATGGTTTTTTAATGCCAGGTTGAAGATGTTCCATGGGAAGCTCAAATCTAAGTGGAGGGGTCCCTTTGTTGTTAAGAAAGTGCACATGAATGGAAGTGTAGAGATAGCTGATCTCACGGATGGTGCACAATCTCATGTGGTGAATGGACAACTGTTGAAGCATTTTCTAGATTCTAACGAGCAGTTAGTCCAAGTTGAGGTCATCAACTTCATGCAGAGTGAGCACAGAGCAGATACATTATATCATTCTTCATGAAGATGCAGCATCAAGATTCAACAGCTTAGAAGATTCATTCACTCTTGTACATTCTCACTTTTCTGTATATTCTCTAGATCACATCGGTTCTCACTCCTATCCTATACTTAGGCTGACCAAAGCCTAAGTATAGGGGGGGACTGATGCCTGCCACGTGTATATACTCATCCATTTCACTTCTTGACCTCGATCGCCACATTTTTGCTCTTCTTCTATACTTAGGTTGACCAGAGCCTAAGTATAGGGGAGGGGATCGACTTCTATACTTTTTATTGTTTTAGTTGTCCTATGCTTAGCATGAGCTATGTCTTTTTCTTGCTTCTTGTGCTCTGAGGACATAGCACATGCTAAGTATAGGGGGCTTGTATATATTACATATATACTTTACTCATAGCTCTACTTTCACGTATTTTTTATATATTACAATAATTACGGGTTGGGTAAAATTGGTAAAAAAAAACTTTTCAAAAAAACTATTTCAAAAAAAATCTCTTTTCTTCCCTTATTTACTTTTAAAAAAAATTCAAAGAAAACAAAAAGAATCTCTTTTCTGTCTTTATCTGCTTTAAAAAATAAAAAATGTATGTTTTTCAAAAAAACATCAAAATTAAAAAAAAACAAAAAAACTAACTAATAAGTTGGTTTGGTCCCTGACACTTACACTTTCACACAAGACTAGTGATGTTCAAGAACACTTGGTTTATGAGGTCTTGAGATTTTGGGTTAACCAGCCTTAATCATTAGGGTCTTTGACTTAGTTATTCACATTTCCCTGGTTTGAAAGATTTCTGTGCTATATTGCATGCTTAGTCTCTACCTTAAGATTATGATCATCACCTCACATACACGACTGCAGTTATGATGAGATGAGTTGAAATTTTACTTGAGGAACTGGGATGAGGGATTGAGTTTGGACCTGATCTAATGATGCTCGAGGATGTGATAAAATCAATGAAGGCTTCATGAAACCTGAGTGTCAACACCTTTAGCCAGTATGAGAACATGGTTCTTGTACTATCTCTTGACATTTACCTATGTGCCAGGGTGTGATAAAATAAAAAAATGTTGATCAGTTGCGCCAACTCTTGGTAAAAGCAGTGGAGCTAGCCAAAAATAATACAAAGAAATATCAAATGTTGAAATAAGCTCTCTTTCCACAAAGTCAATTATCAAAAGAGCTTCCACCAAAGGCGAGCCAACTATTTCAAAGTATCCGCTTGGACCACCGCTATTAGGACCAGGAGTCGGGCTTGCACTAAAATAAGGCTCTGCATCGTAAATGCTACAAGTCTGGGTGTAGAAGGTACGATAGGTACTCAGAAAAGGCACACCCCAGTGTACTCCCAGGAAAACAAGTGCAGACGACTCCAACTTCTCTTAACGAACGCACTGATCAACACCAAAAATATGCGTTGAGTAATAAGGCACTTGAGAGAATCCTTGTTCCAATGCGAATGAGAGAAGAAATGACACAATCCTATGCCCTCCATCAACTGGCCTTCATCTACACTTTCAAGTCTGACAACTAAAGAGACGGTGGATTGGATGCAAGAAATGGTTTATTCCCTAGTGTTGAGGATTCGTTGCGACTCTACTCTTGTAACTACAGTCCACACTTGAAGTCATATCCTTACTATATATGTATACAAAGAGAGTCTGATGATTAGGGAAATTGGATACCTTTTGACTAGAGCTTGGTTCAGCTTAGAATTTTAGGATCTCTAAAATCGAGAGTTCTTGAACAGATCAAGTCTTGTATTCACATGCACAGTCAGGGGTTAATCCAACTTATTCATTCTTTATTCGCTCGAGGACTAGCAAAGTTTAAGTATAGGGGGTGTTGAATCTGCGATTCATCATCTCAATATATTAATCTTAGCAAAATCCCTCAGTAAATTCTCAAATAAATGTCCATAAAATCAATAAATTAACAAAATGATCCTTGTAAATAAAATACACTAATTATTGTATATTATATTGTACAAAAAATTTACAATAAAAAGCACAAAATTAAAGGAGTTTTTCACCTATAAATAGCCAAAAACATCTTTTTTTTAATAATTTAATTTCAACTCCTTTTTGGCTAATTCTTTCTCTGATTTGTTCATACAAATATATATAAAAATATAAAAATATAAAGTAAATTTCATCTCAAATAAATACTCCTAGATTCCAAAGATAAAAAGCCGCAAAGTCCAACTTCCCGGTTAAACTCCCGCTCCGTATGAACTCCAAATTCACCAAACTCATTTTTAAAGTCCAAGTTAGAAAATTATCTATCTAATGAAAGTGATTTCATTAAAATCGGAGTTCGTTTACAAAATTTGGATTTTGGGACCTAGGTGTACTTTGTAAATAATGTATATATCTTTTTTTCCCCATTTTTATTCACTCTTCTTAATTGCTAAAAAATCTAAAAAAAAAACATTGTTGTGTTGTATTTTATTTCTAGTATTTTATTATATTTTTCTGTTGTAAATATCTCTTATTAAAAATAAAAAAATCAAAACAAGAAAAGTTAAAAGAACATGTACATGTTGTTTGTCTTCTTTTGTAAATTCTCCACAATTTTTTCTTCTCTTTATTTTACTGTATTTTAGTAGCCTACGTTATTCTACTATTTATTTTTTTTATTTATTCTCATTCTCTACAATAACCACCCATTCAACTCCATTATTTCACCATTTTTTCTAACTTCTAATTCAACTCCACCATTTTATTAACCTCCCCTCCACCACTTTAATAACTTCTCATTTTTTCTTTCTTTATATACATCACATTCTCCTCATTTTTACCTTTAATCCATCTTTATGTGAGGAGAGCCTTGTTCCCAGAGTTGAATCGGTGACAACGATACAATCGCGGTCGAGCGACGACAACCCTCTCTCCGGTGAGATCCGTTTGCTTTTTAGCCAACATCGTAGCCGTATCCGCACGCTGCTCGAGCTCATCGCTCGTCGGCTATTCAAGCGAAGACCGTGCTTCTCGTGAGCACACCATAAGAGACGTATCCATCGTAGGTAAGTTTATTTTCATCTTGTCATCGTTTTTATCTTTGCATTTTTTAGCACATCACATTTATCACCCATACTCTATTACATTTCATATAATCCCCACTTCATCATATCACCGCCATCTTCATCTTCTTCATCATTCTCCTCTACCAATTTTTTCCCTTTTTGTGTATATTCTTATTTGTTCCCTGTTTAAACAAAATTAAAAAAATTAAAAAGAAACTAGTCACAAAAACATCACAAAAAATAAAAAAAATAATAAAAATAATAAAAAGTAGGAACGCGCATATGCCCGTCCCTGCCACCAGCTTCCACCGCCGGCAGCCAGCTCCCACCGCTGCCGGGCGCACACCACCACGCGCCACCGCCGACCCCTCCTACTCCATGCCACCACAGCAGCTCCGCAGCGCCGGCCCCGCGGTTTCACTCCCTCCGCCAGTCGCCACGTGCACCGCCACCGCCACCAGTCCAGCCTGCTCCAGCCCGCTCCGCCGCACCTTCACCCCACGGTCCACCTCCTCGCTGCCCAGCCACGACGCGTCTCCTCCTCTCCTCCAGCCGCGCGGCCTCCACGCGTCGCTACGGCCGCGCGTGCGGTGTCACCGCCTGCCCTCCTGCGCCCTATCCGCCCACCCGCGCCAAACGAAGAAGAAGGTCCTCTTTTCCGAATTTTTTTATTTATGTAAAAATTGTAATTTTATTTTCTTAGTTTTATGTAATTACAAAAGTGCCCCTGTGCATGTTTTGTTATGTTTAATTTATTTTCTGAATTGTACAGACAACCCTGTATTTGCATATCAATTTGGACCTCATTTTAGCATCGTTTATTTAAATTAAAAATGCCATGATGTTTAATAAGTAATTTTCTTTCATTTGAATATTTATTTATATTTTTGTGAGTTATGATGAATTAATTAAAATTGTTCAAGTGAAATTCTGCATATTTTTCTCAATCTAAGCTTTTAAATTCATATCTCACTCACAGTTGCTCAAAAAATTTTACAAAAATCAGGAATGATGCCTTGATGAGTGTTCTAATTAATATCCAAATTTCATCTTAATTGGAGTTATCTTGTGCCTTAAATAATTTGTAAAGTGTTTTTCATAATTGATTTTTATTTAAATCCACATACATTATTTTTGCAAAATTTCAATCTCCTGGTTTGATAATACAAATACCTTTTTGATATAATTCACACTCTGAATAATTTGGTATTGTGGATTTATTAGGAAATAATTAGTCACTGTCACTCTGTTTCCATTGAAAAGTCCATAAAAAATCATTTTTTGGTCAGAAAAATCCAAAAAATACTGTAGCATCCTTGCATCATGTTTTATTTCCAATAAATTTTCATTATTTTTACATTCTGTTTATGTGAAAAATTACGAAAAAAAACCCATAAAAAGTGTGCATTTTTCATTGTTGCATCTTAACTAATAAAATTCCAAAAAAGGTGTCTTGCATTCATCACTGGATTAGAGTTCTAGAAAAAATATAATTTGGCTAAATTGAACTGATTTTCTATTAAAATTAATTTAGCTAAGTTGTGTCTTTTTCTATTAACTTAATTCACATGCATTGTGCATTTCGCATTCTTTTTGCCTAAAAATACAAAAAATCGCATTTGAAAACCTAAACCTACATTTTCCGAGTTAACCCGAAGTTGTTCCTTTGCCTCCCTGTGTTCGACCCCAGACTTGCTCGGGATATAAATTAAAGCCGAGACACTTTTCACGGAGATCCTTCTCTCGGTTCTGACTGATTTGCTAAGTACATGTACTACAATGAATGCAAATTATCAGACGTTCACGTGAAGGTTGGGAAATTTGCAGGGGAGGCGCCAACTTCTTCAAATTACAAACATGTCCTTATATCACGTGAAGAGCATGCACGCTTGGGCTAAATTGCAACCAACCCCCTCCGGGTTTCAATAATTGAAATTAGTCCCTGTACGTGTGGAAAAATTACAGGAAAGGAATCATGGTTTATTATATTTGTATTTAGGTCCTTCCAGGGACATGCTTGTATTTTTTCCTCTAGTTATTTCAAGTTTTCTTTACGTTTATGCCCTTGGACTCTCTGTTGCATATCTTGAGCATCCGAGCTCCGTTTTGGTTGATTTCACTTGCGTTGCGAAGCTTATTTATCTTCCTAATGGCATGACTTGCTTTCTGATTTGACACTTTAAATATTGATGATTAATTTCAGCAATGCAGTGTCTTTTATGTAATGTTTTCTCATATCTTGTATTAATTTATCAATGGAATTTGCTTCATTATTGGATCCTGAAGTTGACTATATTTTCTTGGCTCAATTATTTTGATCCAGATAGGGCATACTTGCATAACTTTATTTTCACTTGCATTTCATGGCATTATAAAAACAAACAAAAAGTGCAGGCTTCATGTTCCTTTCTACATTGTTTCCTTGCATTGTTTGGTCTGCGAGTTCTTTATTTATCACTTAATCTAAGTAATGAGAGTCTAAATGAATACTTAAGAGGCTCGTGTCCGTGAGTTCGACCTTGAGCTTACCTTAATAAAAAAATTCAACCGCTTTGATTTAATTAATAAATTCATTGGCGTTTTTTTATGAACCCAATTTAGCCCGACTGCAATGACATCAGAAGTGTTAATTCCACACAATTAAAGGGATGAATTCGCGGTTCGCCAATACAACAACGTCTATTGTATATTATTTCACCAAAAAAATTCCAAATTTTGTGAATTTCATTCACGCCATTGGAAATTTGTAAATCATATTCACACTCCCAAAATAAGATGTAAATTGCATTTTCAATAAATTGTCCAATATGAATCCAATTGACATCAACATTTAAATCGTAAAAGTTATTTACAAATAGCTCTCTTTAATATATTATAAATCACATTTATAATATACATGATTAACATGGATAGTACAATCCATATTATTCATATACATAATAACTAAGTCACATTTAATTACATTGGATCATCATTTTCATGCATCAAAATAATATGAATCGCATTGACATTATTCATGATAATTAAATCACACTTAATTAATAATTTTCTCAATACTCAGATATACAATATATCGATGGAATTATTCTTGAACTCTTTCAAGAATAATGCGCTTTCTTGATGGATGCGGGGAGATAAGGATAGGGTGATTGTACGTTCCACTCATAGTGACTTGGATAATGAGATCATATCTCAAATCCCGACCTCAGGGATCTCCCATAGATGTTTGATTGAATCAAAGTCGTAAATCTAATCTCCTCATTGCATTTGAATCATATTCAGATCAATGTCCAACATTTGGACTAAGATTAGATTACTTCTCTACTGAGAGGAGTCACTAAAATCCAAACGTGTTTCGTCACTTCCTCGGAATGGAAGCGTCATGGTTATACAATCTTTTATGAACACATCACCCTCAATATTCCTAATACCCGTACATCTTGCTTATAGGAAGACCTAGAGTAAATATGAAGTTTTAGATCGAGTTTATACTGTCTTCTTCCATTAAGTTTCTCATTTGATCATTATGATTTAGTATCGATCATATACTTTCCAAAAGCATATATCATACCTAGGTATTGATCATATATTTTCCAAAAGCATATATCAAACCTACAAATTCAGCCAAGCTTCCAAAGCAAGACGGTCGTGCACAAAATTTGATGCCAATATCTCATGAGTGAGCTCATGTCTTCCGATTTAATAATGAACATATATGATCCCTTTGAGAGATCGTATTACTCATATGCCCTTGTATGCACACCAGCTCATCGGTCTTCCAAATGTACATACTCTAACATACAATACATATCTGTCTCTAGTCAGAGGATGCGTACCTATATCATGACAGTATATGATGTAGGTCTTGGTTTTCTCGATCTCGTTAAGTCATCTCTTTGACCTAGCTTATCTAACACCTCTAAATCTCTATTCCTATGCAGAGGACATGCATCAAGAGGCCAATTAGATATCAGCCTTTAAAGAAGAATTACCATCTTCTCAGGCTGGAGGTCCTCTGTTTTACGGTCTCTCCCACTCATTTCAGGGGCGTAGTTTTAGAGTAGGCCTAGCCCTCTATTGGACTTCACTTCCACTTAGAGAATGATATGGAAGGGTCTCTTGGGAGACTTCCTCACCGCTTGAGTTTAGGTTCCTTTCCGCCAATAAGCTTGGTGATGGGTTACAGTTGATTTTGGCTAGAGTTGAGATCGATTATAGTTGAGTTAGCTACAGTTGAGATTGGTACAAAACCATTAATCATCATCAATCATCGACCATCGATAATTAATTGGATCTTATAACTATTATTAAGAGTGATAGGAAAAGTTAGTGGACGTGTTGGGAACTTAGTTATGATGCATTATACTCCACTGCATGCCTACAGAGACACCCCAATCCTAAGGTATTCTTCATGCCTTAGAGTCATAGTGTGAGGTCACATCCAGACCAAGACCACAAACTATTCACTAGACTTGAGAAATAATATAGAATTGAATATTAGATCAAAGATTCATCATCATCAATATAAAGGTCCATCCACCTACATATGGATCTTTAATTAATATATGAAAATGATACATTTAGAAAGTTATGGGGTGATGGGCGATCATGGGATTTACATGCATAACCACTTTGAAACCCACTTTTACACAAGTAGCTTGTTAAATTTAAATTTCAATATTTATCTACATGCTTTCTTTTGAAACAACTAAAATTACCTGTTGTATTTTTAATATGTTGGATTGAATGTAACAATTGTTGACATTATTTTATCCCTTGCATGTGTGGTAGGCAAAGTGCATGCATCGCAATAGATTGGCTGATGATCCAGAGCATTCGTTATTATACTTGACGATACTCTTGTTACAGTTTATGTATAGAATATTGTTTATGCATTTCTTTTCTCTTCTGTTGTATTTTACTATACATGTATACATTATCAGCTTCTTTTGTTACATGTAATATTCATAGAAGTTAATAAAATGTGAATTGGTGATATTTCTTGTTGGCTTTGTGATTATTTACATTAAATGTGAATGTCATTTCCAATCACCAAAAATTTCTCCTAAATTTCAATAATCAATTCATTACAAATATAATATTGCGAATCATGTGTAAAAGGGTAACCCAGATCCACGGACGGAGCTTCATAATTTGGTATCAGAGTAGTGGTACATCGATACACACATTCGCAATATTGTGGTTCTTATCGTATTAAGTTCTCGGATAGCGACAGTCCTCCAACTTATCGCGGTTCTGAAAGGAAAAATATGATATTCAAATCTAATAACCACACATGTCACCAATTGTAATTAATTTTCATATAGTATCCCAAGAAGAGAAACGTGAAATCAATGGTACCTGCGAACATCAATTTTTATGGTTAATAATATTGGTTCTCATGCAGAATTATGACGTCTAGAGCCGACCAAGAGATGGCTGATCGATTGGCGAGTATCATGACTACACTCACCGACAGTCAACAACAACAGACTGCTATGCGATGTCAGCAAGACCAAATCCTAGCACAGCAGACAGAAATTGCGGATAGATAGACAAACATAGAGATGAGGTTCGAGGAGCTGTCAGATTTCACTTACCATGCATCTCAGGATGGAATACGATAGGATCAACCACATTCTATAGAGGTTCAACAGCCTCAGTTCGATGATCCACATGAGGAGATACCGATACATGGAGCTGAGGATGGAGATCATGATAGGCAGCAGGATGGTACTCTAAAACCGAGGGACCCCCGACCTAGATACCCTAAAATAGAGGGTCAACAGAAGTGGTCAAAAGTTGGTATCCCAATGAAGCGTAACAATACTACGAGATCGCATAAAAAATCATAAAAAGGATGGGGATCCTAGACCCACGCACTAGACGATCGCTGCCCTAACTAGGCTTCCTATCTCCCAACCAATTTAGGGTCACCATACCCTCGCACGGTCAGGTGTAAGGGTCACTATGATCGATGCTATTAATTATAAGTCATCATTGATTTCCAATATTTTCACTTGCTTAACTACTCATTAGTCAGTTCATAGTTCCACACAGAAGATGAACAGAAAATATCCTTGAAACCTTACATTTTCTATAATGTCCTAAGTCATGATGAAAATCTGGTCTATGATTCATTTTCAGTACTCATATTTTTAAATATGACATACAGTGGGAGCTAATCGACTCATTTAGATCAGATTCATTAGGCCATAACGGTCTTATGTGAATTATAACACGAGTACAAGGAGCTACATGTGAAATTATGTAATAATTGATGGACACAAAACACTTCAATCTCATATCCTAAAGCCCAGCCCAGCTGATCATTCCAAGGACCATATCCCCATGCTGACAATCTCGAAAGTATGCTTATTTTATGGCAGCAATCCCATTTTATGCAGCAGCCTCCCCCCCATGGATAAACTTACTCACAGTTGAACCTTCATCTTTTGTAATGTTTACTATAACCAGTCACTAATCATGAACCAGGGAGTGCAAATGTCCCACCAGTTAAGAACATCCATCTTTCACTTCCCTGAGAAGATGAGTGCATAGAAAAAGAGAGAATGACCATGAGAAAGAATCTGTTAGGAGAGAGTGTTGGATCAGTCAACAATGAAAAGATTCTCCCATAATAAAAAAAGAGTCCAAGGGACTCCCTGGATGGTAAATTCCCTTGTTTATAGGGATTCCCAATCCCTTACAATAAACAGACCAACTCACTTTTGTTATACCAAATAATTAATTAAATTATCCCACTATTAAATATTTTTTAGTATACAATAATTGAATCCCTTTCATACACGCACACATCAATTCATATTTGGAATAGAACAAGTCTTTAAATCAGAGAAACAAATCATATATATACATAAGTGTATATATATTTTAGTTCATATTTTAACAGAGCAATTCTTTAATAAGAGAAATATAGCCGACGGGCAGCAGACAAATCAGAGCTAGGGGCCAAGGACTCCGGTTCTAGGTCTGAGATGCGTCACTATAGGAGGCGATCAAAGGGGTATATCAAGTCTAGTAGCAAGAAAATAATTATTGACTGCCAATTATATTATGCAGAAGACATAAAATAAAATCTAATTTCTTGATATAAAATTGTATTCAAACCCCTAATTTCTAACATCAAGCAATAGAACTCCCCAATTTCTAACACCAAGCAATAGAAATTCTCAATTTCTAATACCAGGAAATAAAAATCATCAATTCTAACAAAAAGTATAGAAATCCCCAATTTCCTTCATATATTACTTAGGAGAAAACATCAAATAATGGATCAAAAGTATATAATCAACATATATGACAACAGAGGAGATTGGATTGAACATGCATGGCAGCAAAGAGAAGGGAATTAGGATTGTACCTTACATGATCTTAAAATCTAGAGAGATTAGCTTGGATTCAAGGCATGCAACAATCCAATTGGAGTGCTTGTTCTTGGAGAGTTGCTGGAAATAGCTACAACAGCTTCAAGGGATTAAGGAGGAGCAGTTACAGCTCTTCCTTGCTTGGACAGTAGACCTGTTGTAACACCCGGATCCAATTAAACCCGAATCCGATCTGATTAGGGTCAGTTTAACCCAATAAAGTTATCAGTCAACATTAAATAACTTAAATCGATCAATTGATCATAAGTTAAAAGTTGTTCGATCGTAATCGACCAAAAGTCGATCGCATCGTAATGCGTGCTACGGAAAAGCCGTCACGTAAATTCAGAAACAACAAAACAAATCGAGACCACAGTAAAATCCGATTTGACAAAACAAGACCAACGGAATCGATCGTTCGTCAATCGAAGGTTGTTTGATATTTTAAAACTGCGAAATTTAATAATAAATCAAAACCGTATCTCAAGAATTTCAGATATTCAAATCCGATCAAAAGTATATCAATATTATATTCATCTTAATCATCGTTCAGAGATGATCAAAACAAGATACTGCACATCGAAATCGGAGACTCGAGATGCGATTGCGGTCGATTTTTAAGTATGCAAATAAAGAGAGTTTTGGTTTTAAAAAATATAAAAAATAAAAATTTAATTTATGCTACTGTAATAGACTGTAGCAAACACTCTGTTCAGTTGCAGTTTTAAAAAAAAATGAAAAAAATAATTATAATTATGACATCAGCATGCTGATGTCACTGATGATGTCATCATAAATGTCATTCGAAGTGAGACAATTGGCATTTCTTTTCCCCAACGTAGGAGCTTACCTCTCTTTTTTTCTTCCTAACTTTTCCAAGTCAAATACCACTATTTTCTTCTCCAAAATACCATCGAGAGCCTTTCTTTTTCCTCCCCAATTGCAGAATTTGCAGTCAACCTCATCCTATGCCCAAAATGGCTATTCTTCAGGTGTTGTTGGAAGCTCCTGCTGTAACCCTTCCTCCAAGCAAAATTTGTTGCTCTTTCATTGCAATTTTGAGCTACCGCTAGAGCCCTAAATCAACCTCCTATTGCTTGTCCTTGATTTTCAATTATTGGAAATCTCAATAGGTACAATCCTCCCCCTTATCGCTGCCATGTATGCACCATATTACCTATTTATTGCAATAGTGTGAATTTCACACATTTTGAAACCAAAATTTCAATTCCAGAATGTCTAATTTAAAAAAGGTATAGGGGATATTTTTATGAGCTCCTGTTCTAGATCTTTAAATATATATATATATATATATATATAGTAAGAGGTATCTTTTGTATGGTTGAAGTTCATTCCATTTGTTTTATGATGAAAGTTGCTCAGCTACAACACATTGTATGAACATCAATTCCTTGTAGATACACTGAGTTTACCATGTTCTCAGCTGCCAGTTAGGAAAATTATAGTGAAGTCCATAAATCTTGCCATGGAATTCCACTCTACAGAGAATGAGCACTCCATGCACTTGCTTGTGCACCCATAAGAGGTGAGGCATAACCTCATTGCTTGGTCTTTCTTCATGCAACAAAAATTCTTTCTAAGTAAATTAGAAGCGAGTGCTTGGACATGACAAAAGGCAGGAAAATGCACGTGTTGCCATCATTGAACTAATATAGCAAGAATTGTATGTTCTATTTATATTTAGTTCCTCCAGGATGGAGGATAAAATCCTTATCCCGATTTCTATCCTGCAACGGAACGACCCTTTTAAAGTCAAACTTCAAGATTTATCACTAAATAGGTTGTGATTTGTAATTTCATATCGAGAGGATATTATGTAATTAAGCATAAAAGGTTAAAAAAAGCATACCTTGATCTCAATGCTTACAACTAAAGGCATACCATGATTTTTCTCTCACATTGGCACTGGCACCTCATGGTGCTTATGCCTCACATATGATTGTTCGCGACACATACAAAGAAATAGTCATCTCCTATCCTTCATTAATCAAACTGCATAATAAAATGCAATGTGGACATTCACCCTCATGAACCATCTTTCGAGCCAACACCAATGACTAGGACCAACAAAATGCATTGAATACCAAATTCTCAACATAAAATCTCTCCATTGTTGCAGGTTAATGGTAGTAGATTAGTGGTAAGTAGAGTACGAAGTGCTCCTCTATATGATCAAATGAGGATATTTGAGGATAAGATGAGGAAATTCTCGAGTATGGTTTCAGTAGAGTCAAACACTCCAGGGGAAAGAGATCTTAAGTGGAAGTAAGTTATTAAGCCAATCTGTAGTTCATTAATTAATTAGAGTCTTAAGTATTACAAATACCAAGGATTACATCATCAATAACAACTCGCAACCACAAAGTTTATCATCTCCATGAAATCCTCATTTAGATGTACTCTCTATTATCTATAGATCACTATCAATAAGATCGCGATTAAGAGATCTAGATCTGTAAGATTAACGACAGAAAGAATTGAGAAAGAGATCAGTTGACAAGCAAGTGATGATGATCGCGAATGTCTTATAATTTAGAGTGCCAGTCATGGTGACCTTTACACCTGACTGTATGAGGATGCGGTGACGCTCAACTGGACGGAGGAAATGAAGCTCAGTTAGAGCAGCAACTGTCAAATGCACGAGTCTAGGTTCCTAGTCTTTTTCACGATTTTTACGTGAGCTCGCAGTGTTTTTACGCCTCGTTGGGATCCTGACTTTTGACCAGCTCCACTGACTCTTTGTTTTAGGATACCATGTGATGAATCTTTGATTCAACATGCTAAAATTGATCAACAAGGCTTTGTTCCCCAAAATTCATATGCATTTAATCATCAATTTAGTATCATTAGCATCCATACATGTGTAAATATTAATTGCATTTCATCATGCATAGTTGCATAAAATAAGGAACTAAAAGTCCTAGTGTAAATTGGCCTAAAAAGCAGCTAACTTTCCTAATTTTTAATTAATTCATCCTACTCTGATCGATCTCAAATTACTTCCACTGTGTAGATATTAATAACAAGAATAAAAGAAAAATACAAAAAATACTAACTTAAATAAGTAACAAATAAATCTAAAATCTAATTTCACATTAAACGGACTAAAATGTGCATATCTTCCTCATACAGTATCACTTTTAAAATACTCTATTTTCAAATATCTTCAAAACTAGACCAGTTTCATAAAAATCGGAGCTCATATGTGAAAGTTGGATTTTGGACCTCTTTTGCGCATTTTATCTTTTTTTTTGTGATTTTTGACCTAAGTTTTTATGTACATAATTAACTCATTTTATTTTATTTTTTTTATTTGTGTTCTTTAATAAAAGTTTTATCACGTGGTATAAAAATCCAAATCCAAATCAAGACTGAAATCAAAGAAACTGATTATGTCCGGGTAACCTCTGTGAGTCTATACAAAATTCGCTTCTTTCGCACTTCTATTTTATTGCCCTATTTTCTTATTTATTAAAAATTCAAAAAAATTAGACTAATACATAATTAAGTGTCTTTTATTTTATTGTATTTTTATAGAATTTTTATCCTCTTTTAAAATAATTTAAAAAAGTACAAAATCACCAAAACAGTTTTCTATACACATGGAAAACCACCAAAAATACCACTTTGTATAGATGATCTCTTTTGCTCCCAATTCCTTCGTGAAAGTTGTAATCTCATCGAGACGAACAACTTTCATGAAGGAAATTTTTCGATCCGAGGTCTCCTGTTTCTTTTCTATTTTTCTTTCTCTTTTATTTTTGATTTTTTTGAGTGACATGTGGCAACCCCTGGGCATGCCATGTGGCACCCTCACTCCCTCTCTTCTCTCTCCTCCCTCGGGTCACGTGCCTAGCACGTGACCCCTTTCTTCTTCTTCCTTCCAGCTATTGCAGCCTCCAGCCAACGCCCCACCCTTCAGCCATAGCCATTACCCGCCACTAAAACCCCCTCGTTGTTATACCTTCAAACCTCCCCGCAGTTACACCATCCTCTCCTCCTATAAAGTCCCCCCCAACCGGTCGTACTCCCCATCCGTCCTTTGGGAAAGAGGAAACTCAGCTCAAAGCTCCCACCTGTAACAAACGTGGAGTCGGCTCCTCGTAGACGACAACCTCCTCCTTTGTGGTGAGATCTAAGGTCTCCCCTGACCTTGCTACATTTGCTCCTTGCAGCTGCTGAGCTCAGGTTGGCTGGACCTTCGAGCAACGATCAGAGTAGAGCATAGCTCATCCATTCCAAGGCATTCATTCACTCCATCCCCAGGTACTTTTGCCCTTTTATTTCTCTGCTACTGTAGTCTTCCCATCTCTTTCATTCATCGTCTCTGTCACTTAATCCAAATTTGCACCACCCGATCTCTGACTGTCACCTTCACACCTTGGTCTCTCCGCTTATTTTCTATCCCAACACAATCTTCCCCTCTAACCATAATCCGTGGTCGAGCCATAGCTCCCTCCATTCGCTCACATCAGAGCTACCCATTCCTGTTTTCTATCTTGTTGATCAGACCTCCGAGCTTGGAGCTCGAGAGAGCCCTCCTGTCTAATTACTTGCATGTATAACTAGAGGACAATCGATCCCTGGAGCCACTAACTGGAGCACTTGAATCTCTGCCATTCAGAAGGGTAACTTAAGGTGAGGAAATGATGTTATTTTCTATGGTTGAAATGGAAATCATGTTGCAATAAAACCCGTAGATCATGTGTTTTAACTTGACGCAAATCTGCTATGCTATCTGTATCTAATTCGAAACTTCAAATCTCTTGGGTAATGTATTTAATTTGTAGCTGGAATCTACTACTTAATTATTAAAAATATTGGAGTTAAATCAAGATATGTGGAGTTGAGATTTAAGTTGAAAGTCTTATGGGATTCTTATATTCTCACGTGAGTGGAGATTTATTGTAACGTCACGGGCTTAGGTCCCCAGTCTGTTATCGAGGAAAATTGGCTCTGACAACTTGTTGGGTTCGGACCTAAATGGATCCGTTGACAACCATCCAAAATGCTTAAGCCCAAGTTGTCAAGTAGTAGTCCCCGCCACTTATAATCCACTCTCACACTTTCTGTGTTTTAGATGCGGGACTATGTTTGGGGGTATGAGTGTTACAATCTCCCCAACTTATATTCGCAACATCCTCGATGCGACATGACCCATTACTTATTCCCAGTGACAGTGACGGCTGCACGCTCCGGGTAGCCATTTCCTCCTATCTCTTTGTAGGGGTGGCTCCACCTCTCAGGTAGTCCTTTCCACTATCAGAGGGAAATTGGTTCTGATACCATTTGTAATGTCCCGAGCTTAGGTCCCGATCTGTTATCAAGGAAAACTGGTCCTGACAACTTGTTAGGTTCGGGCCCAAATTGAACCCGTTGGCAACCACCCAAAATGCTTAAGCCCAAGTTGTCAAGTAGTAATCCCACCACTTATAAATCACAACTACACTTCGTGAGTTTTAGATGTGGCACTATGTTTTGGGGTATGGGTGTTACAACCTCCCCCACTTATATTCACAACGTCCTCGTTGCGACATAGCCTATCACTTATTCCCAGTGACAGTGGCGGCTGCACACTCCGGGTAGCCATTCCCTCCTATCTCTTTGTATGAGTGGCTCCACCTCTCGGGTAACCCTTTCCACTATCAGAGGGAACCCGCTCTGATACCATTTCTAACGTCCCGGGCTTAGGTCCCCAATCCGTTATCGAGGAAAACTGGCCCTGACAACTTGTTAGGTTCGAACCCAAATGGATCCGTAGACAACCATCCAAAATGCTTAAGCTCAAGTTGTCAAGTAGTAGTCCCCACCACTTATAATCCACTCTCACACTTTGTGTGTTTTAGATGTGGGACTATGTTGGGGGTATGGGTGTTACATTTATCACAAGATGGTCGTATATAAATCATGTCTTCAAGTCATTGACATTATTGAGGATTGGTATCCAAGTGAACTTTTAGGTGTTGAGCAGCAACAACAGAACTTTTATGTATATTGTTTTTAATCCGTTTACTCTCTGTTATTCAATCGTGCATGATAACTGGCGTGATCCACAGATATCTCTGCTGTTATTATTAGGTATATTATTGTGAATTTGAATTGTGAGACAAAGCATCTTCAGGTCCTATGTTGGACATTGAAAATGTGATGTTACAGAACTAATTATTATTTTATGCGTTGAGATTGAAATAGGATGATATTATGGGCTATCTGATGTAAACAATCTGTATTCAATTTGGTCTGATGTTTCTTGAGTTTTGTATTTATCACTGCATAAATAAAGTCAACATCAATTTCATATACATTTCCAACCACTGAACCATTCTCACTGATGTAGCAGATACAAGAAATAGATGCATGTTAACATTGTGAATTGTAGCCAATTTTTGTTTGAGATCACGGCATGTTCTACATTCAACAGAACCTGATTCTCGAGGAATCGAGGTTATTTTAATTTGCAGGACACATGCGGAGCTCCAAGTAGGTCGTCGGAGCCCAGTCCACCCATCGTCACTTGCGGTGGAGCACCAAAGCACATATACCCTTGGATCATGAACCAGGCTAATCATAGTCGACCAGTCACGCTCAAATTAGGGCTGTAGAATTGAAGCCTCACCCGATGGTCCTGGCCCCGCCATGCATGCCCCTCCAAGCCTCTGCCCAAGCCATCAGGCTCAGGTGGGCCGAAGCGATCACTGCCTGCCACCCGAGTGACATAACCGAAGCTCCACCCGAGCCTTGGGTGCACATGCAGCGCACATGGGCGGTTGGTGGAAACTACACAATGTCCCCTGTGAGTTTTGGATATTGAACATAAGTCCTACAGAAGATATTTTGAGAAGGAAACTTTACTTTTATTGTGTTTCAGTACCCAGAACTTCAATTTAGCATAACTTTCTCATACGTACTCCGATTTTGGCGTATAATATGTCGTTATAAAGCTTATTCCGTGATCTTTCATTTCTTATATCTTGGGACAGATCTGAGGTTACTTATTGAGATTTATTATTTGAGGATCTATTCTAATCTCTATAGGTTGAATTATTGATATATTTGTGTCATATTTAATTGAGAAGAATTTGCCTTTCTCTGCCGGGATTCGAGTGAAGATATTTAATCCAATGAGTCCTATGGTGATTATCTTTTATTATAGGGACTTAATTGAGAAGAAATTTTATTTGATGTATTCCTTTGATATCATTGATTCGCTCTTTGAGGATTAAATCACAGGAATTTAGAGGATAAATAATCTTCTTAAAAAATCACCGTATTTGCAGGATTATTCATTGTTTAACTTCAATGTCTATAGTTGGAAATTGATCGGACAAGTTATCATCTGAATTTTTTTTATTTGTGATTAACTTTGAGGATTTCTTGATCATATCATTGAGGATTGAAAATATAAGATCACAGATCTCGAGCTTGATTATTTTCTCTGTTTATATTCATTGCATTTTCATCATCATATTCCTCTTTATTTCCTGACACAGAATTAACATTGTAATTAAACTAATTCTTTAAATTAATTTAAAACCACGTAATTAAAAATAGTTGTTCCCTGTGTTCGATCTTGATAGACTTACCAAGTAAAAATTACTCCACAACATTCAAAGATTGTGGTTTTTGATTGATTATTTTTCATCTCCTATACTACAATTGTCGATTATTAAAGAGGAGATTTCAACGGTTCATCACCATGTGGGGGATCCTCGATTTAATTTTCTTTAGGATTTCATTAACCCGTACTAGTCGGGCCGATTTTTAGAGTGATTTTTTTGAGAATTCTCTCTCTTACCTGTCTTAATGGTGTAGTTTTGGAATAGACCTATCCCTCTAATGGACCGCACTTCCACTTACAGGGCGAGGCGAAAGGGCCTATTAGGAGACTTCCTCACCGCTTGAGTTTTGGTTACTTTTTCACCAATAGCTTTGGCAATGGCTATATCTAGATCATCTAAGATTACATCTGAAATAATTACAGTTGAATGTTGGAGGAGTTACAATAGAGCTTGAATATGTTATAATAGAATTTGACTAGAGATAACATCAATTATAATTTGTGATTGGCTAGAATTGACTATAATTAAGTTGGATGCAGAATCTTTTATTTACCATCAACTATCAATCATCAATCATCGACAATCGATCGAATCTTATAGTCACTATTCCAAGTGTTAGGATAAGTTAGTGGACGTGTTGGGAAGTTAGCTGATTCCATTCACTCCATCGCATGCCTACGGAGGCACCCCAACCTTAAGGCACTCTTCACGCCTTAGAGTCACAGTGTGAGGTCACTCACAGACCAAGACCACAGACTATCTACTTGACTTAAGAAGTTAGATAAAATTAAGAATCAGATCAGAATCTCATCTATTACATCATCAAGAAATCAAAAGTCAAATCAATCATCACCTCATCATCCTCATTATTAATATCCAATAACATGATCTCTAAAAGGGCACATAGTTAACAACACATACTCAGGTCATCATTTAAAATATGATATGTATGTATGTATGTACAGGGTTACAAGAAGAATGGGTGAACTTGAGGCATTCCTTCAAGATAGCTTGAAAATCTTTTTCATAGCAAGTAGTCATATATTTTTAATTGTTTATGCCTTACTCCTTACTTCTTTTGCAATCACCTTAAATGCATGTTTGTTTTAATAAGTTTTCAGGATGTACCAGCGCCAGTTGACATTTTTCTTGTTTCCTATCATGCGTGCCAGGTAAGGCGCCTGTACGGCAGCAGTGGTTGATGATTCCTGGCACCTGATTATATACCAAAAGGTAAAATTGTTCAATTTTTGGTTCAGTTTTTGTACAATACCTGTATTTCTCTTATTTTTGGGACATGGATACATTGTAGATAAATTTTGTTACATGTAATTCTATATAAAAATGAATAAAATGTATTGGTGGTACTTAGTATTATTGGTTCTGTGGTTATTTATATTATTGATTATGAATGTCAAATGCAAATATCAAATGCGAAAAATCCCCCCACAATTTCGGTAACTTGTGCGATCTTTTGTGAATGTTATACCACGAATGTGTTGTAAACGGTACCACGATCGGACGGATTTCACATCTACTATCAACAACAACAGAAATTCCAACAAAGTTTTTGGTAGTAAAAGAGGGAAAATTCGGGGTTCTTTTGGTGATGCTTCTTGGGAATTTGGGAAGAAAAAGGAAGAGTCTTTGGGGTATAAATAAAGGGGGGAGGAGCATTAGAAGTTGACAAGCGGAGGAATATAAGGCCATGTGGATGGACAACAACAATTGTTGCTACTGTTTTGGAAAATTATTTTTTTTTAAATTCTTCTCTTAATTAATTGAGATATCAAAGTAATACGTAATCGTGCCTCGAGTCTCGGATTTCGATGTATAATAGCTCGTTTTGACCGTCTTTGAACTGCGATCAATATGAATATAATATTCATATACTTTGGAACGGAGATGAATTCCGAAATTAACAAGATACAGTCTTGGTTTATGACTAAATTTTATGATTTTAAAATATCAAACGACCTCCGATTTACGAACAATCGATTTCATTGGTCTTATTTCGTCGAATCGGATTTTTGGATGGTCTCGGTTTGTTTTGCGATTTCCGATCTTGTACCACGACTTTTCTGATAGCCTGCATTACGGTGCGGTTTGGTTGGTTGATCTCAAATGACTTTTGATTTACGAACGATTGATTGATTTAGATCATTTAATGCCGATCGATAGTTTTATCGGATCATATGGACTCTAATCGGGTGATGTTTGGATTTATTTGAATTCGGATGTTACACTAAACTTGTGTTCAATTTGGTTCATTTATTTTTGAACTGAATCTGAATCGAACTTTTAGCAAGCTGAATCTGAATTGAATTTTTTTTAACACCCATATATATACCGCAGTAGATACAGTAGTCATCAATTCATTTCAAGCACCACTCTGTTGATTTCATATTTAAAGAGATGGATAGTAATGTCATTAGACCCAGTGCCGTTTCCAACTAATGTATGACAAAAAAGGTTGGCATTAGTTGAAACATCACCTCAACGTCAAGCGATTTCTATGGTAACAAGTAAATGTTCACTATGTCAAAGCCATCATCCAATCTAATGCACAAACATACGTAGGGTGAATTGTATGGCAATGGGTAACAATAGTTTATTCTATTTTATGTACATGGTTGTTTAACCAAGAAAATCAATCCCATAAAGACGTGATTATCAATCACAAAATGGTTCAATGGGAATGATTAGGGATAGGCATGAGCCGGGTTGGTCGGGCCTGAAGGGTCCAGACTCAAGCACATCTAAAAAATTTGAACCTTGGACCAGATCCTAGCCCGCAAATGTTTTTGTGCTTTGGTCCAAGTACAGGCCCAACCCTATTCCTTTCAGCCAGGCTTGGACTAGGCATACCCATCTCCAACTGAATGTTTTAAAACATATACAATAATATTATTTATATCATAATTTTGCTTCTACAAAAAAAATTTATATTTTTTGTTTAGTTTGTATCATGGTTTCACCACCGCTTGAATGTTATAATTCTAGTAGGAAATTATATTGCATGACTAAAATGTAAAAAAAGATGGTGCATTGGATATAGGTGAATGGCCACATCCCACATGCATATATTGATAAAGAAGGAGCATGGTATGATGTGTTCTTAAACAGCTCCTTGATTGATATGTATACAAAATGTGTGCACATGGATGAAGCTTACAAGATCTTTCGATCTGCAAACGATAAAGGCATATGCCTGTGGAATAAACACAATCAAATAAATAGAAAAAAATTTGGGCAATAAACATAACATATATGTAGTGGAAAATCAAAATCAAATTCAATGAATAAATTTCATCTAATGCAATAATATAATCTGATCATGGATACAATGCAACATGGCAACCGTGGGGAGGAGCAACAAGGCTAGAGCTAGGCTGGCAGTAGGCTAGGGCTATTGCTAGTAGCCCTACCGACACGCATAGAGTGAGCGGTGACTCGGTTAGGGCGAACGACGACTCCGCCAGGGTGAGCAGCGATGGCTCGTCTAGGTCGTGCGGAGGAGGAGCCACATAGGCTAGATGGTGGCTAGTTAGAGTAGTATGACGTGTCGAGGAGGAGTGGCGGCTCGAGCCCTTGCCTAGGGCGTGCCAGGACTATCATCCATCGAGAGGAAGAGGAATGTATACAAAATGTGTGCACATGGATGTGTTCTTAAACACCTCCTTGATTGATATGTATACAAAATGTGTGCACATGGATGAAGCTTACAAGATCTTTCGACCTGCAAACGATAAAGACATATGCCTGTGAAATAAACACAATCAAATAAATAGAAAAAAAATTGGGCAATAAACATAACATATATGTAGTGGAAAATCAAAATCAAATTCAATGAATAAATTTCATAATCTGACCATGGATACAATGCAACAGGGCAACCGTGGGGAGGAGCAACAAGGCTAGAGCTAGGCTGGCAGTAGGCTAGGGATAGGGCTATTGCTAGAAGCCCTACCGACGCGCATAGAGTGAGCAGTGACTCGGTTAGGGCGAACGGCGACTCCGCTAGGGCGAGCAGCGATGGCTCATCTAGGTCGTGCGGAGGAGGAGCCGCATAGGCTAGATGGTGGCTAGGTAGAGTAGTATGACGCGTCGAGGAGGAGTGGCGGCTTGAGCCCTCGCCTAGGGCGTGCCAGGACTATCATCCATCGAGAGGAAGAGGAACGTAAGGGAGGGGAGTATCGATGGAGGAAACGAAAGGCAGAAGGGTTTCTTTCGAATGGATGGGAATCCCAGCTCCCTGGCTAAGGCCCGAGGGTGGGGTACAGGCTTATGATCGGACCTCCTTTCGGGCTGGACCTTCGGGCCAGGTCAGGCTGAGCCAAACCAATCTCGAGCTCGGCCCAAAAAAATTGAGCCTAAATCTACGGTGTAAGCCCGACCCATATTTCAGTTGACTTGAGCCCGGCCGAGCTTCGAGCTGGGCCGTGCCGGCCCAGCCTAATGCCCATCCCTAGGGATGACAATGATGTACTGACATCAAAGGCCATGCTATATGATACACTAACTATCATAATAACTCATGGCACAAGAAATCCTATGGTTTCATGACCTTTCAAGCACATATGTTCAATAAAAAAATATGAAATGAACATGAAGGATGGGAGGGGACATCATACGTATATATATACTATCCCATACAAGCATCCTTAAGTGTTTTTAAATGTTCATAACATGGATTAATCCACGTACTTAACCACAATACACCTATACCATCTTTCATTTTTACTATTTTAAACTTGATATGCAAATAGATTTAGCAAACTTCTCTTTCAATTTATTTTACTAGTGTAAAGCCCTGCAAAATTTTAAACTTGATATGCAAATAGATTTAGCAAACTTCTCTTTCAAGTTATTTTACTAGTGTAAAGCCCGTGCTTTGCACGGTTAAATAGACTTCAGTGATGCCAATATTTGGCTAGTTCTATCATGCTTTAAACGTTAGTGATGCCGATATTTGGGTATGCAATATAATTTTGTTCTATCATGTTTTAAACGTTAGCTTGAACTAGGTTGACGTTTGATAATCACGGTTAAAAATACGAATGATTTTAAGCTGTGTGTACCTACAAATAAAAACCATTAAACCATAAATCGAAGTAGCAAAATATTCATAAAAAACAACTTTCTGAAAGATATTTAAGCAATATTGTAATATTATAGAGCATGGTAGGAAAATGTACAATCAGTTGATCTAATTATACATACTAATTGACATGTTTCGGTGATATTGTAAGATGCTTATTATGATGCTTATTTTGATGAATAAAATATATAGCGGTCTGCATGATATTGTAAGGTGCTTATTGTGTTAAAATATTGAATATAGTGATATTGTAAGGTGCTTTAGTTGGATTCAAACGGTGAAGAATATGAAACAATGTCATATAATATCAGTTGGAATGTTGCAAACTTGCGATTGCATGGCACCTGAAAAGAAACATTTGACAGAATTATGTCTATTAACTCTTGCAAAAATATTAAGATGGGAAGTTCATTGTGAGAGACATATACTACTGTAACATAGAGGATAACATTTGCAAATCGATAAAAAGCATACACCTCGTTGGTAGATAACTTGAGCAGAATTCCGTACACATGCAGTGACACTGATGATATGATGATACAAAACATACACCACCTCCTTGGTAGATAAGTTAAGCATGCACCTAACATAATTGACAAAAAATTTGGTAAGAATAAAAGGTAAGTACATGTAAGGTACAAAGAGTGTACTTGAAATTACTACCTTGATAGGCTGAAACAGAAATACAAGAAGCAAGAACAACTCCATTATTTTTGAAGGCATTATTAAGTTTCTCATTGTACCTTATGCTAAGTCTCCCCAAATGGCAATTCGTATTTTTGTCCCACTAAGTTGCAACAAATGATGTAAATTATGTCATTTTTAGATGCTTGGAAAGATGAAATTTTTTATTTGAACGAATATATTATTATTTGAACCTTTGATCAATGACATATAACTTGAATACCGGGAAACTTTTTTCTATGTTTTGATAATTACTTTTGAAAAATATTGCTTTTCTATTTGAAAAATATTAGTATTAGTTTTTCATATCTTATGGGTTTAACTCTCTAATATTTTATCATATTTGCATGTATATATTCATTACTCAGAGGATATATACATACAAAAAAATGGAAACAACTGCGGAAGTCAACTCAATCAATCAATCAATCATCAAACATGTATTAAAATCAACTCATGATCCCAACAACCATCATAATGTATGTAATATAGTAAAAAAATACAGGTTATTACAATGATAACTGGTTATTACAATGATTTGTGTGAGTGCATAAATTTCTAAGAAACACACTGTGATTAGAAACAGAGATGAACAAACTTATCTCATCGAGCAAGGAAACCGAAACATGTCTTGGTTCTCCGTGACTGGACATTTACGTAGCTGAAGAGTGAGGATCACCCATGCAGATGTCGATGGTCCCAATGAGCTGTAGAGTAGTCCGATGTCGGATCACTGATGCTATACATACCAAAGGTACTTAGGGTAGGATTAAAGCTAAGAGTTAAATGATGCCGATGCATAAAGATAGCAAACCTTCTCCCCTCAGCTTTGAGGTTTGATGGGAAACGTGGAAAAACGGAAAGACCTCTTCATCCTGTCAACAACACCTCCGTTGATACTTCACAATCTTGCAGGTTCACCTAATGGGAAGTGTTGTTGCAGCAGGACATCTATATCGAACCTTCCCCTGCTCTCTGAGCACCATCGAGTCCTCTATGCTCTGCCTTTGAGGCAATGACGCTCTAATTTGTGGCAATCCCATTGGCATCACTCCTCCACGATCTGCAAGATGATGGCAAGGGGTCAAGATTTTTGAAACACAAATAAGAACGGGACAATAGAAATAGGGAGTAATTTGTCTTTGTCGAACTCTGGTAAGAAAAATTTCCAAAAATGAAGATGGTTGAGGTGCAAGTAGATGCCAATGTCGTTGCATAGGGTCCTCGGCTCGAGCTCACAAATGTCCACCTCCTTCCTATAGAGAGAGGTGGCCTCCGGATAGCATCATATGCGACCAACGCCACTGTGAATGGGTGCGAAAGCCTCACGATATGGGTCGGCAGTGGGGGAGGGAGAGGGGTTCTGCCAAGAGATGATATCAAAGGGAGGCATATATACGGAGAAGCGGTCAATGGATGAGGTGTGTTGGTGAAGGAGGTCGATTGACAACCTCGTTTGACATCTGGCCCACCTACTGTGACACATGCTCTTCTGCAAACCTCAATCGAAGCCTCAGGATACTTCAAACATGCTGCAAAAGACAGGCGTTAATAAAACAAATGGACAAATTACGGATGCCCTTGGTAAATAAATCGGAAATCCTGTGGAGGTAGGACGATGAACAGTGCCTACTCCACGGGCTTTTATATATTGTAAGATTGGTTAGGAACATGAACAACAAATGAATGGTCATGCAAGAGGGGAAATTCATCAAACAAGGACTCTAAGGTCTATAGGAAACATACACAACAAAAAAACTATAAATTAAAGGGAAGGGGATAATAATTATATGGGTGTTTCTACATGAAATACCATATCTTCATTTTAAGTCGTGACCACAGTGAACTCTAAATCACAAAAACATTTTCTTAGGCTTGACCTATAAATAAAATCATCAAAGAGATGGAGATGGGAGATGATCTTATATTTTTTAACGTGAGATCTATGTGGAGGATGCCGAGAGGAAGCTCCTATCCAAAAATATTGGCGATCTGCCAACTCCGACGACGACGACGGCTTTCCGACGGATCCTTGACGAGTTTGAGAGTTGAGAGGTGATAAGTGGTTGCTAGGGTTTGTAAATAAAGCAAAGAGTTCAACCTAATGTGGTTTTATGTCTCTAATTGGACTTGGGCAGATCTCGCCTGAATTCGCCTACTAACATTTCAGACTGACTCATCTTCACTAAAATGATTATGTCTCACTCATCCGTTATTGATTTAAAAAATTTTAGATGAGTTTGATGTCTAAAGACACACATCCAACAAGCTATAACATGTGACAATTGGATCAAAATTGTATTTTTGTGAATTTTTTGATAGGATGCAATCATTTGGTCCTTGCCAATCTAACCAAATTCGAGGCAAAACCCCGAGGTTTCATTAAGGAGGTGGGGGCCGAGGAGGAGGGAGCGATGGTGGATGGGCTCAGAGGATGTAGGGGGGCAATAGAGGAGGGGTATGGAGGAGGTGGGGAGGCGACAAAGGAGGGAATGGAGAAGGTGTGGGTAGCAGAGGAGGGCACTAGAAGAGGTAGGGAAAAGGAGGGGTGTAGGAGGAGGAGGAAGATAAAGAGAAGTCTTTTGAGAAAATGACCAATCTGCCCCTAGTTATTACTCAGAAAATACCCTTGTGTACAAAGGTTAACGCCCATTTAAGACATAAATGGATGGCAACTAAGGAGGTTTATCACTGAAGTGAATCAATCAAATCAATATACCATGATCTACGGGTGGGGATTCACATTTAGGCTCAATCAAATAAACGAACCGAACCTAAAAATCATAGGTTCGCTTAGGTTCGATTCGTTAAAAGTTCGATACACACATACATATTCACATATCCTTATCCAGATAAGTGAATCTTATTTTAGGATAAGTGGATTTTGTCTTGGGACAAATGGACTTCGTCTGGAGATAAGAGGATATTTACGGGATAACTAAATTTTTTATCTCAATTTTAACTATCCCCAAATAACTGATCATATTGCGGTTACATCCACTATCTATATGTCAACCTTTTTTACCCTTAAATCAATAAACCAATTATAAACCTTATTTATCACTTATCACCACTTTATTCCTTATTCCTCATTCGAATGGATTTAAAAATATATTACAATTATATTTTTCAAAGAGGAGAAGCCTTATTAATCTATTTTTTCAAAAATGAAGAAGAGTTAGATAAAGGAAAAAACTG
This sequence comes from Ottelia alismoides, assembly GCA_037367405.1. Taxonomy (NCBI): domain Eukaryota; kingdom Viridiplantae; phylum Streptophyta; class Magnoliopsida; order Alismatales; family Hydrocharitaceae; genus Ottelia; species Ottelia alismoides. The sequence continues at coordinate 448,904 of JAZKJV010005051.1, read as the reverse complement.
AATGAATACTTATTCTAGTTATACATATTATATATTTCAATTTATCCTCTTTTTGTTCCCTCTCGTTAGAGAATTCTCTAAGTTCAATATTCGCTTAGGTTTGATTCGATAAAATTGAGGTTCGATTCAGATTCGGTTCGGAAATAAACGAACCGAACATGAACACAAATTTAGACTCGATTAAATAAATGAATCAAACTAAAAATTGTAGGTTCGTTCAACTAAAATATTGGTTTTAATTCTTGCAGAGATGTCTGGTTCCACGGATTATATTCTATTGCAAATCATTTTTTTGTAAAATCATCATGTTGTCAATAGTAAAATTTTATTAGACTTTAGCATGAATGCCTTTTAGTAAACTCTGGAACCATTGACTCTACAGTGAACCACCATCATGTGATTGAAAATGAATTAAGATGTGATAATAATAATCTATATCTCCTTATTTTTAACAATGTCTTTTGGTATTATCAATAGCATCAAAAGTAACCTATGCATGTTTCCGTAATATGATATAGAAGGATATTATGTTTCTTAATGCATAATTAATAGAGTCCGTCAGAAGTTAGAATACCATATGTAATATGTTTATCATGACAACTTATGACAACATTCTCACAGAATAAGAAGAATATCCATTTCTTACTAATTTAGATACATATATTAAGTTCAGGAACATAAGGACGCTCTTTAAGTACAAGGACTCTCACACTAGATAAAGATAGTTTGCACGTCTCGCTGGCGACTGTTGCAACAATTGCATCAGATCTCATATGGATAACTATTTCATGTTTATCAAGATTCTTAGTTTCATGAAACATATGCAATAAATTGCATATATGAACAGAAACACACAAATAAATAATCCTACTACTTTCTCATCCTACGAGAAAATTGATTTTACTGATGAAATAGATTTTATATGTGATGAGGCTTTGCCTTTCTCAGGTGTTTTAATATCATTTGGGCAATTACGCTCCAGTGCCCCAGCTTCTGGCAATGATGAGACACATCAGTCTTCTTAAATGTTGTCAGTGTTCAAGCATGAGTAGATGAGCCAATAGTTTGACTCTCCTTCTTCTTTTTCTGGGCTGGACCCTTCCAAGCCACATGCTTCCGACCGCACTTTCCTTTGGCATGCGCAACCACTGCACTACTATTAAGATTCTCTTTCTTCATTACATTTTCTACAGACAAGGAGGAAAGCAATTCAACAATAGTCGAGTTCAACTTGTTCATGTGGTACGATACCACAAAGTTGATGAAAGACTTGGGCAAGGACAGAAGAATGAATTCGGACTACATTTCTGCGTCCATCTCAGCCACGAGAGTTACTAATTCGGAGAGATAACCAAACATTTTGATTGTGTGCTCTCGAACTGAAGTTCCTTCCTGCATCTTGTAGCTAATAAGTTCTTTCATAACATTATAACGTTGAGTACGATTAACGTCATCGAACATCTGTTTCAGATTCAACATTATATGCTAACAAGTATCCATATACATGTGTTGCTTTTGCAACACATTAGATAGTCTTTTACCATATTTTTCATTGTATTTTTTATCTTCAATAGTAAGAGGAGTTTTATGTTTTTTTGGGTGAGCACATAACTGATGCGCTCCGCCGAGAGAATAAGCTTCAAATTACGGATCCAATCTGAATAATTTGGTCCAGTCAACTAGTTGACTTCCAAAAGCCTATTGAGTGGGTTCATGGATTTCATATCTAGGATTAAGAATGCATTTATTAGAACATATAAATAATTATATATTCAAGACTAAGATTCTTTGATTAAGGATTTTTAATCAAATTACTCTTTTCATTTCAACTTTGAAAGTCCATTCCCTTATTCACTTCCAAAGCAAGAGATATACTTACCGTTATCTCTAGTAAGATCTGAGATATCCTTTTTACCTTTGTTACAACCCAATTATATGAGAAACTGCAACTCGGATACAATGAAATGAGAACTCATTCCACCGTGCAAGTCCAACTTGCATTTCTTGATTCGGTTTTTAACATCCGGACCACCACCCATAAGGTGATGTTGACCCCTTGTTAATTGAATCAACCGTCAACATGAATAGAACTCGCTATGCGCAATCCAATACCACCTCAATTATATGAGGAATCAATATTGGGGTCATTACATATATGACCTTACTTTTTTGAAAACCAAAGATCCGATCCATGTGCGCTTGTGTGTAGGAGTTATCACTTCGGATAGGTGTCTCCATCATGCAATCCATGGTGACGGAACCATTCGCCTTGACGGAAGATCATAAATGTCATTTATATGATCCTCTATATTCCATTCAGATTTTAATCAGTCATTATGAATCATATTCACATGATTAATTCTTCCAAGGGAATTACATCTCTATTCATAATAGAGTGTTTATTTTAATTAGATCTAATTCGTTTTAATCATATTAAATCAGTTATCAATCCAATCAACCAACACATATTTATGGTTTGCTTGATATTACTATGTAGTAATAGCTCTCACAAATATGTATTGTTTTTGCATTTTAATAATTAAAGTATAACTTGACTTACTCATATTATTTTTCCTCAAAAATGGATACGGTCAGATGCTCGAGTATATGGGAGGGAGCATTTCCATGACATGCAAGGTACTGACTAGGTAACCAAGCCAACGCAATCTGGTCTAGATATCATTACCATTTAGATTGAGAACAATACAAAATAATATCAATATACATACAGTTTTATCGATAAATTTTGATGACCGGTATTATACTATATAGTAATAACTCAAAAATTTAGATATCTTAAAATATTTTTAATGATCCTAAATTTCTAAATATATCAAGTAAACACGTGCATGATTTTGCATGTAAAAGTTGTCCTACACCTGTTGTAGGATAAACGTAGATTTTGCATGAAACTCTCATTCAATGATCATTGATGTTTAATCAAATATCATCATAAATATTAAGAATCAACTAATCAAGGTAAATTCATATTTTTATTGTTTTTTATTGAATGATAAACACATTTGAAATAAGCTCGATGATCTCATCATTTTCCAACACATTTCCACTAAATATCGAATATCTAGGGTAACAGAGTTAGAATCGTGCGAAATAAAATCATGCAGTTTGCTAATTTAATTATCTAATTAATTAAATTATTTATTTCACATTTCATGATAGGGAAATAATAACCAAAAATAATTTTGTTACAAATCTATGAATACATGCAAAATAATGTAGCTGCAAGGACTTTTCGAATTTTTATTTATGCACCTCTGGAGCCATCAATTGGCTACTGTTTTGGGAAAATATTTAGACATTTTAAATATATTTTATTATCTAAAAAAACTCATCCAAACAATGTATAAACATGAGATTTTCATTTTAACGAAAAATATTTGAAATTACATCATATGTAAAAACTACGAGTCCACGTGCATACAATATACAAAACCTTGTTATCTAAGGGTTTGGATCACATCCAAGACCTTTAACCAAAGCTCTAATATCACTTGAAGTTTAGGGTTTTAGGCCTTAGTGCATTACGGAATTGTGGAGATCACATCGAATATGACTAAGTACAACTAGTTATATTAGTTGCAAGGGACGGTGAAATTTTAAAATAAATAAATGATGAAACCACATGATTCGAGAACCTTTTCAAATTGTTTCATTAAGATCACAAATGGATAAAAAAATACCTCTTGAAGCATGTTTGCAATCGGATGTATCTAAAGTAAGAGACCTCCTATCTCAGGTTCGATCCATCGGCAAGAGCACTTGTGGGCGCATGGATGAGATGCATGCTTCCCATAATCCAAGTTGTAGATTTGAGCAAGGAAGCTCCTGATTTCATCTCACGAAATTAGAGGTCTTCTTCAAGAGCAGTCAATCCAACAACACAATGGCGTGGTGGCGATGACGAAGCTCTCTACGACAATAAGATGGACGGTCACAATATTGAGAGAGAGAGAGAGGGGGCATGGGTATGAGAATTAGAGAGAGAGAGATCTTAACTTGATGGGTTGGAGTGTTGTAAAGGAAAGGGCAACCCTTTCCCTCTCTTTTATAGTATATTGAACGGTGGAGATTAACTCTTAATCTCAAAATCAATGGTCATGATTTTTGTTGCTTTAATTTGCAATAAAAATTTAATCTAAGATAAATTAAATATATCCTCTCAAGATAATTTAATTTATATTAAATCAATTAATTGTGCGATAATTTAGAAGAGATAAAACTACCTTCCTTATATGGGGTGTACTTCCACCTTGAATCATTCCAAGGTTGATGTCCACTCTATTTATGGCAATGAGTTTTATCTCCTTCCAATAATGAGATATATTATCTCATTAAATATGCAACAAAATTGTTGCATAATTATCTACATCTATTGCATTAAAATTCTCAAATATAATTTCAAATTATCTTGTGAAAATTTCAATCAAGCCATTGACAATTATGAACTCATTCAACCATCCAATATAAAGTGTAAATTGATTTTACAATTAATTGTATAATATGATTCCAATTCACATTAATATTTAATATGTAAATTTTATTTATAAATAAATCTCTCTAACATATTATAAATCATATTTATAATATCCATATTTATTATGGATAGTGATATCCATATTAATAATATATTTGATAGTTAAATCAGATTTAATTATCTAAATAATTGTTCTCATGTGTCCAAATAACATGAATCATATTCACAGTATTCATGATAATTAAATCTTATTTAGTCATCAATATTTCCAATGCTCATATGCATAATTCAATAATAGAATTATTCTAGAACTCTTTCAAGAATAATGGACTTTCTCTGCGGATACTTGGAGATAACTACAGGGCGATTGTACATTCCATTATAGTGACTTGGATATTGATATCATATCTCAAATCCATATATCAGGAACCTCTCAAATATGTTTTATCAAATTAAACTTTAAATCTAATCTTCTCATAGCATCTAAATCATATTCAGATCAATGTCCACATTTGGACTAATATCGGATTACCAATCTATTGAGAGGAGTCGCAAAAATCCAAACTTGTTTCATCACTCATTCGGAATGGAAGTTTCATGGTTACACAATCGTTTGTGATTATATCACCCTTGGATATTCCTAATATATGTACATCTTGCATACTGGAAGACCTAGAATAAACATGAGGTTTTAGATCATATTTGAACTGTCTCCTTCAGGATTTTATCATTGAGTTTCTCATTTGATCATTATGAGTTGGTATTTATCATATACTTTCCAAAAGCATATATCATACCTATAAATTCTGTCAAGCTTCCAAAATGAAACAACCATGCATGGAATTTAATCCCAATATCTCATGAGTGTGCTCATGTCTTCTGATTCAGTAGAGAACATGTATGATCCCTTTGAGAGATCGTATTACTCATATGCCCTCGTGTGCACACGGACTCACCGATGTATAGATCTTGATTAGGTCATCAACCTAATGGTTCGCCTAATCTATACATTTAGACATATAGTAATATATCTGTATCCGGACAGAGGATGCTTGCCTATATCGTGATAGTATACGAGATAGGTCTTTGATTATCTCGACCTCGTTAAGTCAACTCTTTGACCTATCTGACACCTCCGAATCTCTATTCCTATGCAGATGACCTGCATCAAGAGGTCGGTCGGATATCAGCCTTTAGGGAAGGATTGTCATCTCCTTCTCATGCTGGAGATCCTTTCTTAACAATCACTTCACGGTGCTTGATGAGTCCTTAATCTGACTCCTTAGATATCATCCAAGCACCAGCCTCTATGATTCAACATTTCAATTAATATCAGTATGATCGTTAAGATGACCATGGTACATAATCCTAATTGTACGAAGGAACCTTATAAGTGCATTTATTCATTTAATCTCAGATCGGGAGTGAAATAAATAAAAAACTTTTATTGATATATCAACATATTACAATAACATTTATTGTAGAAATGATTCGCCTGGAGCTCACATGGCTGACAAACATTGGCTTCCATTAACTAATATCACACTAATATAAATATATGTATCACTTTACTATAAAAAACTATTCACATTTTTATTTATATATCTGTTTTATTACATAATATACATATACATGTGGATTTTAAAATAGAAATATAGTTGCAGATTCTATTCTGAGAATCACAAATATATGTATATATAACTTATTTAGCTACCTATCGATTAAGTGTTTGTACGTTGGAAGTTTAAAATCTTAGATATCATGATTTTTGTCATATGCATTATTATAAATCAATGATTACTAAATAATCTTTATATATATATATATATATATATATATGGGAAAAGGGAGCCTACACCCATGTGTAGGTAACTTACCTACACCCAACTCTATTTCCCTCAAATTTTTTTATTTTTTTGAATTAATTCCTTAGGGAATTTAGATCACAATATATCACCATATCGTCATTCAAATTTCAACTTATTTTGAGACTTCTAACTTATCCATCATGACAGTCAAATTTTAACGGTCTGAGATTTGCTGAAATCGGCCCCTTCCGATGGAGCTGTTAGGAATGTCTGTTATACATGAAATTTGAAACACATATTCCATTTAATATTCTAAGTAAATCCCCTAAAGATCCATTTCAAAAAAAATCAAAAAAATTAAGAAACAAGAGGTGAGTGTAGGTAAGTTACCTACACATGGGTGTAGGCTCCCCAATCCCTATATATATTATATATATATATATATATATATATCCATGCAGAATATAACACGAACCCATCAATCTATTTGCTTCTTCTTGCTAAGAATTCCAGCATGGTACTATGATGTACATGTAATATTTGTAGCCATACTCATTATGTATACCTCCTATTATGGTTATTAATACTGCAAATTTTCTTAATAATATATTTAATAGTACCATGTTAACATTCATAGTAGCGCATTCTCAAGAGTATAATAATATTATTACCAATAAATATCTTCATCATTGTATTTTCGTCAACTTCCTTTTCACTAACGATAATATTACAATAGATGCCACTCACAAACCTTTCATGGGTTGATTGTTTCAACTTCCATCTCATGGAAAATATATTTTACCCGACTTAACCAGTGGCGGACCTAGAATTACATAATAAGCGAGGTATATCGATAATAATAAATAAATAAATAATATTACAAGAAAAAATAAATCAATATAAATAAGCTTGTGCATAGAGATATAAAGAGATGTTTTGCATATAAATATTTATTTTAGTGACAAGAGATAAGATGTTGGATATTGACGTCTTTTTTTAAAATCATGATTTAAAAATCATGCTTTCAATTCATAGAAAATATCTGAATACACCATAAAATGGCTACAATGGTCAATTAAACAATTCTAAAGTAATAAAGTAACAACTACAATAGTAAAGTACGGATTGGTAAAAAAATTTGCTTCCAATTACATTACCCGCTTGGTAAAATGTTGTTTGTTTTCCACAAACATACACATGCCTATGAAGTGCGAAGATATTTTATTATTGTTACATGCACTAGAGTTGGAGACTTGGAATGCGTGATTCAGAGGTTGCGAGGGAGCTGGGAGTGGCAGGGTGTGCTCCTACTCCTTGTCGTGACACGTCCACGATCGGATAGAGAGGTGGAACTGTGAGAGAGCCGTGGGTGTTTGGTGCTGAGACACGCTCTTAATTTTTGCCATAGCACGTTGGGCCTCAAGGGGGGAGGGGAAGTGTTGGGATGTTGTATCACTGTGTGGGAGGGGACTCGGGGAAGAGCATCAACCTAGAGAGAATGTGCGGAGCAGATCGGGTTCGAGGGGTATGGAGTGCATAAGACATGGGGAGGGATGGAGTGCACGGGGCACGGGGAGGGATGGAGTGAACTGGGCACACGGAGGGATGGAGGACACAGTTCCAAATCTAAAATTCTTGGATGATGGGGGGGCATGGAAGACACATTCACGTATTGCCACATTTTTAAAAAATTTTAATGATACAAAACAAGAGGATTTCTATACGTTAGGGGGTGAGCAGAGTTATGCAGTTGTAGGTATGACTTTTTTTGATTTATCTTTCAAACTTGCCACCTATATAAATTTTAATACACATGCAATGCAAGGGTCCTTATTCAAATCTTTGTGTTGAATATCCTGTCAAAATGTGTTGATATATTAGGTGAAGATGGATAAAATGGCACATACATGCGAATATATTCGTGTTCGTTTGTAGGACTACTGAATCCAAATCATTTTAAAATCGAGATACATACCCATACTCATTAGAAACTGTATCAATATCCATATCAAGGAAAAATCGAGACAGTATCCATTTCTATACCCATAACAAAATCAAAACACACACACACACAGATATATATATATATATATATATATATATGTGGGTAAAATGTATATATATATATATATATATATTTGCATCCATCGATATACATGTCATATGTAAAATAAATATGTAACACATATCCTCTAATATTTTGTTATGGGCAAAATAAAAACGAACTGGGTATACTCAAGTCACATTCAATTTAAATAGGAACCCATATTGATAGGAAAATATACCACTATACATGTATCTATATCCTTAAAAGAATGAAAATGGTATTCATGTTTGTGTCTTCGTTGTTGGAAAATTTATATATTTTTTGTTCGTATCTGCAAGTATATGCATCAATATCTTAACCAAAAGAAAATAATTTTAGCATTTATACATCTATCTAAAAAATAAAATTACATAATATATAGTTGTGCAAGAAACGCTCTCTCCTCTTATTGTCACGTGCAAGAACAACCTCACTGTCGTACCTTGACCTCTGTGACATCCCCGTGCCAGACTCCATCTCACCGTCTACCTCAACTGCTCATACGAAGCCTCCTTTCTTAATTTTTCCGTCCAATATAAGAATAACATACGTGCACGGTTCAACCATATATAGATGTATCCATAACTATTTTTAATCAGATATAGATGTATATATAGAGGGTTGATCATGTGAGAGCTAAAATCTGTGAGAGCATGAGAGTAATGATTCTGGACCACAAGATTCTGTCATCTCTCTTCTCATTGATTGCTAGAGGAGAGAGAAGAGGAGAACCTAGTTGTCCAGATTCACTGCTCTCATGCTCTCACAGATTTTGGCTCACACAGGATCAACCTTGTGTGTGTGTGTGTGTGTATATATATATAGAGGGGGGGAGAGAAAGAGAGTCGATCATATGAGAGCCAAAATATGTGAGAGCATGAGAGATAATTCTGGGTCACTAAATTCTTTCATCTCTCTCCTCATTGATTGCAGGAGGAGAGAGAATAGGAGAATCCAGTGGTCCAGATTCACTGCTCTCATGCTCTCACAATTTTTGGCTCTCACATGATCAACCCTTTATATGTGTGTGTATGTTTTTAAGCAGATATGGATTAATTTTTTATTTGGGTTAAGACGTATACTGATAATTAGCTTCTTTGATATCATTGTTAAGTTTTGGATCCCGAGGGCATTCTTATAGGTTAATTCAAAAGTTATTGAATGCATTATCACACGCAATGATAATCAATTCTAGCCTATGAAAATGTTTATTTTTTTATGTCTGTATATACAGTATTAGATGTATCTATATACTATTGTACCTATATTCATCTGAAATATAGATACATGTTTTTTTCTCCCAGTTTTAGATACATACATGGATGTTCTTTTTTATTTTCCTTTGAATACAAATACTGCCAAGATTCAACTAAAACATAGCTACGTGTTTTTTTGGGTACAAATACATATAAGGATACTTTTCTATATCCTTTCAAATGCGGATACAATTAAGGATATAGACACTACAGTAAATTGGATCTATAGCGATATTTTTATTCATCGCAATATCGTCCATTGTTAGATATATAATGAATATATAATTTCATTAGCCGTGAATGTTCATGTTATTTTTTTCCTTCCTATAATATGTATTTGCGTTTACCAATAGGGATATTAATACATTTTGTTACGTGCTAGACTCCCGAGCCCAGAGTACAATTGTCTAACATCATTTTGCTTAGAGAAGAAGGGGTCGATCGTAATGTCCTACAAGGACTAAGCTACTATTTTTAATATGGGGAGTTCAAATGGATAAAGAAAAATACACTCCTAAATTATGTATAATAATTATATATAGAGATATTTAAATTCATGTTTTTTAAAGATCAATATAAATGCTAGGATAATTGATGAATCTCTGATCATCACTCTTTATTCTTTTATTTGAGCAAATTATCTTGGCAAAGCATCATGTAAATAGATGTAAATAGAATAAGTTAGCATTATGCATGCATGTGTTAATATTACATAATTAGCATGTATTTGTGCAAAAATAAAAGAACAAAGAAAAAGAAAAAGGAAGGAGATATTTAGAATAAATACATAGTGACCCGAAGGTCAAGCATTGGTGTGATCACCAAATAAAACAAGTAGAGAGATAGGGCCCACTCTACATTGTACATATTAGTTGTGTAAATAAATATTTATTTTTGACAAAATAAAAATAAATTATTCTCTTTACCTCCTTGTTTAGAATCCTAAAAATAAAACAAAAATCAGAAAAATAAAATAAAAATAAAAACAAAATCCTTTCTCCCTTGTACAAAATAGCTGTATATATATGCTTTCTTCTCTATTTATTATATACCTGTAAATAAATAATAAAATAAAAAAATTATTTTATACTCCAAAAATTATGTTATAAATAAATAAAATATAAAATTTGGGGTATTTGTGTAAATTAGCAAAATAAAAATAAATTATACAAAATATATAGGTAAAATAGACCTGTATATAATACACTACACTGTATAAAGATTAATTTATTTCTTATATAATAAATAAAAATCACAGAAAAATAGTTTAAAAATAACAAACATTTTTCATTTTATACACTTTTTGATTTAAAATCATTTATTATTTTTTATTTAATTTGTAAGTATTTTGTATATTCGATTTTTCTGATTGGTCCACGACACGTTGTTGACCCGGGTCAACGCCCTCTTCTAGGGCTTGACCCGACCCGATTTTGTCGTCGGACCATTTTCTTCGATTTTTCCCGATCGGGTCACACAGCCCCTTGCCCCTATTCTTCGTCTGTGGTCTCTCATTGGATCCAGGACCCTCACAAATCCTTAGGAAGGCGCGGATCTTCCTAGGGTTGTGTGCCCTTTCCCGATTCCTCCAGCCTCCTGAGAACCCTATAAAGTCTCTTCTCCGCCTCCCAGGAGCGGTAGCTCATACCTTGCTCCCATTTCGACCCCTAGCCATCTCGAGATGAGTGACAGCTGCTCGGAGAACCCCTCGAAGCTCGGTTTGGTGTAGTGAAGACGATGCTCACCCTTCGTGGCCGGAGATCCGCCGCGAGCAGCCTCCCCTGCCTTCCGCATCGGGGTTGATGCCATTACCCCGTCAGCAATCTTCGCCTGAAGGTCAGGAGCACTTCTGGATCTTCAGGTAACCCTCATATCCTCTCCATCGTCCTGTTCGATCAGATCTTTTGTTCATCGCTACCTCACTCCTATCTGCTCCGACCAGTTGGTCGGAATCCCATTTTCCACATCCAGCCGTTTAGATCGATTCGCAGCCTCACCCTCCATCTTGCACCGCGACCTGATCATCCTTAGCCTCGACCTTCAGGTCGAGTATAGGGCTGAGATCTCCTCTACAACCTTCGCCGGAGATCAAGCTTCACCCCCCCTCCGCTTCTTTGGTTTTTAGCTTCAATAACCCGGACCGGAGCACAGCCCCGAGTCCTAGCTTTCCTTTGCAGGTGTTAGCGCACGCTGGGAGCCCCCGTTTAATCCATCCGAGGTTTGTCGGAGCAGTCTCCAGGCTATCTTCACCATCACGCTTATCCAGCTGTTGGCTCCTCCATCAGACCCGTTCAGTCGATGTAGATGACCTCTATGATCATCCCCGAGCCTCCCGATCGACCATCGGAACTGAGGACCACCTACTTGGCTCTGGTGGAGTTCATCCCGCTCCTATTCGTACAGACCTTCTCAGCACCGTTAGATCGGTCGTCCTTCTCCAGATCGAATCCACGTTGCCGACAGCATCAGCTTTCCGGACCGTTAGATCGCAGCTCTGACGCATCTACGCCCTACGTTCTCGACAACTTCTGAGGCGTTAGATCTGACACCTGCCACATCTGAGTCGCACCTCCATGCGCAGCCAGCGGCCTCCACGTGTCCCTCACGCGCACTACACGCTCCTGCAAGGGTATACTGCATTATTTGCCATGCACTTTTTATGCTTTATTTTCTAGTATGTTAAATAAAGTTGTAGTTTGAACTATTTGCACATTAGTCCCTAAGGTTTCTAGTATTTGCACTTTAGTCCTCCCTATCTGAAAACACGTGCATGATCACGTGCAATGTATTGTTTTTGCATGTTTAGTCCTGAACTTTTTGAGGGTTCATATTTGAATGAAATGTTTTTTGAAATTGCATTTATAACCTTGTGAACAATTTATTGAGCATGTGCGTAATTTCCTGAGAATTTTGCATCGATACCCTTGGACTCTATATGCGTGTATTGTTTAGTCTGAAAACTTAGAATATTTGCAAATAGGTCCCTACAACCTGTATGCTCTGTATGCTTTGTTTTAAATCAAATAATTATCAAATTTACTCCAAAAATTCCCCAAAAATTACCATTAGCTCTTACTAATGTGTAATATTTTTGGTAATTTTTGTGATGTAATTCGATTTTATTTGATATTATCTAAAAATGAAAAACCCATAAAAAAGTGTCTATTTTATAAATTACCAAAAAAATCTAAAAATTACCCTAAAAAATCTATAAAAATTCTTGAGTGTTTGTTTTGGTTTCTTTTAATTTCAATAGCATTTTTATTCCATTATCTCTTATAAAACCTCTAAAAATCACAAAACACCAAAGTTCTTATAAAAATCATTAAAAATTATATAAAAATAAAAAAAATGAGTTTTTAATTTCTGTAGTTAGGTATTGTTATCTATTTTGATATAAAATTACAACCAGGACATGTGGGGTACTTTAGATATTTTAGAGTTGCTTTCTAGTCCATGCTGCATATTGTTTTGCTATTTTGACTTTATTTCATTTTATAAAATTATATAAAAATCACAAAAACTTTAGAAAATTGTCAAAAACACTTCCATATTTTAAAAATACAAAAATATTTTTATTTTTAATTTTTGAGCATTTCTAGTTGTAAGAAAAATTGTTGAAAGTTGATTTTCTTTATCTTTTCATTTGTTTTCTTATTAGAAAATATAAAAAAATGCAAATTAAAAATTATCAAAAAGATGCTTGTTCTTCTCTGATTTCTCGACTACTTCGTAGACTTCGCTCGTGCTTCTTGTGTTCGACCCTGGTCGCTATACCAGGTTAAGTAAATAGCGGATACCGCTTCTTTAGACTTTTGAGCTTAATTGTTTTACTTGTGATCTTAATTTTTCTGGATTGACCGTGCCTTGCGAATTGGGTCGCAACGACCTTAGATATTACTTAACCCGAGTTGCTTGGGGCCGTCATCATAATGGCGCCGTTGCCGGGGAGCGCGGCTTTGTAGTCGTTTTTCATCCTTCTTTGTTTTTTTTTATTTTTTATTTTTCTTTCTTTATTTGTGTCTAGCTCTATTTGATATAACTGTTTTTTGACCCGTTTTTTTCCACATTTTGTGCAAGGTACCGCTCGCACTCGAAGGAAAGCAGGAGTAGCATAGGAGTAGTTATAGTTTATAGAGTAGCTTAGAATAGCTTTTAGCATATTTCATTTTATTATTATTGTAATTGTACAGGACACTTGGACACTTGGCTTCATCGGGGTCTATTTTGCCGAGCAGTGGTGTGCTCGGGGGACCTCACCGCAGTTTTCGTCGGTTTGATTTTTCACCTTTTATTTTATTTTGATTCTCAAAGAATTTGGCCCTTAGATTTAGGGATTTCTTTGACTCTGATGTAATTAATTAAGGCCCAATCCCTAATTATTTGCCTGCACCTATAGATCGTAATTAAACCTTAATAAAAATAATTAATAAAAAAATAACTTGGTCGCTTGAGAGGTCAGGTGCCGCTAGAGCCGTATACAGCGCGTGCAGGATCCGTTGTGACGGACACCGATCGGCATCAGAGACCGGACTCTGACCTCTCTCTCTCTCTGACCAGTTAGCTACAGTTCTTAACGTGTAGAAATTGCTCATCTAAGGACATTTTCTTCTTGCATCATATAGGATAGTTTTATTTCAGTCTTTTAATTTATGCGTGGATTACCCTGCATGTAGAGTGCTGGCGACAAGTAAGCATCTCTTACTTTGCATGCATCATCGTGTTTGATCACACATCAGCTTTTTCGGCTTCTCCCCCGTTTTCGGACTTTAAATAATCAGTAGATCGAAAAATTCGTTAGGTGTTTGTTTTCTTATTGAAAAATGCCTAAAAAGTGATCATCATAAAATTAGGACTGCTAAACAAACTTGACCCTAAAAGACACTTGACTTAAAAATCTGTCTTGGGAGAGCAATCCTCTCATTGTTTGGCTTGCTTGCGCGAGAGAGTGACCCGCACATTAGGCTAGAGCCATATCTGAACTTTCATCAGACTACTGGTCTTGGGGTTAGTCGTTCTCCAGTGAGGATCGCTCCGATCTCCGGTAAAGCGGGCCGCGATATCCTTAACAGAGCGAGTTGATCGGGTAGCCGGTAAACACTCTGCAACTTGTATTGGCTGGGAATGATCTAGCTATAGGATTGGGCCAATCTCCTGGGAGCATCGGGTTCCTACCAGCTCGCTTAATCACCCTGCTAGACTGAATGATCACCTAAATAAAATCGACAAGATAAAAGACCGAACCTTTATGGTCATCAGCTCTCAGTGTTGAGTAGGTAAATTGGGGGTTTTGTTTGCTAATCTTAGTTGTTTCCAGATTCTATCCACCTTCTTCTACATCACGATGATGGGTCGGAGGTCCCTTAGGCAGCCTTTTGTTGCACCGCTTTCGAGCACTCCACCCCATTCATCTAGGTTGGTTCGTGAGAGCTTGGACCCATTCTTCGAACCCGAGTTCGATTCCGCCATGTTCTCCCTCGACCACCCTTCTTCCAGTCCTGAGGTGCCTGAGAAGAGACCAGAGCATATATTCATTCATTTGACAGCACCTGAGTTCGGGTCTTTTTCCTTTGTAGAGACCCAAGAGATGGCCAACAGCGAGAAGCGTACAAATGGATAGGCCCAGACCACCAGATATGTTCTAGATCAGGGCGTTATCAACAACACCATGTTAGCTTCCTTGGAGATGATGTAGTGACATATCAGAGACCAAGGGGCTTTCATGGCAGACATGCGCAGAGAGATGGCCCAGATGTGAGCTGACCGCAGAGAGCCAAACCGACCAGATGGTGGAGAGATACCAGAGTTGGGAGGAGGAGATGGACCACAGACAGAGGAGCCACAGGAGCCAGTCCGACCATCCAGGCCGATGAGAGAGTTGCACAACCCTGATGCGACTCTTACACATCGTTGGATTCAGCTTCCGACGATCCTGAGAGATTTCAAACTCCCCCCTCAGAAGATTTAGTTGTTGCCCATATTCCATGGGCTTGCCACTGAGGAGCCGCATCTGTTTATAAGAATTTAAGATGATCTGCAGCATGGTCCATGACAGATACGTGGACGAGGAAGCCATCAAGGTGATGGCTTTTCCGTTCTCCTTGATCGACAGAGCAGCCTACTGGCTGAAGCATTTAGGGAGATACGTCACTTCGTGGGAACAGCTCCGGAATGAGTACTTAAACAAGTACTATCCACTCGGTCGGACGAATGCAGCTCGAGCTCTCATCAACAACTTCTTCATGCTTCCCAACGAGCAATTCCATAAGGCATGGGACCGCTTCCGAGAGCTCATCGATCGGTGTCCACACCATGATATCTCCAAGCCCGACCTAGTGTAGAGTTTCTTTTGTGGGCTGACATCGGAGCTGTAGGGGCTTGTGAACGCTTCTTGTGGGGGATCCTACTTCACCAAGAACGAAGACCATGTCTGGGCCATATATGAGGAGATGGCCGAGAACTACACTGTCATGTCCCAGACCCATCTCTACACTCAGGGGAAGCCCTCACCCCATGTCGTGTCCTATCAGAGGATAGCATGAGTCGATGTGGGTCCTTCCACCTCTTCAGCAGCCGCAACACAGACAGAGTCGTCGGTCGCTGATATAGGCATCATCAGCGAGAAGCTAGACCGCATCGAGATTATCGAGAAGAAGCAGTGCCAGGGTATGGTGCAGATTGATCAGTTGGCACAGACATTGAGTGACCTGAAGACCCAATACATGTGTCTCCAGGAGATACAGATGGCTTCTCAGCCCCATCTCAGGTCACGGGCTGACCCTAGCAGCAGCAGCAGCTCGACCCAACACCCCGCCCACAACCGACAGGTCCACCATGTTCAGGCGGAGTCATTCTAGCAGCCGCAGCACCAGTACCTCCAGCCGCCACCATCTCAGAACACTCAGATGATGGTGTACTAGCAGGATCAGCCTCGGACAGTCCTTCCTCCACCACCTTTTGAGCAGGAGCCGTTGATGGAAGTCAACGGGATTTGATACGACCGACAGTAGCTTGGGATCCGTCGAGATCATCCCGGATTCAGGTGGTCTACCAGAGGTGCCTCATCCCAGCAGTAGCCTCCAGCCCAGGGTGGACAGTTCGACCAGCCTCAGCAGCAGCCCCAGTTCCCATACCAGCCACAACAGCAGCATTACCAGCAGGGTCCTCATCCCTACCAGCATGGACAACCGTGGAGGCAGCACCAACAACAGTCTCAGTAGTACTCTCAGTTTCCCCCTCATCCTTCCCAGCAGCAGCCTCACTTTCAGAGAGGCAACCCGTCCGGTTCTCATGGGCCAGCCTATGAGAACCCATCACTCGATGATCTAGCCTGCCTACTTTCCGATCAGCAGGCCACTTTCAAGCAGGAGATGAACGAGTTCCGCCAGGAGCTGAGGGAGATCATCAAGGGCAATGCTGCCATACCTGCTCAGATCGAGCCAAAATCGAACAACCTAAAAATAAAGTCTGAGCAGGTACAATTCACAGAGGTTACCACTCCTAGTGACTTATTGGGTGATTTCACTTCATATACATTTGATACTGACTTTGTTACACTTAGGAGCGGTAGGATGCCAGTCGGTGGCGCCTCTTTTGAGCGACGACACCATGAGGATGCAGGAGCGCCAGACGAGGATGATAGCGGTGTTGATGCCGCTAATGATGATGATAACGGTGGTGTTGATGCCACCAAGGATGTTGATCCAGCCGACGGTATTGAGGCCATCGCGTCCCCAAATGCAGAGGGTGGTACTGATGCCACCAGAGATTCAGATGCTGAGCCAGAGTGCGCTGTTGATGCCACAGTTCCTGATGTAGTGGGTGGTACTGAGACCACCCCCTTTATTCCAGTAGTGTCTACTCCAGTTTTTGTACCCCGGAACTTTATAAAAAATATCAAAAAAATTTATAAAGGAAAGGGTTCTTCATCTTCGAGTCCATATGTGATGCATGGTGATACTTGTATGGATTCTATTCCTTCTCAGCAGCAGGAACCCATTCCTAGACCTCTATCTGAGGAGGGCGCAACCATCCCCTTCCCTCAAGCACTTCGCTTGGCTAAGTGGAACAAAAAAATCCAAAAAATCACAGTAGATAGAGTTCAGCCAGCAGATGATCGATAGATTTCAGATTCAGATGACTCTATAGGAGGAACTTGAGCACATCCCCCTCTTCCAGAAGAACTTGAGAGAGAAGACCACCATCTGTAAGAAGAAGAGGAACCATCATGCAGAGATCCATGTACACACCCGTCACCTACTTCGCCATCCAGAACCGACTGCAAGCCAAGAGGCCAGATGCAGGAGCTCCCTATGTCAGATGCCATATCCATGAGCAGAGATTTGATCTGACTCTATTAGACAGCAGCTCTTCCATCAACCTCCTTCCGACAGCCTTACTCGACTGATTCGAGTTTGGCCCTCTTCGATAGAGCAGGACAGTCCTTCAGTTTGCTGATAGATCTGTCAAGAGGCTAAAGGGGTTGTTGAAGGGCGTGGTCGTCATAATTCAGGGCCAGAAATTCCCCGTGGACTTCGTTGTGTCGGACATGGAGATCCCTGAGTCTATGACAGATAACCCCATCATTCTAGGACGTCCATTCTTGGCTACAGTCAAGGCGGTATCCGACCATGATAGTGGGAAAGTGTACTTTCACGTCGAGGGTGAGAGTATACAAATAGAGACGATCGACGAGACTAGAGCATGAGATTCGGCTTTCTCAGAGCAGCATAGTGATTCGGGACAGATGACAGAAGCAGACCGAGACGTCCACCAGGAGTGCGACTTTGTGATCATTGATGATGAAGCCGCTTGGTCCGATCCCATTTCATGAGCCCTCCTTTTACCTTCAGATACTGCAGATTCACATATCCTAGTAGAGGAGAGCTTGGAGAGCACACTCTTGGCAGAGGACACATTCGAGGCTGAAGACCGTGTTCAGGACAGTGAAGCAAAGTATATTTCGTGTGATTCAGATTCAGATTCCTCAGAGTCAAACATAGATTGGGTCGAATTTGATGAGTTGTTACCGTATCTAATTCCAACAGAGCCAACATCTAGGGTAGAGACTGAGCCGACACAGATTACATATATACCAGCAAGGCAGTTTACACCAGTTTTTCATGATCAGTGAGAGTTCTCCCATGCAGATTTGATTGCATTCACTCAGACATTTCAGAGGCTAGATTTACCAGCTCCCAGTTGTCTAGAACTGAAGCCTTTTCCGCAGTCGCTGAAGTATAGATTACTTGCAGGTGAGCATGAGATGTGCCCAGTCATTATCTCAGCGGATTTGACTGGAAAGAAAGAATCTCGTTTAATGGAGGTTCTTGAAAAGAACCGCAAGACGATAGGATGGAGCGTAGCTGATCTCCAGGGGATAAGTCCGGTCCTATGCTCCCACCATACGAAGAGGACACCAAGTCGTCACGTGAGTTCCAGCGACGGCTGAATCCGAATCTTCGAGAGGTTGTCATGAAGGAGATTTTGAAATGGTGGAGCGCCGATTTTATCTACCCCATCTCCGACTCCCAGTGGGTTAGTCCATTACATGTGGTGCCCAAGAAGACGGGAATCACTACAGTTGTGAGCGAGTCTAGAGAGGAGATATCTACCCGGGTACCCACTTCTTAGAGGGTCTGTGTGGACTACAGACGATTAAATTAGGCCACTAAGAAGGATCATTTTCCACTGCCTTTTATTGATCAGATTATAGAGAGGCTAGCTAGGAAGAGTCACTATTGTTTTCTTGACGGGTACTCCAGCTACAATCTGGTGGCCATTGCGCCCGAAGATCAGGACAAGACAACATTCACCTATCCGTTCGGGACTTATGCTTTCAGACGGATGCCCTTTGGTCAATGTAACGCCCCGACGACATTCCAAATGCATGTTGTCCATTTTCTTGGACATGGTGGGTGACTGTTTAAAGGTCTTCATGGATGACTTTTCGATCTATGGCGATGGTTTTGATGCTTGTCTTGACTGCTTGGACCGCGTCCTTCGACGCTGTATTGAGGTTCATCTTGTTTTATCCTGAGAAAAGAGTCACTTCATGGTGACTCAAGGGACGGTGCTTGGTCATATCATCTCCAACAGGGGCATGGAGGTGGATCCGACCAAGGTGGATATCATCATGAAACTCAATCCACCGTCTAAACTGCGACAGTTACGGTCTTTTCTGGGGCATGTTGGTTTCTACCGACGATTCATTCATGATTTCAACAGGATTGCCCGATCGTTGGCTGATTTGCTGATGAAAGACACCGAGTTCATTGTAGATGATAAGTGTCTTGCGTCATTTGAGACTCTCAAGAGTCTAGTTGTTGAGGCTCATGTCCTTCAACCGTCAGATTGGTCTCTCCCATTCGAGATTATGACAGATGCCTCCGATTTCGTCGTAGGGGCTATGCTAGGACATAGGAGGGATGGAGTACCTTTTACCATTCACTACGCTAACCGTACATTGGATGGTGCATAGCAGAACTACACCGTCATTGAGAAAGAGATGCTAGCCGTAATCTTTGCCTTGGACAAATTCAGATCATATATTATTGGATCCAAAGTTACTATCTTTACTGATCATATTGCCATCCAGTACCTCATGGCTAAGAAGGATGCCAAAGCGAGACTAACTAGATGGATCCTTCTACTCCAGGAGTTTGATATTGAGATTATGGATAAACCTGGAGTCAAGAATGTTGTGGCGGATCATCTCTCCTGATTCGAGAATCTTCGGGAATCTGAGTAGACTGATCCTATTTCTAAGACCTTCCCAGATGAGGCGATCCTTGCTATCGCCTCGCTCCCATGGTACGCCGACATTGTGAACTATCTTGCTGCCAAGAAAGTTCCACAAGGTTGGCCCAGGCAGCGACTTGAGATCTTCCTTGTGAAGGCCAAGTTTTACCACTGGGAGGATCTCATCCTTTATCATGAAGGAGGGGATAGCGTCTGGCATCAGTGCATTCCTCAGGAGGAGCACCTTAGCGTCCTCACATACTGCCACAAGCTTGAGGTAGGAGGACATCACTCTGGGAGGAGAACAACACAAAAAGTGCTCCAATCCGGCCTATGGTGGCCTACTCTCTTCAAGGATTCTGATGAATTCGTGAAGAGGTGTACTGACTGTCAGAGGATGGGCACTTGTGGACGGCATGATATGATGCTGATGCAGCCCATTCACTTATGTGAGGTTTTTGACGCATGGGGCATCGATTTCATGAGTCCATTCCCTAAAAGTCAGGTATTCGAGTACATTCTGTTGGCTGTGGATTATGTGAGTCGTTGGGTTGAGGTCATTTACGCCCGAACAGCAGATTCTAGGACTATTTGCAAATTTTTGAGGAAGAATATCATTTCACAGTTCGGGGTGCCTAGAGTATTGATATCTGATGGGGGGTCTCATTTTATCAACGACAAGGTAAAGACCCTTGCTAACGAGTTCAGCATAGACCATCGAGTTGCCACTCCATATCACCCTCAGACCAATGGTCTTGCTGAAGTATCGAATAGGGAGATTAAGACGATATTGCAGAAGGTAGTCTGCCCAGACCGAAAGGATTGTTCACAGCTTTTGGACTCGGTCTTGTGGGCATATCGGGCTTCCTTCAAGACTCTTTTGGGCACGTCTTTGTTGATCCGATTTTACGCAGTTTAAGAAGTTGATTTTACCACGTCGTTGTTATACCATGAAAACCATAATCAAACAAATAAAGTTACAACCACAAGCATAATAAAAATACACAAGATGTATAGTGCAAGTAGATGTTCGTATCCACAGAGACTAAGCAAACTCGTAATTTTTGTTCTTCTTTCAAACTTGATGCAAATTTTAATCTATTGCGATGAAAGAAAAAAATACGAGAGAATGTGATCTACGGTGAAAATACTTTTTAGAACTTAAAGTAAATGAAGGAGGGCATGAATGCAACTAAATAAGAAAATGAAGGGATGAATTGCAAATTAAGATGGAAGAAAAATTACTAAGTAGAAGTTATATCAAATAAGGATGGAGAATTGCATTACATGTTATAAAGAAAAACTAGAGTCAAACAAAAGATATTCCCAAATAAACATTCTATCACCTTAACTTAAACAACAACTAATACAACAAAAATGCAAGAAAGATATAAAGATTGAGAATTGTTTCTTCCAAAATCAACTTAAACAAACGTAACCATCATGATGAAATTGAAAAAAGCAAATAAAATAAGAAAGAGAGTCTTCTCTATCGGAATCCAGCGTCACGATGAAGGAGGCAGATGTATGCGCAAGGTAGCATGAATGCCAAGAAGGCAGATGCGCGACTGGTGGCTGCGGGTCGCTGGAGAAGTTATGTGGGGTGGCTGTGAGCTGCTGGTGCACGCACAAGGTACGAGGGGTGCGGGAGATGGCGCGTACGGGTTGGACGCGCGAGGGTGCTGCGTGCTAGGGTGCGCAGCTACGGGCTGCGGCGAGGCGGACGTCGATGCGTGCTGGAGGAAAAGACGACGCCCGCAGGGAAGGGGCTGTTGCCGGCTATACCTTCATCTGCATGAGACAAAAAAGAGAGAGAGAGAGGGGATAGAATAAAAGAGAGAGAGAGGGGATAGAATAAAAGAGAGAGGGGGAAGTAAGAATCATGGGTCCAAGCCTCCTTCTATAGATGAATGTTGCTTGGAATA
The DNA here is from genome assembly GCA_037367405.1 of Ottelia alismoides. Taxonomy (NCBI): domain Eukaryota; kingdom Viridiplantae; phylum Streptophyta; class Magnoliopsida; order Alismatales; family Hydrocharitaceae; genus Ottelia; species Ottelia alismoides. Next base: position 426,594 of record JAZKJV010005051.1, on the reverse strand, counting down.
AAGGGACACGTCCCATGCACTTGAAGACAAAACAATAAATTCACTCATGCATGGGGAAGGGAGAAGAATATGGACGGCTACTTTTCATGGGTGATGGGGAAGAGAGAGTGAATAAAGAAGGTGCGTATGCATGTACGTGGGTGGCATATTAAAGAGTGGAAGTTTTACATAAACCCCCTTTCCCTTTTCTTTCCAACAATATGTAAGAGATATTTATAGAGCCAATTCAAGATATTTGTAGAGCCAATTCAATATGTTGGATTCTTGTTCAAATGCTTATATAATTAAATCTAATGCACTTTCATTTTCTTCTTTAATGTAAATAATTTATTCATGGATGTTTGGTATTAAATATATTCCCATCATATATAATCCATAAATAATGTGTGAATGGAGATTTTTGAGAATATTTTATCCAGATGATTTTATTTGCTATGTGTATAGGATCAATAGAATGCAAATTATATGAATTTGGAGTTTATAAATCAAAGATTAATAGTGTACTCCACATAATTTAAGCTTGTTATAAAAGTATATAATGAAATCATCAGTCTTCCTTTCGTCTCGTTTATGACAAGCCCTGCCATTTACCTATTGAGATTAGGCACAAGTCACTTTGGGTTGTCATTGATATATTATTGGATCCAGTTAGTATAAGTGATCAAAGGAAGGCAGAATTGGCAGCCCTGGAGGAGCTTAGAGATACAACCTTTTCAAGCAGCCTACAGTATAAGGAGCGAGTGAAGATATGGCATGATTCTCACATCAACCATAAGCAGTTTGATCCAGATAAGAGAGTATGGTTGTTTGATGCCATGCTTAGATTATTTCCAGGGAAATTATAGAGTAAGTGGAAGGGACCATACCTGGTCCGAAAGGTGCATGACAATGGAAGTATCGACATATTTGAGATGTCATCTGAGTCCACCTTTCGTGTTAACGGTCAGCGCCTCAAACCATATCAAGATCACGAGTCATTGATCGTTGACGTCACCCGATTCATTTTGCATGAGATGTGGTCTTTGACTCACATCATCTGCATCTCATGCCTGATTATCACTGTCTTCCTCCTTGTATAGATCCAAGTATCCATATCATAGTGATTATGATATACTTAGGGTGCACTTTACCCTAAGTATAGGGGGTGTCAGACTCTTGATTAATCTTTTGATTCTTTTTACCTCTGTTTTCCTGCCTATACTTAAGGATATTTTACCCTAAATATAGGAAGGTAAACTCTGTACATTCTATCACTCGATTTTCCCTTTATGTATCCTAAGTATAGGGGGAAACACTGGATCTTCTTCATTTTATCCTTTGATTCGTCGTGGTAGTATAGCATTCCTTTTCACTGCCCTATACCAAGCACGAGTTAAGTCTTCTTCGTCATCGCTCTTGATTCACTCTGAGGACGTTGTTCGAGCTAAGTATAGGGGGTGCTGTATATATTACATATATACTTTAGCCATAACTCGTACTTTGTGTGAGTGTGTTAATAAATAAAATGGCTAAAATCCTTTATTAGAAATTGTAAAATTTAAAAAATTTACATAAAATTCTTTCTTGCACGGACATGGCTATTTATAAAAAATTATTTTTGGACAAAGTTTTGTAAAAATGTTTTATTTGTAAAAAGTTTGTAAATATTTTTGGTAGCAAAACTATGTATATATACAAAATTTTTGTAAAATGTTTGAAAAATAAAAGTTTGCAAAAACCCTTGTGTAAATGTTTGTAAATAGTTTGAAAAACTTCTGCATCCATGCATACATTCAAACATTTTTCAAAAAAATTTGCACATTTTCAAAAAGTTCTGCATAAAAAGGTTTTTGTATATACTTGTACATTCTTTTGAATCATAGTTGACATTTAAACTAGTCCGGAATTAAATTGAAAAATGGAGCTTGGATAAGATCTTAATCCACTTAATTCTAAGAGGAACCTTATAGGACTTAGGGTTGAGACTTTTCAAGTCCATTGGTGACTTAATTCTTTGAGTCCACTAGGCTATGATCACATGTCATCTTGATGAGCCTAAGTAGAACATTTAACAACATACACATGACTCTCACAGATAATAGCTTTACTTGCACCAGCACCTTACACATAGCTCGCTACAGATGAGGTGGTGAGGAGGCAGTTTCCTTTGGCTTGGGGTAGCATACGAGGGTAGTACTTCTAGGCGGAACCTCTTGTCTTCTTTTAGTGAAGGAAGTGCACCTCAACTTGGTCTGGCGGTGTTGAGGTCTAAAGACAGGAGTTGTGGATTGCAATATGCTTCAAAAGGGGGATAGTTTACTAGATCAAGAGGAAAAAGTCCTTATTTATATATGCTGCACCATGTAGATATATTGTATACATGCACATCGAAAAAAAATGTGCAAAAGAAAGAAAACTCCAAAAAGGTGGTGGGTCTGATAGAAAATGAAATACCCACCGGAGTGTATCTAGCCAAGTAAAGCAAAGCTTACGTTACCCATTCTCATCTCATGAAGTTTGCATTAGGGAGACTTAGCTATACTGGTTGGGCTCCCAGGGATAAGTGGCTACACTGGCCACGGTCCATTCTCTTCTTTCCCCTCTTCTTGATCCGGTTGAACTTGAACTTAGAAGGGAATACCACGCTCCTCGAGGAAAGAGCTGTCAGACTATGGCATTAGAGTTACCTTGTTAAGGGTGGTTGTTACTTTACCATTTCTGAAGTGGGGAGCTACATATCACTTACACAGTACAAGAAAAGATTCATGGTCATTAGAGTTTGTGTGTGTAGACTTGTTCTGATCTGGATTATTGAGGAGTCTTGACTATATATTAGTGGAACTTAGAGGTTGTTGAGTCTTAAACCTAGGTCCAAATAAGGTTCTGACAAATTAATAATCCAAAGGTCTAACCGAGCTCCATACTCCAATTTAATGAAGACAAGTTTAATAATCAACCTTAATTCTCCTTCTTTTTCTTTTCTTTCTCTCTTCACTTCTTTTGCAAATAAGTGTTTGCTAAGGGACTAGCAAAGGTAAAGCATAAGGGGTGATGAATCCCTGATCATCACTCTTTATTCTTTTATTTTAGCTAATTATCTTGGTAAAGCATCATGTAAATAGATGTAAATATAATAAGTTAGCATTATGCATGCATGTGTTAATATTACATAATTAGCATGTATTTGTGAAAAAATAAAAGAATGAAGAAAAAGAAAAAGGAAGGCGGTATTTAGAATAAATACAGAGTGACCCGAACCCCAAGAGAAAGCTAAGCATTGGTCTGATCGCCAAATAAAACAAGTAGAGAGATAGGGCCCACTCTACATTGTACATATTAGTTGTGTAAATAAATATTTATTTGTGTCAAAATAAAAATATATTATTCTCTTTACCTCCTTGTTTAGAATCCTAAAAATAAAACAAAAATCAGAAAAATAAAAAAAATAGAAACAAAATCCTCTCTCCCTTGTACAAAATACATGTACATATGCTTTCTTCTCTATTTATTATATACCTATAAATAAATAATAAAAATAAAAAAATATTTTATACTCCAAAAATTATGTTGTAAATAAATAAAATATAAAATTTGGGGTATTTGTGTAAAAATAGCAAAATAAAAATATATTGTACAAAATACATAGGTATAATAGACATGTATATAATACACTACATTGTATAAAGATTAATTTTATTCTTATATAAATAAATAAAAATCATAGAAAAATAGTTTGAAAAATAAAAAAACATTTTTCATTTTATACATTTTTTATTTAAAATCATTTATTATTTTTTATTTAATTTGTAAGTATTTTATATATTCAGTTTTTCTAATTGGTCCACGACACGTTGTTGACCCGGGTCAACGCCCTCTTCCAGGGCTTGACCTGACCCGATCTTGTCGTCGGACCATTTTCTTCAATTTTTCCCGATCGGGTCACACAGCCCCTCGCCCCGATTCTTCGCTCGTGGTCTCTCCTTGGATCCAAGACCCTCGCGGATCCCTAGGAAGGAGCGGATCTTCCTAGGGTTGCGTGCCCTTGCCTGATTCCTCCATCCTCCTGGGAACCCTATAAAGTCTCTTCTCCGCCTCTCAGGAGCGGTAGCTCGTACCTCGCTCCCATTTTGACCCCTAGCCACCTCGAGCTGAGTGACAGCTGCTCGGAGAACCCCTCAGAGCTCGATTTGGTGCAGTGAAGACGACACTCACCCTTCGTGGCCGAAGATCCACCGCGAGCAGCCTCCCACGCCTTTCGCATCGAGGTTGAGGCCATTACCCCGTCAGCCATCTTCGCCTGAAGCTCAGGAGCACTCCCAGATCTTTAAGTAACCCTCATATCCTCTCCATCATCCTGTTCGATCAGATCTTTTCGTTCATTGCCACCGCACTCCTATCTTCTCCAACTAGTTGGTCAGAGCCCTATTTTCCGCATCCAGTCATTTAGATCGATCCACGGCCTCACCCTCCATCTTGCACCGTGACTTGATCATCCTTAGCCTCGACCTTCAGGTCGAGATTAGGGCCGAGATCTCCTCTACCACCTTCGCCGGAGATCAAGCTTCACCCTCCTCCACTTCTTTGGTTTTTATCTTCAATATCCCGGACCGGAGCACAACCTCGAGTCCTAGCTTTCCTTTGCAGGTGTTAGCGCGAGCTGGGAGCCCCCGTTTCATCCATCCGAGGATGGTCTACAGAGCGACACGTGTCTTTGTCGAGCCTCCATTCCGAGCCCCCATGCTTAGAGCACCCGAGCCAAGCCAAAGCTTCACCAAACGATGCGTAGCTCGAGCCACCACCAAGCCTCGATCCGAGACTCCGTTGGCCGCCGAGCCTAGCCTCACGTGTCCGGTGATGAATCCGCGATTCATCATCTCAATATATTAATCTTAGAAAAATCCCTGAGTAAATTCTCAAATAAATATCCATAAAATCAATAAATTAATAAAATGACTCTTGTAAATAAAATACACTAATTATTGTATATTATATTGTACAAAATAAATTAACAATAAAAAGTCGTAGAATTAAAGGAGTTTTTCACCTGTAAATAGCCCAAAACTTCAAATATTTTTAATAATTTCATTTCAAATCCTTTTTGGATAATTCTTTCTCGGGATTTTTACCCAGCAGACCCTATAAACGTTTTAAAATGCCTCTACGACCTTTTGCACAACGTAATTACCCCATCGACCTTGTAAATTACCCCAAGAACCCCCACGGGCTTAAAACATATTACCTGAAGGGTTCATGGGGTAAGAGTTGACATGTTTACGGGGTCGAAGGGGGAATTAGGTTGTTTCAAAGGTCGTGGAGGTGATTGGCAAAGTTTATAGGGTCTACTGGGTAAAAATCCCTTCTTTCTCTGACTTGTTTATAAAAATGTATATAAAAATACAAAAATACAAAGTAAATTTCATCTCAAATAAATACTTCTAAATTCCAAAGATAAAAAGCCGCAAAGTCCAACTTCCCGGCTAAACTCTCGCTCCGTATGAACTCCAAATTCACCAAACTCACTTTTAAAGTTCAAGTTAGAAAATCTGGGTTTTGGGACCTAGGTGTACTTTGTATATAATGTATATATTTTTCTTTCTTCATTTTTATTTACTCTTCTTAAGTATTAAAAAATCTAAAAAATCATTATTATGTTGTATTTTATTTCTAGTATTTTATTGTATTTTTCTGTTGTAAATATCTCTGATTAAAAACAAAAAAAATCAAAATTAGAAAAGTAAAAAAACAAGTACATGTTGGTTGTCTTCTTTTGTAAATTCTCCACTATTTTTTCTTCTCTTTATTTTATTGTATTTTAGTAGCCTACTTTATTCTACTATTTATTTTTTATTTATTCTCATTCTCTACAATAACCACTATTCAACTCCATTATTCCATCGTTTTTTTCTAACTTCTAATTCAACTCCATTTTATAACCTCCCCTCCACCACTTTAATAACTTCTCATTTCTTCACTCTTTATATACATCCCATTCTCCTCATTTTTACCTTTGATACATCTTTATGTGAGGAGAGCCTAGTTCCTAGAGTTGAATCGGTGACAACGACGCAACCACGGTCGAACGACGACAACCCTCTCTCCGATGAGATCTGTTGTCTTTTTAGCCAACATCGCAGCCGCAGCCACGCGCTGCTCGAGCTCATCGCCCGCCGACGATTCGAGCAAAGACCGTGCTTCTCATGAGCACACTATAGGCGACTGTCTCCATCATAGGTAAGTTTATTTTCAGCTTGTCGTCATTTTTATCTTTGCATTTTTTCAGCACATCACATTCATCACCCATACTCTATCACATTTCATATAATCCCACTTCATCATATCACCACCATCTTCATCTTCTTCATCATTCCCATCTACTAATTTTTTCCCTTTTTGTGTATATTTATATTTGTTCTATGTTTAAAAAAATAAAAAAATTAAAAATAAATTAGTTACAAAAACATCATAAAAAAAGCAAGGACGAGCAGACGCCCCTCCCCGCCGCTATCTTCCACCGCCGCCCAGCACACACCACCTCGCACCGCCGCCGGCCCCTCCTCCTTCGCGCCACCGCAGTAGCTCCACAGCGTCAGCTCCGCGGTTTCGCTTCCTCCGCCGATCGCCACGTGCACCGCCACCAGTCCAGCCTGCTCTGTCGCACCTTCACCCCATGGTCCACCTCCTCGCTGCCCAGCCGCGACATGTCTCCTCCGCTCCTCCAGCCACGCGGCACCGGCGCCCGGCCTCCTGCGCCTTATCCTCTCACCCATGCCAAACGAAGAAGAAGGTCCTTTTTCCGATTTTTTATTTATGTAAAAATTGTAATTTTATTTTCTTAGTTTTCTGTACTTACAAAAGTACCCATGTGCATGTTTTGTTATGTTTAATTTATTTTCTGAATTGCATAGACAACCCTGTATTTGCATATCAATTTGGACCTCATTTTAGCATCATTTATTTTAGGGATTTTATCACTTGTGCCCCTCCAAGATATCGCAATATCAGTTATGCCCCTATCTTTTTGGTAATATCAGTTGTGCCCCTCACTTCTTGCTCCGTCATCAGTTGTTCCCTTCTGTCATATTGACCGTTAAAAATTTGAAATAACCATAGTTTACTCAAACCATGGTGTGGTTAAGAGGGATATTATGGTCAGAATAAAATATAATGAGGAGGAGGGTTGGGGAGGAGGTGTGAGGCTGTGGAGGAGGTGTGGGCTAGCGGCAGGGGCCGGGGGAAGTGCGTGGCTGCGGGAGGAGGTTGGCTTCACGACGTTATCGAGGGGTTGGCGCTGGTTGCGCGATTGCGCGGTCGGTGGAGAGCTGGAGGTCGGTGCAGAGGTTCGGTGGAGTTGATGGGAGGCGGGCAGCACACGTGCGTGCAGGCAGTGCGAGCGTGGTGCAGAGCAGGGGAGGTGGCGGGGCAGGGCAGGGGGAGGGGGGCAGGGGGCGGTGCGTGCGGGGGAGGGGGTGCAGCCCAGGGGGAGGGGGAGTAGGGGGGCGGTGCCGACGAGGGGAGGAGGTACGGGGGGGAGGAGGTGCGGGGCTGGGAGGGGTGCAGCCCAGGGGGAGGGGGAGCAGGGGGTGGCGCCGGCGAGGAGATGAGGTACGAGGGGAGGAGGTGCAGGGTTGGGGGGGGGTGCAACCCAGGGGGAGGGGGAGTAGGGGGCGGCACCGACGAGGGGAGGAGGTGCGAAGGGGGGGGGGAGGTGCGGGGCTGGGAGGGAGGGGGCAGGGGGTGATGCGTACGGGGGAGGAGGAGGGGGTGCAGCCCAGGGGGAGGGGGAGCAGGGGGCGGTGCCGGCGAGGGGAGGAGGTGCGGGGGGAGGAGGTGTGGGGCTGGGAGGGGTGCAGCCCAGAAGGAGGGGGAGCAGGGGGCGGTGCCGGCGAGGGGAGGAGGTGCGGGGGGAGGAGGTGCGGGGCCGGGAGGGGTGCAGCCCAGGGGAAGGGGGGCAGGGGGCGGCACCGTCGAGGGGAGGGGAGATCTGGGCGGCGCGGGGCAGGGGCGGAGAGGGAGGAGGAGGAGGAGATTGGAGGAGGAGGAAGAGGTTGGGGAAGGGGAGGAAGAAGAAGATGAGGAAGAGGGTATAAAATGTCCACATAACCTTTTTTAAAATTATTTCCACTTATGTCCTCAAAGTTAACGTCCGTTTGCACTGTGGATGGACGGTCACTAACCCGAGGGGCACAAGTGATAAAATAGCAAGAAGTGAGGGGCATAACTGATATTACCAAAAAGATAGGGGCATAACTGATATTACGATATCTCGGAGGGGCACAAGTGATAAAATCCCTTTATTTTAATTAAAAATGTCATGATGTTTACAAGTAATTGTCTATCATTTGAATATCTATTTTTATTTTTTGTGATTTATGATGAATTAATTAAATTTGTTCAAGTAAAATTCTGTATATTTTTCTCAATCTAAGCTTTTAAATGCATATCTCACTCATAGTTGCTTGAAAAATTTCACAAAAATCAAGAATGATGCCTTGAAGTGTGTTCTAATTAAATTTCATCTTAATTAGAGTTATCTTATGCCTTAAATAAATTATAAAGTGCTTTTCATAATTGATTTTTATTTATATCCACGTACATCATTTTTGTGAAATTTCAACTCTCCTGGTTTGATAATACAAATACCTTTTTGAGATAATTTGTACTCTGTATAAATTGGTATTGTGGATTTATTAGGAAATAATTAGTCGCTGTCACTCTATTTCTATTGAAAAAATCCATAAAAAGTTCATTTTTTTGTCAGGAAAATCCAAAAAAAATATTGTAGCATCCTTGCATCATGTTTTATTTCCAGTAAATTTTTTATTATTTTGCATTCTGTTTGTGTGAAAAATTGTGAAAAAACCCATAAAAGTGTGCATTTTTCATTGTTGCATTTTAACCAATAAAATTTCAAAAAAAATGTCTTGCATTCATCACTGGATTAGAGTTCTAGAAAAAAATATATTTTGGCTAAATTGAACTGATTTTCTATTAAAATTAATTTAGCTAATTTGTTTCCTTTTCTATTAACTTACTTCACCTGCATTGTGCATTTCGCATTCTTTTTGCATAAAAAATACAAAAAAAATCGCATTTGAAAACCTAAACCTACATTTTTCAAGTTAATCTGAAGTTGTTCCTTTGCCTCCCTGTGTTCGACCCCGGACTTGCCCTGGATATAAATTAAATCCAAGACACTCTTTACGGAGATCCTTCTCTCGGTTCTGACTGTTTCGCTAAGTACATGTACTACAATCAACACAAATTATCATACGTGCCTAGCGAGTCCGATCAGATGGCACCATTGTCGGGGAGGCAAACAGCTTAGGGATTAGTTTGAAAAATTAGATTTAGATTTTCACTACTCGGGTAGTCTGACCCCTGAGTCACCTTGTATTTATTCCATCTTTTTTGCAATTTTTTGCTCATTTTTTGTACATATTTTGTTTTTGATCTCTCTAACATAAATTTTATTTTCCTTACGAGGGCCCGGTGAACTTGGATTGCATCGAAGATCGATGGACGTAAAGCGTGCTGACTGTTGAAGAGCGAGGAAATTAAATTTATTTTTGAGAGCATTTTTTTAGTTTTTGTAATTATTTTGTTGTAATAATTTAGTTAATTTTCTCATTTACAGCAGCTCTTGTTTGAGAGCGCGCGCGTTTAAAAGAGACTTGGACTTTATTTTTTGGTGTATCGAGAAGTGTTTCACTCTCCGGTGAAGGTGGGGCTCGACTTGAGTGGCAAATTTAAGGTTTGGCACACAGTAGTTTAGCATCAAATTTATTTGTGCCCATCATAATTTAGGCCACACATATCTTATAAGATTCACGCATCTAATAAGATTCATAATGAGACGCACATAGACACGTACTACTTAGCTCAAATTAAATCAATTCTTCCCCGCTAATAGTATATTGTTTAGGTGTGGTTATCTCGATCTGCATGCATTTAGTGTAACTTTAAAAATCCAATTTTTCATAACACATGGAGAGTGATGGGATTCCCTGTAAGTATTCCTTCTTCTGAGCATGCATCATTGTTTCACGTTTGCATTCTGATTTCTGATTCCCCTCTTGTTTTATAACTTAAGGTTAAAAAGGAAATTGGGATTGAACGGTAGATGTGTTTTTGTGTTCAGATTAAATTTCAAGTGATAGCCTAACTCTAAAAATTGGAACTGAATTGAGCATGTCAATTAAAAAATTTGGAATAAAAAGAACCTTGTTCACGGATGCATAAAGCCCTCATTGTTTGAATTTACTTACAAGTGAAAGAGAGACGACCCTAGGATAGAGCCAAGCCAAGATTTCTTACATACTACTGGTTTTTTATTTTTAGGCGACTAGCTACTTTTCAGTGAGGAATACGAGTGGGAGGTTCAAAGGATGTCTTAGACCTCAAAGAATGAGTAGCCATATTTATACGAACCGCACTTACTCCTATACTGGCTGAAAGTAGGTCCAACTAGTCGTAAGAATCGGGCCAGTCTATAGGAATATACGGGCAACTAACAGCTCGTTAATCTTTCCAAGATTGCATTTATCACCAATTAAAATTGACCAGATAATTCGGTCGAACCTTTACGGTCATCACGTGTTGAGTTGGTGAAATTGAGGGGTTTGAATTGTGTTTGTATTGTGTGAGTTTACTCCGCACATTTATGTGCACCGTAGAACTAGCGCCTCATTCAATATCGTGTTCTAATCAGTTCTTTTGACATCGAAGATAACTAACTGGGGGGATATTTATTCGGACTTTGTGAATCTCTCGTTGAGCCCTCCAAGAACTACGTCTTCAAAGGTCCAAGCGCAACTTGGACCAACCTGAACTCATGACCCTATTGAGCCCAGGATCACCCACTCTCGGGATGGTTACTCTCAAACCATTCCCTTCCTCTCTTCCCACCTCACAGAGGAAGACCTTCTCCTAGATGAGAATATTTTGATTCATAAATCCTCTTCTAATCAAGAACACATTGTTGATTCATGCCATAAAGAAGATTCAAGTAAAATGCCTCAAAAGACGAAAGAAGAGGAAGAAGAACACCCCGAAGACCTGATGAGAATGATACTAGCCAGATTAGCTGCGTCTGAGCAGTAGGAAGCACTACTCAGAGCTCAGTTAAGACAACTCAATGTTGGGGTCGAACCACCAATGGATGTGGTGTATAACCTCGGACATAACAAATTCCGAATTATTTGAGTCTGGTCGAACCCGAAGTAGATTTTGAGTTGAAGCTGCAATTTTTAAACTTGTTGCCGCACTTTAATGGGAATGCTTCTGAGGAACCATATGCATTCCTAAGGGACTTTGAGCGCATCTGTCTAATCTTAGACGTCCTAGGGTTAGACAGGATTATATTAGGCTCACAACCCTTCCATTTGCCTTGGGTGGCAAAGCTGATTACTGGGTGAAAAATCTTGGAGTTACAGTCACCACTTATGCCCAGTTCAAGGACCTATTTCTAAAGAAGTTCTACCCCCTGAGTAGGACTAACATGATGAGGGCGCGAATTACAAGTTTTTCCCAATTACCCCACGAAGACTTTTGTGATCTATGGGAAAAATTCAAAGACATCCTGTAGAAGTGTCCCTGTCATAATCTAGATGATAACATCTTAGTCCAATTGTTCTTCACTGGTCTCAACCTTGAGATGCAGGGTTTAGTGAGTGCTGCCTATGGAGGCAGCTATACATCACAAGGATCAGATACCGTCTAGAAGGTATTCGAGCAGATGGTTGAAACCAGCCGCTCACAGATGGCCAGCAGGGCCTATACATCGTCCCCCAGTTCACTCTTATCTGGAGGGGGGAAATCAGCTATAGCCGATCTCTCTCAGGACGTGATCCCTAGCATGGGACTCCTTGCAGACAAGCTTACAGTGGTAGAGAAGATTGACATGAGAATTGATGAGTTAGACCAGAGCATCTCCAAACTTCCAAAATAAATGGAGGAGTTGACTGAGAGGGTGTCTAAGATAAAGATACATGCCGTGATTGCACCCGCTGCCCCGGTATACCGAGTTCACCACATTCAGGAGCAGTTGGTATCAGGGCACCCACAACTGTGGGAGCAGGACCAGACCTATGCCCACTCTTTCCAGCAGCCACCTCCATTATTAGATACAATTCAGGAGGAGCCTCTACCAGTTTGGGAGGTGAATGGAGTATGGTATAGTTAGGACCCTGCCATGTAGGGAAGTACGGGGGACCGACAAACATACCAGCATCCCCCGACCTTTCACAACATCACATTCACCTCCGCACCACCCCCTTCACAGCAGAGCCCTGGATTCCAGCCACCCCAGCAGCAGCGGCAGCAGTACCAACGGTATGGCCGACATGGTCACTACCAGGCGGGCTAACATGGCCCACAATTTCAGCAGACACCCCAGCAGCAGCTGCAGAGGCAGTACCCTGGCCAGCAAGGCCAATCTTCCCGTTCTTCTTCTTAGTCTTATCCCCTTCCTTCTTCGTCTAGTCCTGTGGACATACAACAACAGATACTCGATGAGCTCCGTTCGAAATTCATGACTTATGGGTGGATGTCAACCGTCTGTCCAGAAGGCGAGACGAGCAGACTACACCCTCTACCTCAATCCCAGCCCAAGTTGAGGCTAACTCCAATAGCCTGAACAGATCTAGTTCTCAGCAACACTTTGGTCAGGTATACTATTCAACATCTCCTAGATCTAAACATGAGATTCTTTCGTGTAATGAGGCTAATCACATGTCACTAAGGAGCGGAAGGACTGTGACCATACCTGACTGGGCGAGGAACACGAGGAGGGGCATCTCTGGAGCTCTACCCGAGGAGTCTTCATATGAAGAGGAGGAGAGGCAACACATTCCGGAGCCCCATCAACACCATTCGAGGATATCTACTCAGGGAGCCGAGAGGAGAAGGAGAGCACGTATGCAGCATCAGCAACATGGATATTCTTCTGAGTCTACGGAGGACCTTGCATCTCTAGTTGTGGTTGATACCACTCTAGCTTTTATTCCACAACCTATAGTAGATAGTTTAGATTCTTATTCCATGTTGCATCAAAAAGATTCTTGTATGAAGAACTCGGTTTCCATTAATGCAAAGAATGATCTTTCAGTTCATGATTCAGATTCTTCATCTCATGTTTCTCTAGCTTCAATCCCTTCCCCCGTGCTCTTACGGTAGGAAAGCGCATCAAAAAGATTCAGAAAGATGACCCCGATATGGCACAATTTTGTAAAGAAAATATCACTGTAAAGGTGCCATTCGATGAGTATGTGGATAACCATCCTGCATTCCAAAAATACCTTAAGGCGAGATGTACACCTACTAGGGTTAGCAGGAAGAAAGAGAACCAATATGTGAAGACACACGTCTTGTCAGTAGCCACAACATATTGTCTCAAGAATCATACATTGCCAAGGAAAAAGAGAGACATGGGCGCTCACTATGTGGAGAGTCGCATTGACGACATTGCGTTTGCACGCACACTCTTGGATAACGGTTCTTCGATCAACTTACTTCCCTTAGCATTATATCAGAAATTGGAGTTGGGACCACTTCGCAAATCTAGAGCTTCACTCCAATTTGCAGATCGTTCAGTGAAGAGACCTAAGGGAGAAGTGAAGAACGTCATTTATCTCGATTGAGGGCAGAACTATCAGGTTGACTTCACAGTCTTGGACATGGAGACCCCAATCATTGGAGAGAATCTCAGATCATTCTTAGGCGGCCCTACCTTAGGAGCACAGGCGCAGCTTTTGATTATGGTACGTGAATGATGAAGTTCTGTTATCCAGGTGGAGAAGTGAACCTTGAGATGAATCAAATCAAGTGTCAGCGACCCGATTCAGAGAGTAGCATAGAGTACTCATCTTCATAGGCAGATTGCAGAATGATTGGCACCGTTGGGAATTGGGAACAGATTCCTTCAGGACAGAGCGAGACCCTTTCATCTGGAAAGGACATAGTGCATGATGCAGTTTGCTAGGTATTGCATGATCTTGTTAAAGATGCATCTACTTATTGTCGTTATGGTGTAGAGATCCATCTAGATCTTTCAGTTCCACCCCCTTCGGAACGATCATGGGACATAGATGATGAGTCGGACGTGGCTTTGGCCGAATTACCATATTTCTTTGGCGATCTAACTCCAGATACTTCTGAGTTGATGGCGAGTACTACACAGTTGAGCCCACTTTCATGCAGCACAGAACCAGATTTAGATTCAGTTCAACCAGGTTTACTTGATGACACCACAGTGTCAAAACTGAAATCACTACCTCCTACGCTCAAGTACGCCTTTCTTGCGGGACCCAAAGAGAGATATCCTATTATCATTAGCTAGGACTTGAATTTAGAACATGAGTCTAGATTTTTAGAGGTATTAGAGAGGAACGCAAAGCAATAGGCTGAACAATGTCGGATCTCGTGGGGATTAACCCCGCTCTCTGCTCACACCACATTTTTACTGAGGATAATGTGAGACCTTCCCGTGAGTTCCAAAGGAGACTTAACCCCAATCTAAGGGAAGTGGTGAAGAAAGAGATTGAGAAATTGTGCAAGGAAGGATTTATATACCATGTTTCTGACTCCAAGTGGGTGGCCCCACTTCATGTTGTCCCAAAGAAGTCGGGAATTCAGATGGTCACCAACGAGGAGGGGGTAGAGATTGCGACACGAATACCCATGTCGTGGCGTGTCTGTATCGACTACATGCGCATGAATGCTGTGACTAAGAAAGACCATTTTCCTTGCCTTTTATTGATCAGATTCTGGAGAATCTCGCAGGGAAAGGGTTCTTCTTCTTCTTCTTTTTTGACGGGTACTCAGGCTACAACCAGGTAGCCATACCCCCTGAGGACTAGGAGAAGACCACATTCACATGTCCTTTCAGCACTTATGCCTTCAGGCGCATGCCATTCGGGCTTTGCAATGCCCTGAGCACATTTCAGAAGTGCATGATAGCCATATTTGCTGAGATTGTGGGAGATTTCCTGGAAGTGTTCATGGATGACTTCTCGGTCCAAAGTGATTGTTTTGATACATGTTTAGCACACTTGAACCGAGTCCTCACGAGGTGTAGAGAGGTGAATCTGGTACTCTCCTGGGAGAAGAGTCACTTTATGGTGACGGATGGTATCATGTTGGGGCATGTCGTCTCCAAAAGGAGAATGGAGGTTGACCCTGCCAAGGTGGAGGTGATCAAGAAACTCGATCCACTTACCAACGTGAAGTTAGTGAGGTCTTTTCTAGGGTATGTTGGATTCTATAGATGACTTATTTATGATTTTTCAAAGATATCCTGCCCATTGACCGAGCTCTTAGGGAAAGACACATAGTTTGTTGTAGATCATAGGTGTTTGGAGGCCTTTGAGCTCTTGAAGAGGAATATTTATGCCTAGACTATCCTACAAGATCCTGACTGGTCTCTCCCCTTTGAGATCATAACTGATGCTTCAGATTTCGCTATAGGAGCTGTGTTAGGACAACGACGAGAGGGGATCCCGTTTGCGATCCACTACGCAAGCAAAGTATTGGACCCTATACAGAAGAATTACACCGTGACTGAAAAGGAAATGCTCGTTGTAGTATGGGCCCTCAAGAAGTTCAGATCATATATTTTTGGCTCCAAGGTGATAATCTACACTGATCACACAACCATTCGGTACTTAATGGAAAAGAAGGACGTGAAGGCGCGTCTTCTTAGGTGGATTTTACTCCTCCAAGAGTTTGATTTGAAGATAAAAGATAAACCTGGAGTGAAGAATGTTGTGGCTGATCATCTTTCTCGGATTGAACTTAAGGATTCTCTTGATTATGAGCGGATTAGAGAGACCTTCCCAGATGAGTCAATTTGTGTTATTGACTCACTCCCGTGGTATGCCAACATGGTGAACTATCTTGTCTCCAGGCAGGTTCCCCATGGGTGGACTAGGAGCAGCATTGACCGACTTAAGTCGGATTCGAGGAGATACCACTGGGACGATCCTTTCCTTTTCTTCGAAGGACCGGATTGTGTTTGGAGAAGGCGTATTCCTCAGAAGGAGTACTAGAGTGTCATCACATATTGTCATTCACTTGAGGCTAGAGGACACCATTTGGGGAAGAGAACCGCTCACAAGGTACTTCAATGTGGATTGTACTGGCTGACCTTGTTTCGAGATGCTATTGATTTTGTACGATCGTGCCCGATTTGTCAAAGGCTTTGTTGTTGTTGTTGTGTCTGATTTGTCAAAGGATGGGAGGGACAGTTGGACAGAGAGATGAGATGCCCATGCAACCAGTGATTATTTGTGATGTTTTTGATACATGGGACATAGATTTTATGGGTCCCTTTCCCAGCAGCCAAGGACATGAGTACATCTTGTTGGCGGTTGACTATTTATCTAGGTGGATGGAGGCTATCCCAAGTCGAACCGCAGATAGCAAGACTGTCTGTAAGTTTGTGAGAGACCATATTATTGTTAGGTTTGGGGTGCCAAAAGTTTTTATATCAGATGGGGGTAGCCACTTTGTGAACCGAGATATGAGATCTTTAGCTAAGGACTATGGATTTGAGCACAATGTTACTAGTCCAAACCACCCACAGTCCAATGACATGGCAGAGGTTTCGAATAGAGAGGTGAAGAGTATTTTGCAGAAGTTGGTTCGTCTCGATAGGAAGAACTGGTTCCAGCTCTTGAACCAAGTTCTGTGGGCCTATAAGACAGCCTACAAGACACGATTGGGTACTTCACCATTTAGAATGATCTACGGCAAGCCATGTCATTTGCCTGTAGAATCGATTTATAAATCTGATTGGGCAATTAAGCAGATTAATTGGATTTGTCACCAAGGGAAGCTTTGTCGAGACTTGAACTTAAACGAGCTCGTGGAAATCCGAAACATGGCATATGACAACAGTTTGATTTATAAGGACAAAGTGAAGAGATGGCGTGATCAGCACATTAGGTGCAAAGACTTTATCCATGGACAAAAGGCATGGTTTTTTAATGCCAGGTTGAAGATGTTCCATGGGAAGCTCAAATCTAAGTGGAGGGGTCCCTTTGTTGTTAAGAAAGTGCACATGAATGGAAGTGTAGAGATAGCTGATCTCACGGATGGTGCACAATCTCATGTGGTGAATGGACAACTGTTGAAGCATTTTCTAGATTCTAACGAGCAGTTAGTCCAAGTTGAGGTCATCAACTTCATGCAGAGTGAGCACAGAGCAGATACATTATATCATTCTTCATGAAGATGCAGCATCAAGATTCAACAGCTTAGAAGATTCATTCACTCTTGTACATTCTCACTTTTCTGTATATTCTCTAGATCACATCGGTTCTCACTCCTATCCTATACTTAGGCTGACCAAAGCCTAAGTATAGGGGGGACTGATGCCTGCCACGTGTATATACTCATCCATTTCACTTCTTGACCTCGATCGCCACATTTTTGCTCTTCTTCTATACTTAGGTTGACCAGAGCCTAAGTATAGGGGAGGGGATCGACTTCTATACTTTTTATTGTTTTAGTTGTCCTATGCTTAGCATGAGCTATGTCTTTTTCTTGCTTCTTGTGCTCTGAGGACATAGCACATGCTAAGTATAGGGGGCTTGTATATATTACATATATACTTTACTCATAGCTCTACTTTCACGTATTTTTTATATATTACAATAATTACGGGTTGGGTAAAATTGGTAAAAAAAAACTTTTCAAAAAAACTATTTCAAAAAAAATCTCTTTTCTTCCCTTATTTACTTTTAAAAAAAATTCAAAGAAAACAAAAAGAATCTCTTTTCTGTCTTTATCTGCTTTAAAAAATAAAAAATGTATGTTTTTCAAAAAAACATCAAAATTAAAAAAAAACAAAAAAAACTAACTAATAAGTTGGTTTGGTCCCTGACACTTACACTTTCACACAAGACTAGTGATGTTCAAGAACACTTGGTTTATGAGGTCTTGAGATTTTGGGTTAACCAGCCTTAATCATTAGGGTCTTTGACTTAGTTATTCACATTTCCCTGATTTGAAAGATTTCTGTGCTATATTGCATGCTTAGTCTCTACCTTAAGATTATGATCATCACCTCACATACACGACTGCAGTTATGATGAGATGAGTTGAAATTTTACTTGAGGAACTGGGATGAGGGATTGAGTTTGGACCTGATCTAATGATGCTCGAGGATGTGATAAAATCAATGAAGGCTTCATGAAACCTGAGTGTCAACACCTTTAGCCAGTATGAGAACATGGTTCTTGTACTATCTCTTGACATTTACCTATGTGCCAGGGTGTGATAAAATAAAAAAATGTTGATCAGTTGCGCCAACTCTTGGTAAAAGCAGTGGAGCTAGCCAAAAATAATACAAAGAAATATCAAATGTTGAAATAAGCTCTCTTTCCACAAAGTCAATTATCAAAAGAGCTTCCACCAAAGGCGAGCCAACTATTTCAAAGTATCCGCTTGGACCACCGCTATTAGGACCAGGAGTCGGGCTTGCACTAAAATAAGGCTCTGCATCGTAAATGCTACAAGTCTGGGTGTAGAAGGTACGATAGGTACTCAGAAAAGGCACACCCCAGTGTACTCCCAGGAAAACAAGTGCAGACGACTCCAACTTCTCTTAACGAACGCACTGATCAACACCAAAAATATGCGTTGAGTAATAAGGCACTTGAGAGAATCCTTGTTCCAATGCGAATGAGAGAAGAAATGACACAATCCTATGCCCTCCATCAACTGGCCTTCATCTACACTTTCAAGTCTGACAACTAAAGAGACGGTGGATTGGATGCAAGAAATGGTTTATTCCCTAGTGTTGAGGATTCGTTGCGACTCTACTCTTGTAACTACAGTCCACACTTGAAGTCATATCCTTACTATATATGTATACAAAGAGAGTCTGATGATTAGGGAAATTGGATACCTTTTGACTAGAGCTTGGTTCAGCTTAGAATTTTAGGATCTCTAAAATCGAGAGTTCTTGAACAGATCAAGTCTTGTATTCACATGCACAGTCAGGGGTTAATCCAACTTATTCATTCTTTATTCGCTCGAGGACTAGCAAAGTTTAAGTATAGGGGGTGTTGAATCTGCGATTCATCATCTCAATATATTAATCTTAGCAAAATCCCTCAGTAAATTCTCAAATAAATGTCCATAAAATCAATAAATTAACAAAATGATCCTTGTAAATAAAATACACTAATTATTGTATATTATATTGTACAAAAAATTTACAATAAAAAGCACAAAATTAAAGGAGTTTTTCACCTATAAATAGCCAAAAACATCTTTTTTTTAATAATTTAATTTCAACTCCTTTTTGGCTAATTCTTTCTCTGATTTGTTCATACAAATATATATAAAAATATAAAAATATAAAGTAAATTTCATCTCAAATAAATACTCCTAGATTCCAAAGATAAAAAGCCGCAAAGTCCAACTTCCCGGTTAAACTCCCGCTCCGTATGAACTCCAAATTCACCAAACTCATTTTTAAAGTCCAAGTTAGAAAATTATCTATCTAATGAAAGTGATTTCATTAAAATCGGAGTTCGTTTACAAAATTTGGATTTTGGGACCTAGGTGTACTTTGTAAATAATGTATATATCTTTTTTTCCCCATTTTTATTCACTCTTCTTAATTGCTAAAAAATCTAAAAAAAAAACATTGTTGTGTTGTATTTTATTTCTAGTATTTTATTATATTTTTCTGTTGTAAATATCTCTTATTAAAAATAAAAAAATCAAAACAAGAAAAGTTAAAAGAACATGTACATGTTGTTTGTCTTCTTTTGTAAATTCTCCACAATTTTTTCTTCTCTTTATTTTACTGTATTTTAGTAGCCTACGTTATTCTACTATTTATTTTTTTTATTTATTCTCATTCTCTACAATAACCACCCATTCAACTCCATTATTTCACCATTTTTTCTAACTTCTAATTCAACTCCACCATTTTATTAACCTCCCCTCCACCACTTTAATAACTTCTCATTTTTTCTTTCTTTATATACATCACATTCTCCTCATTTTTACCTTTAATCCATCTTTATGTGAGGAGAGCCTTGTTCCCAGAGTTGAATCGGTGACAACGATACAATCGCGGTCGAGCGACGACAACCCTCTCTCCGGTGAGATCCGTTTGCTTTTTAGCCAACATCGTAGCCGTATCCGCACGCTGCTCGAGCTCATCGCTCGTCGGCTATTCAAGCGAAGACCGTGCTTCTCGTGAGCACACCATAAGAGACGTATCCATCGTAGGTAAGTTTATTTTCATCTTGTCATCGTTTTTATCTTTGCATTTTTTAGCACATCACATTTATCACCCATACTCTATTACATTTCATATAATCCCCACTTCATCATATCACCGCCATCTTCATCTTCTTCATCATTCTCCTCTACCAATTTTTTCCCTTTTTGTGTATATTCTTATTTGTTCCCTGTTTAAACAAAATTAAAAAAATTAAAAAGAAACTAGTCACAAAAACATCACAAAAAATAAAAAAAATAATAAAAATAATAAAAAGTAGGAACGCGCATATGCCCGTCCCTGCCACCAGCTTCCACCGCCGGCAGCCAGCTCCCACCGCTGCCGGGCGCACACCACCACGCGCCACCGCCGGCCCCTCCTACTCCATGCCACCACAGCAGCTCCGCAGCGCCGGCCCCGCGGTTTCACTCCCTCCGCCAGTCGCCACGTGCACCGCCACCGCCACCAGTCCAGCCTGCTCCAGCCCGCTCCGCCGCACCTTCACCCCACGGTCCACCTCCTCGCTGCCCAGCCACGACGCGTCTCCTCCTCTCCTCCAGCCGCGCGGCCTCCACGCGTCGCTACGGCCGCGCGTGCGGTGTCGCCGCCTGCCCTCCTGCGCCCTATCCGCCCACCCGCGCCAAACGAAGAAGAAGGTCCTCTTTTCCGAATTTTTTTATTTATGTAAAAATTGTAATTTTATTTTCTTAGTTTTATGTAATTACAAAAGTGCCCCTGTGCATGTTTTGTTATGTTTAATTTATTTTCTGAATTGTACAGACAACCCTGTATTTGCATATCAATTTGGACCTCATTTTAGCATCGTTTATTTAAATTAAAAATGCCATGATGTTTAATAAGTAATTTTCTTTCATTTGAATATTTATTTATATTTTTGTGAGTTATGATGAATTAATTAAAATTGTTCAAGTGAAATTCTGCATATTTTTCTCAATCTAAGCTTTTAAATTCATATCTCACTCACAGTTGCTCAAAAAATTTTACAAAAATCAGGAATGATGCCTTGATGAGTGTTCTAATTAATATCCAAATTTCATCTTAATTGGAGTTATCTTGTGCCTTAAATAATTTGTAAAGTGTTTTTCATAATTGATTTTTATTTAAATCCACATACATTATTTTTGCAAAATTTCAATCTCCTGGTTTGATAATACAAATACCTTTTTGATATAATTCACACTCTGAATAATTTGGTATTGTGGATTTATTAGGAAATAATTAGTCACTGTCACTCTGTTTCCATTGAAAAGTCCATAAAAAATCATTTTTTGGTCAGAAAAATCCAAAAAATACTGTAGCATCCTTGCATCATGTTTTATTTCCAATAAATTTTCATTATTTTTACATTCTGTTTATGTGAAAAATTACGAAAAAAAACCCATAAAAAGTGTGCATTTTTCATTGTTGCATCTTAACTAATAAAATTCCAAAAAAGGTGTCTTGCATTCATCACTGGATTAGAGTTCTAGAAAAAATATAATTTGGCTAAATTGAACTGATTTTCTATTAAAATTAATTTAGCTAAGTTGTGTCTTTTTCTATTAACTTAATTCACATGCATTGTGCATTTCGCATTCTTTTTGCCTAAAAATACAAAAAATCGCATTTGAAAACCTAAACCTACATTTTCCGAGTTAACCCGAAGTTGTTCCTTTGCCTCCCTGTGTTCGACCCCAGACTTGCTCGGGATATAAATTAAAGCCGAGACACTTTTCACGGAGATCCTTCTCTCGGTTCTGACTGATTTGCTAAGTACATGTACTACAATGAATGCAAATTATCAGACGTTCACGTGAAGGTTGGGAAATTTGCAGGGGAGGCGCCAACTTCTTCAAATTACAAACATGTCCTTATATCACGTGAAGAGCATGCACGCTTGGGCTAAATTGCAACCAACCCCCTCCGGGTTTCAATAATTGAAATTAGTCCCTGTACGTGTGGAAAAATTACAGGAAAGGAATCATGGTTTATTATATTTGTATTTAGGTCCTTCCAGGGACATGCTTGTATTTTTTCCTCTAGTTATTTCAAGTTTTCTTTACGTTTATGCCCTTGGACTCTCTGTTGCATATCTTGAGCATCCGAGCTCCGTTTTGGTTGATTTCACTTGCGTTGCGAAGCTTATTTATCTTCCTAATGGCATGACTTGCTTTCTGATTTGACACTTTAAATATTGATGATTAATTTCAGCAATGCAGTGTCTTTTATGTAATGTTTTCTCATATCTTGTATTAATTTATCAATGGAATTTGCTTCATTATTGGATCCTGAAGTTGACTATATTTTCTTGGCTCAATTATTTTGATCCAGATAGGGCATACTTGCATAACTTTATTTTCACTTGCATTTCATGGCATTATAAAAACAAACAAAAAGTGCAGGCTTCATGTTCCTTTCTACATTGTTTCCTTGCATTGTTTGGTCTGCGAGTTCTTTATTTATCACTTAATCTAAGTAATGAGAGTCTAAATGAATACTTAAGAGGCTCGTGTCCGTGAGTTCGACCTTGAGCTTACCTTAATAAAAAAATTCAACCGCTTTGATTTAATTAATAAATTCATTGGCGTTTTTTTATGAACCCAATTTAGCCCGACTGCAATGACATCAGAAGTGTTAATTCCACACAATTAAAGGGATGAATTCGCGGTTCGCCAATACAACAACGTCTATTGTATATTATTTCACCAAAAAAATTCCAAATTTTGTGAATTTCATTCACGCCATTGGAAATTTGTAAATCATATTCACACTCCCAAAATAAGATGTAAATTGCATTTTCAATAAATTGTCCAATATGAATCCAATTGACATCAACATTTAAATCGTAAAAGTTATTTACAAATAGCTCTCTTTAATATATTATAAATCACATTTATAATATACATGATTAACATGGATAGTACAATCCATATTATTCATATACATAATAACTAAGTCACATTTAATTACATTGGATCATCATTTTCATGCATCAAAATAATATGAATCGCATTGACATTATTCATGATAATTAAATCACACTTAATTAATAATTTTCTCAATACTCAGATATACAATATATCGATGGAATTATTCTTGAACTCTTTCAAGAATAATGCGCTTTCTTGATGGATGCGGGGAGATAAGGATAGGGTGATTGTACGTTCCACTCATAGTGACTTGGATAATGAGATCATATCTCAAATCCCGACCTCAGGGATCTCCCATAGATGTTTGATTGAATCAAAGTCGTAAATCTAATCTCCTCATTGCATTTGAATCATATTCAGATCAATGTCCAACATTTGGACTAAGATTAGATTACTTCTCTACTGAGAGGAGTCACTAAAATCCAAACGTGTTTCGTCACTTCCTCGGAATGGAAGCGTCATGGTTATACAATCTTTTATGAACACATCACCCTCAATATTCCTAATACCCGTACATCTTGCTTACAGGAAGACCTAGAGTAAATATGAAGTTTTAGATCGAGTTTATACTGTCTTCTTCCATTAAGTTTCTCATTTGATCATTATGATTTAGTATCGATCATATACTTTCCAAAAGCATATATCATACCTAGGTATTGATCATATATTTTCCAAAAGCATATATCAAACCTACAAATTCAGCCAAGCTTCCAAAGCAAGACGGTCGTGCACAAAATTTGATGCCAATATCTCATGAGTGAGCTCATGTCTTCCGATTTAATAATGAACATATATGATCCCTTTGAGAGATCGTATTACTCATATGCCCTTGTATGCACACCAGCTCATCGGTCTTCCAAATGTACATACTCTAACATACAATACATATCTGTCTCTAGTCAGAGGATGCGTACCTATATCATGACAGTATATGATGTAGGTCTTGGTTTTCTCGATCTCGTTAAGTCATCTCTTTGACCTAGCTTATCTAACACCTCTAAATCTCTATTCCTATGCAGAGGACATGCATCAAGAGGCCAATTAGATATCAGCCTTTAAAGAAGAATTACCATCTTCTCAGGCTGGAGGTCCTCTGTTTTACGGTCTCTCCCACTCATTTCAGGGGCGTAGTTTTAGAGTAGGCCTAGCCCTCTATTGGACTTCACTTCCACTTAGAGAATGATATGGAAGGGTCTCTTGGGAGACTTCCTCACCGCTTGAGTTTAGGTTCCTTTCCGCCAATAAGCTTGGTGATGGGTTACAGTTGATTTTGGCTAGAGTTGAGATCGATTATAGTTGAGTTAGCTACAGTTGAGATTGGTACAAAACCATTAATCATCATCAATCATCGACCATCGATAATTAATTGGATCTTATAACTATTATTAAGAGTGATAGGAAAAGTTAGTGGACGTGTTGGGAACTTAGTTATGATGCATTATACTCCACTGCATGCCTACAGAGACACCCCAATCCTAAGGTATTCTTCATGCCTTAGAGTCATAGTGTGAGGTCACATCCAGACCAAGACCACAAACTATTCACTAGACTTGAGAAATAATATAGAATTGAATATTAGATCAAAGATTCATCATCATCAATATAAAGGTCCATCCACCTACATATGGATCTTTAATTAATATATGAAAATGATACATTTAGAAAGTTATGGGGTGATGGGCGATCATGGGATTTACATGCATAACCACTTTGAAACCCACTTTTACACAAGTAGCTTGTTAAATTTAAATTTCAATATTTATCTACATGCTTTCTTTTGAAACAACTAAAATTACCTGTTGTATTTTTAATATGTTGGATTGAATGTAACAATTGTTGACATTATTTTGTCCCTTGCATGTGTGGTAGGCAAAGTGCATGCATCGCAATAGATTGGCTGATGATCCAGAGCATTCGTTGTTATACTTGACGATACTCTTGTTACAGTTTATGTATAGAATATTGTTTATGCATTTCTTTTCTCTTCTGTTGTATTTTACTATACATGTATACATTATCAGCTTCTTTTGTTACATGTAATATTCATAGAAGTTAATAAAATGTGAATTGGTGATATTTCTTGTTGGCTTTGTGATTATTTACATTAAATGTGAATGTCATTTCCAATCACCAAAAATTTCTCCTAAATTTCAATAATCAATTCATTACAAATATAATATTGCGAATCATGTGTAAAAGGGTAACCCAGATCCACGGACGGAGCTTCATAATTTGGTATCAGAGTAGTGGTACATCGATACACACATTCGCAATATTGTGGTTCTTATCGTATTAAGTTCTCGGATAGCGACAGTCCTCCAACTTATCGCGGTTCTGAAAGGAAAAATATGATATTCAAATCTAATAACCACACATGTCACCAATTGTAATTAATTTTCATATAGTATCCCAAGAAGAGAAACGTGAAATCAATGGTACCTGCGAACATCAATTTTTATGGTTAATAATATTGGTTCTCATGCAGAATTATGACGTCTAGAGCCGACCAAGAGATGGCTGATCGATTGGCGAGTATCATGACTACACTCACCGACAGTCAACAACAACAGACTGCTATGCGATGTCAGCAAGACCAAATCCTAGCACAGCAGACAGAAATTGCGGATAGATAGACAAACATAGAGATGAGGTTCGAGGAGCTGTCAGATTTCACTTACCATGCATCTCAGGATGGAATACGATAGGATCAACCACATTCTATAGAGGTTCAACAGCCTCAGTTCGATGATCCACATGAGGAGATACCGATACATGGAGCTGAGGATGGAGATCATGATAGGCAGCAGGATGGTACTCTAAAACCGAGGGACCCCCGACCTAGATACCCTAAAATAGAGGGTCAACAGAAGTGGTCAAAAGTTGGTATCCCAATGAAGCGTAACAATACTACGAGATCGCATAAAAAATCATAAAAAGGATGGGGATCCTAGACCCACGCACTAGACGATCGCTGCCCTAACTAGGCTTCCTATCTCCCAACCAATTTAGGGTCACCATACCCTCGCACGGTCAGGTGTAAGGGTCACTATGATCGATGCTATTAATTATAAGTCATCATTGATTTCCAATATTTTCACTTGCTTAACTACTCATTAGTCAGTTCATAGTTCCACACAGAAGATGAACAGAAAATATCCTTGAAACCTTACATTTTCTATAATGTCCTAAGTCATGATGAAAATCTGGTCTATGATTCATTTTCAGTACTCATATTTTTAAATATGACATACAGTGGGAGCTGATCGACTCATTTAGATCAGATTCATTAGGCCATAACGGTCTTATGTGAATTATAACACGAGTACAAGGAGCTACATGTGAAATTATGTAATAATTGATGGACACAAAACACTTCAATCTCATATCCTAAAGCCCAGCCCAGCTGATCATTCCAAGGACCATATCCCCATGCTGACAATCTCGAAAGTATGCTTATTTTATGGCAGCAATCCCATTTTATGCAGCAGCCTCCCCCCCATGGATAAACTTACTCACAGTTGAACCTTCATCTTTTGTAATGTTTACTATAACCAGTCACTAATCATGAACCAGGGAGTGCAAATGTCCCACCAGTTAAGAACATCCATCTTTCACTTCCCTGAGAAGATGAGTGCATAGAAAAAGAGAGAATGACCATGAGAAAGAATCTGTTAGGAGAGAGTGTTGGATCAGTCAACAATGAAAAGATTCTCCCATAATAAAAAAAGAGTCCAAGGGACTCCCTGGATGGTAAATTCCCTTGTTTATAGGGATTCCCAATCCCTTACAATAAACAGACCAACTCACTTTTGTTATACCAAATAATTAATTAAATTATCCCACTATTAAATATTTTTTAGTATACAATAATTGAATCCCTTTCATACACGCACACATCAATTCATATTTGGAATAGAACAAGTCTTTAAATCAGAGAAACAAATCATATATATACATAAGTGTATATATATTTTAGTTCATATTTTAACAGAGCAATTCTTTAATAAGAGAAATATAGCCGACGGGCAGCAGACAAATCAGAGCTAGGGGCCAAGGACTCCGGTTCTAGGTCTGAGATGCGTCACTATAGGAGGCGATCAAAGGGGTATATCAAGTCTAGTAGCAAGAAAATAATTATTGACTGCCAATTATATTATGCAGAAGACATAAAATAAAATCTAATTTCTTGATATAAAATTGTATTCAAACCCCTAATTTCTAACATCAAGCAATAGAACTCCCCAATTTCTAACACCAAGCAATAGAAATTCTCAATTTCTAATACCAGGAAATAAAAATCATCAATTCTAACAAAAAGTATAGAAATCCCCAATTTCCTTCATATATTACTTAGGAGAAAACATCAAATAATGGATCAAAAGTATATAATCAACATATATGACAACAGAGGAGATTGGATTGAACATGCATGGCAGCAAAGAGAAGGGAATTAGGATTGTACCTTACATGATCTTAAAATCTAGAGAGATTAGCTTGGATTCAAGGCATGCAACAATCCAATTGGAGTGCTTGTTCTTGGAGAGTTGCTGGAAATAGCTACAACAGCTTCAAGGGATTAAGGAGGAGCAGTTACAGCTCTTCCTTGCTTGGACAGTAGACCTGTTGTAACACCCGGATCCAATTAAACCCGAATCCGATCTGATTAGGGTCAGTTTAACCCAATAAAGTTATCAGTCAACATTAAATAACTTAAATCGATCAATTGATCATAAGTTAAAAGTTGTTCGATCGTAATCGACCAAAAGTCGATCGCATCGTAATGCGTGCTACGGAAAAGCCGTCACGTAAATTCAGAAACAACAAAACAAATCGAGACCACAGTAAAATCCGATTTGACAAAACAAGACCAACGGAATCGATCGTTCGTCAATCGAAGGTTGTTTGATATTTTAAAACTGCGAAATTTAATAATAAATCAAAACCGTATCTCAAGAATTTCAGATATTCAAATCCGATCAAAAGTATATCAATATTATATTCATCTTAATCATCGTTCAGAGATGATCAAAACAAGATACTGCACATCGAAATCGGAGACTCGAGATGCGATTGCGGTCGATTTTTAAGTATGCAAATAAAGAGAGTTTTGGTTTTAAAAAATATAAAAAATAAAAATTTAATTTATGCTACTGTAATAGACTGTAGCAAACACTCTGTTCAGTTGCAGTTTTAAAAAAAAATGAAAAAAATAATTATAATTATGACATCAGCATGCTGATGTCACTGATGATGTCATCATAAATGTCATTCGAAGTGAGACAATTGGCATTTCTTTTCCCCAACGTAGGAGCTTACCTCTCTTTTTTTCTTCCTAACTTTTCCAAGTCAAATACCACTATTTTCTTCTCCAAAATACCATCGAGAGCCTTTCTTTTTCCTCCCCAATTGCAGAATTTGCAGTCAACCTCATCCTATGCCCAAAATGGCTATTCTTCAGGTGTTGTTGGAAGCTCCTGCTGTAACCCTTCCTCCAAGCAAAATTTGTTGCTCTTTCATTGCAATTTTGAGCTACCGCTAGAGCCCTAAATCAACCTCCTATTGCTTGTCCTTGATTTTCAATTATTGGAAATCTCAATAGGTACAATCCTCCCCCTTATCGCTGCCATGTATGCACCATATTACCTATTTATTGCAATAGTGTGAATTTCACACATTTTGAAACCAAAATTTCAATTCCAGAATGTCTAATTTAAAAAAGGTATAGGGGATATTTTTATGAGCTCCTGTTCTAGATCTTTAAATATATATATATATATATATATATATATATAGTAAGAGGTATCTTTTGTATGGTTGAAGTTCATTCCATTTGTTTTATGATGAAAGTTGCTCAGCTACAACACATTGTATGAACATCAATTCCTTGTAGATACACTGAGTTTACCATGTTCTCAGCTGCCAGTTAGGAAAATTATAGTGAAGTCCATAAATCTTGCCATGGAATTCCACTCTACAGAGAATGAGCACTCCATGCACTTGCTTGTGCACCCATAAGAGGTGAGGCATAACCTCATTGCTTGGTCTTTCTTCATGCAACAAAAATTCTTTCTAAGTAAATTAGAAGCGAGTGCTTGGACATGACAAAAGGCAGGAAAATGCACGTGTTGCCATCATTGAACTAATATAGCAAGAATTGTATGTTCTATTTATATTTAGTTCCTCCAGGATGGAGGATAAAATCCTTATCCCGATTTCTATCCTGCAACGGAACGACCCTTTTAAAGTCAAACTTCAAGATTTATCACTAAATAGGTTGTGATTTGTAATTTCATATCGAGAGGATATTATGTAATTAAGCATAAAAGGTTAAAAAAAGCATACCTTGATCTCAATGCTTACAACTAAAGGCATACCATGATTTTTCTCTCACATTGGCACTGGCACCTCATGGTGCTTATGCCTCACATATGATTGTTCGTGACACATACAAAGAAATAGTCATCTCCTATCCTTCATTAATCAAACTGCATAATAAAATGCAATGTGGACATTCACCCTCATGAACCATCTTTCGAGCCAACACCAATGACTAGGACCAACAAAATGCATTGAATACCAAATTCTCAACATAAAATCTCTCCATTGTTGCAGGTTAATGGTAGTAGATTAGTGGTAAGTAGAGTACGAAGTGCTCCTCTATATGATCAAATGAGGATATTTGAGGATAAGATGAGGAAATTCTCGAGTATGGTTTCAGTAGAGTCAAACACTCCAGGGGAAAGAGATCTTAAGTGGAAGTAAGTTATTAAGCCAATCTGTAGTTCATTAATTAATTAGAGTCTTAAGTATTACAAATACCAAGGATTACATCATCAATAACAACTCGCAACCACAAAGTTTATCATCTCCATGAAATCCTCATTTAGATGTACTCTCTATTATCTATAGATCACTATCAATAAGATCGCGATTAAGAGATCTAGATCTGTAAGATTAACGACAGAAAGAATTGAGAAAGAGATCAGTTGACAAGCAAGTGATGATGATCGCGAATGTCTTATAATTTAGAGTGCCAGTCATGGTGACCTTTACACCTGACTGTATGAGGATGCGGTGACGCTCAACTGGACGGAGGAAATGAAGCTCAGTTAGAGCAGCAACTGTCAAATGCACGAGTCTAGGTTCCTAGTCTTTTTCACGATTTTTACGTGAGCTCGCAGTGTTTTTACGCCTCGTTGGGATCCTGACTTTTGACCAGCTCCACTGACTCTTTGTTTTAGGATACCATGTGATGAATCTTTGATTCAACATGCTAAAATTGATCAACAAGGCTTTGTTCCCCAAAATTCATATGCATTTAATCATCAATTTAGTATCATTAGCATCCATACATGTGTAAATATTAATTGCATTTCATCATGCATAGTTGCATAAAATAAGGAACTAAAAGTCCTAGTGTAAATTGGCCTAAAAAGCAGCTAACTTTCCTAATTTTTAATTAATTCATCCTACTCTGATCGATCTCAAATTACTTCCACTGTGTAGATATTAATAACAAGAATAAAAGAAAAATACAAAAAATACTAACTTAAATAAGTAACAAATAAATCTAAAATCTAATTTCACATTAAACGGACTAAAATGTGCATATCTTCCTCATACAGTATCACTTTTAAAATACTCTATTTTCAAATATCTTCAAAACTAGACCAGTTTCATAAAAATCGGAGCTCATATGTGAAAGTTGGATTTTGGACCTCTTTTGCGCATTTTATCTTTTTTTTTGTGATTTTTGACCTAAGTTTTTATGTACATAATTAACTCATTTTATTTTATTTTTTTTTATTTGTGTTCTTTAATAAAAGTTTTATCACGTGGTATAAAAATCCAAATCCAAATCAAGACTGAAATCAAAGAAACTGATTATGTCCGGGTAACCTCTGTGAGTCTATACAAAATTCGCTTCTTTCGCACTTCTATTTTATTGCCCTATTTTCTTATTTATTAAAAATTCAAAAAAATTAGACTAATACATAATTAAGTGTCTTTTATTTTATTGTATTTTTATAGAATTTTTATCCTCTTTTAAAATAATTTAAAAAAGTACAAAATCACCAAAACAGTTTTCTATACACATGGAAAACCACCAAAAATACCACTTTGTATAGATGATCTCTTTTGCTCCCAATTCCTTCGTGAAAGTTGTAATCTCATCGAGACGAACAACTTTCATGAAGGAAATTTTTCGATCCGAGGTCTCCTGTTTCTTTTCTATTTTTCTTTCTCTTTTATTTTTGATTTTTTTGAGTGACATGTGGCAACCCCTGGGCATGCCATGTGGCACCCTCACTCCCTCTCTTCTCTCTCCTCCCTCGGGTCACGTGCCTAGCACGTGACCCCTTTCTTCTTCTTCCTTCCAGCTATTGCAGCCTCCAGCCAACGCCCCACCCTTCAGCCATAGCCATTACCCGCCACTAAAACCCCCTCGTTGTTATACCTTCAAACCTCCCCGCAGTTACACCATCCTCTCCTCCTATAAAGTCCCCCCCAACCGGTCGTACTCCCCATCCGTCCTTTGGGAAAGAGGAAACTCAGCTCAAAGCTCCCACCTGTAACAAACGTGGAGTCGGCTCCTCGTAGACGACAACCTCCTCCTTTGTGGTGAGATCTAAGGTCTCCCCTGACCTTGCTACATTTGCTCCTTGCAGCTGCTGAGCTCAGGTTGGCTGGACCTTCGAGCAACGATCAGAGTAGAGCATAGCTCATCCATTCCAAGGCATTCATTCACTCCATCCCCAGGTACTTTTGCCCTTTTATTTCTCTGCTACTGTAGTCTTCCCATCTCTTTCATTCATCGTCTCTGTCACTTAATCCAAATTTGCACCACCCGATCTCTGACTGTCACCTTCACACCTTGGTCTCTCCGCTTATTTTCTATCCCAACACAATCTTCCCCTCTAACCATAATCCGTGGTCGAGCCATAGCTCCCTCCATTCGCTCACATCAGAGCTACCCATTCCTGTTTTCTATCTTGTTGATCAGACCTCCGAGCTTGGAGCTCGAGAGAGCCCTCCTGTCTAATTACTTGCATGTATAACTAGAGGACAATCGATCCCTGGAGCCACTAACTGGAGCACTTGAATCTCTGCCATTCAGAAGGGTAACTTAAGGTGAGGAAATGATGTTATTTTCTATGGTTGAAATGGAAATCATGTTGCAATAAAACCCGTAGATCATGTGTTTTAACTTGACGCAAATCTGCTATGCTATCTGTATCTAATTCGAAACTTCAAATCTCTTGGGTAATGTATTTAATTTGTAGCTGGAATCTACTACTTAATTATTAAAAATATTGGAGTTAAATCAAGATATGTGGAGTTGAGATTTAAGTTGAAAGTCTTATGGGATTCTTATATTCTCACGTGAGTGGAGATTTATTGTAACGTCACGGGCTTAGGTCCCCAGTCTGTTATCGAGGAAAATTGGCTCTGACAACTTGTTGGGTTCGGACCTAAATGGATCCGTTGACAACCATCCAAAATGCTTAAGCCCAAGTTGTCAAGTAGTAGTCCCCGCCACTTATAATCCACTCTCACACTTTCTGTGTTTTAGATGCGGGACTATGTTTGGGGGTATGAGTGTTACAATCTCCCCAACTTATATTCGCAACATCCTCGATGCGACATGACCCATTACTTATTCCCAGTGACAGTGACGGCTGCACGCTCCGGGTAGCCATTTCCTCCTATCTCTTTGTAGGGGTGGCTCCATCTCTCAGGTAGTCCTTTCCACTATCAGAGGGAAATTGGTTCTGATACCATTTGTAATGTCCCGAGCTTAGGTCCCGATCTGTTATCAAGGAAAACTGGTCCTGACAACTTGTTAGGTTCGGGCCCAAATTGAACCCGTTGGCAACCACCCAAAATGCTTAAGCCCAAGTTGTCAAGTAGTAATCCCACCACTTATAAATCACAACTACACTTCGTGAGTTTTAGATGTGGCACTATGTTTTGGGGTATGGGTGTTACAACCTCCCCCACTTATATTCACAACGTCCTCGTTGCGACATAGCCTATCACTTATTCCCAGTGACAGTGGCGGCTGCACACTCCGGGTAGCCATTCCCTCCTATCTCTTTGTATGAGTGGCTCCACCTCTCGGGTAACCCTTTCCACTATCAGAGGGAACCCGCTCTGATACCATTTCTAACGTCCCGGGCTTAGGTCCCCAATCCGTTATCGAGGAAAACTGGCCCTGACAACTTGTTAGGTTCGAACCCAAATGGATCCGTAGACAACCATCCAAAATGCTTAAGCTCAAGTTGTCAAGTAGTAGTCCCCACCACTTATAATCCACTCTCACACTTTGTGTGTTTTAGATGTGGGACTATGTTGGGGGTATGGGTGTTACATTTATCACAAGATGGTCGTATATAAATCATGTCTTCAAGTCATTGACATTATTGAGGATTGGTATCCAAGTGAACTTTTAGGTGTTGAGCAGCAACAACAGAACTTTTATGTATATTGTTTTTAATCCGTTTACTCTCTGTTATTCAATCGTGCATGATAACTGGCGTGATCCACAGATATCTCTGCTGTTATTATTAGGTATATTATTGTGAATTTGAATTGTGAGACAAAGCATCTTCAGGTCCTATGTTGGACATTGAAAATGTGATGTTACAGAACTAATTATTATTTTATGCGTTGAGATTGAAATAGGATGATATTATGGGCTATCTGATGTAAACAATCTGTATTCAATTTGGTCTGATGTTTCTTGAGTTTTGTATTTATCACTGCATAAATAAAGTCAACATCAATTTCATATACATTTCCAACCACTGAACCATTCTCACTGATGTAGCAGATACAAGAAATAGATGCATGTTAACATTGTGAATTGTAGCCAATTTTTGTTTGAGATCACGGCATGTTCTACATTCAACAGAACCTGATTCTCGAGGAATCGAGGTTATTTTAATTTGCAGGACACATGCGGAGCTCCAAGTAGGTCGTCGGAGCCCAGTCCACCCATCGTCGCTTGCGGTGGAGCACCAAAGCACATATACCCTTGGATCATGAACCAGGCTAATCATAGTCGACCAGTCACGCTCAAATTAGGGCTGTAGAATTGAAGCCTCACCCGATGGCCCTGGCCCCGCCATGCATGCCCCTCCAAGCCTCTGCCCAAGCCATCAGGCTCAGGTGGGCCGAAGCGATCACTGCCTGCCACCCGAGTGACATAACCGAAGCTCCACCCGAGCCTTGGGTGCACATGCAGCGCACGTGGGCGGTTGGTGGAAACTACACAATGTCCCCTGTGAGTTTTGGATATTGAACATAAGTCCTACAGAAGATATTTTGAGAAGGAAACTTTACTTTTATTGTGTTTCAGTACCCAGAACTTCAATTTAGCATAACTTTCTCATACGTACTCCGATTTTGGCGTATAATATGTCGTTATAAAGCTTATTCCGTGATCTTTCATTTCTTATATCTTGGGACAGATCTGAGGTTACTTATTGAGATTTATTATTTGAGGATCTATTCTAATCTCTATAGGTTGAATTATTGATATATTTGTGTCATATTTAATTGAGAAGAATTTGCCTTTCTCTGCCGGGATTCGAGTGAAGATATTTAATCCAATGAGTCCTATGGTGATTATCTTTTATTATAGGGACTTAATTGAGAAGAAATTTTATTTGATGTATTCCTTTGATATCATTGATTCGCTCTTTGAGGATTAAATCACAGGAATTTAGAGGATAAATAATCTTCTTAAAAAATCACCGTATTTGCAGGATTATTCATTGTTTAACTTCAATGTCTATAGTTGGAAATTGATCGGACAAGTTATCATCTGAATTTTTTTTATTTGTGATTAACTTTGAGGATTTCTTGATCATATCATTGAGGATTGAAAATATAAGATCACAGATCTCGAGCTTGATTATTTTCTCTGTTTATATTCATTGCATTTTCATCATCATATTCCTCTTTATTTCCTGACACAGAATTAACATTGTAATTAAACTAATTCTTTAAATTAATTTAAAACCACGTAATTAAAAATAGTTGTTCCCTGTGTTCGATCTTGATAGACTTACCAAGTAAAAATTACTCCACAACATTCAAAGATTGTGGTTTTTGATTGATTATTTTTCATCTCCTATACTACAATTGTCGATTATTAAAGAGGAGATTTCAACGGTTCATCACCATGTGGGGGATCCTCGATTTAATTTTCTTTAGGATTTCATTAACCCGTACTAGTCGGGCCGATTTTTAGAGTGATTTTTTTGAGAATTCTCTCTCTTACCTGTCTTAATGGTGTAGTTTTGGAATAGACCTATCCCTCTAATGGACCGCACTTCCACTTACAGGGCGAGGCGAAAGGGCCTATTAGGAGACTTCCTCACCGCTTGAGTTTTGGTTACTTTTTCACCAATAGCTTTGGCAATGGCTATATCTAGATCATCTAAGATTACATCTGAAATAATTACAGTTGAATGTTGGAGGAGTTACAATAGAGCTTGAATATGTTATAATAGAATTTGACTAGAGATAACATCAATTATAATTTGTGATTGGCTAGAATTGACTATAATTAAGTTGGATGCAGAATCTTTTATTTACCATCAACTATCAATCATCAATCATCGACAATCGATCGAATCTTATAGTCACTATTCCAAGTGTTAGGATAAGTTAGTGGACGTGTTGGGAAGTTAGCTGATTCCATTCACTCCATCGCATGCCTACGGAGGCACCCCAACCTTAAGGCACTCTTCACGCCTTAGAGTCACAGTGTGAGGTCACTCACAGACCAAGACCACAGACTATCTACTTGACTTAAGAAGTTAGATAAAATTAAGAATCAGATCAGAATCTCATCTATTACATCATCAAGAAATCAAAAGTCAAATCAATCATCACCTCATCATCCTCATTATTAATATCCAATAACATGATCTCTAAAAGGGCACATAGTTAACAACACATACTCAGGTCATCATTTAAAATATGATATGTATGTATGTATGTACAGGGTTACAAGAAGAATGGGTGAACTTGAGGCATTCCTTCAAGATAGCTTGAAAATCTTTTTCATAGCAAGTAGTCATCTATTTTTAATTGTTTATGCCTTACTCCTTACTTCTTTTGCAATCACCTTAAATGCATGTTTGTTTTAATAAGTTTTCAGGATGTACCAGCGCCAGTTGACATTTTTCTTGTTTCCTATCATGCGTGTCAGGTAAGGCGCCTGTACGGCAGCAGTGGTTGATGATTCCTGGCACCTGATTATATACCAAAAGGTAAAATTGTTCAATTTTTGGTTCAGTTTTTGTACAATACCTGTATTTCTCTTATTTTTGGGACATGGATACATTGTAGATAAATTTTGTTACATGTAATTCTATATAAAAATGAATAAAATGTATTGGTGGTACTTAGTATTATTGGTTCTGTGGTTATTTATATTATTGATTATGAATGTCAAATGCAAATATCAAATGCGAAAAATCCCCCCACAATTTCGGTAACTTGTGCGATCTTTTGTGAATGTTATACCACGAATGTGTTGTAAACGGTACCACGATCGGACGGATTTCACATCTACTATCAACAACAACAGAAATTCCAACAAAGTTTTTGGTAGTAAAAGAGGGAAAATTCGGGGTTCTTTTGGTGATGCTTCTTGGGAATTTGGGAAGAAAAAGGAAGAGTCTTTGGGGTATAAATAAAGGGGGGAGGAGCATTAGAAGTTGACAAGCGGAGGAATATAAGGCCATGTGGATGGACAACAACAATTGTTGCTACTGTTTTGGAAAATTATTTTTTTTTTAAATTCTTCTCTTAATTAATTGAGATATCAAAGTAATACGTAATCGTGCCTCGAGTCTCGGATTTCGATGTATAATAGCTCGTTTTGACCGTCTTTGAACTGCGATCAATATGAATATAATATTCATATACTTTGGAACGGAGATGAATTCCGAAATTAACAAGATACAGTCTTGGTTTATGACTAAATTTTATGATTTTAAAATATCAAACGACCTCCGATTTACGAACAATCGATTTCATTGGTCTTATTTCGTCGAATCGGATTTTTGGATGGTCTCGGTTTGTTTTGCGATTTCCGATCTTGTACCACGACTTTTCTGATAGCCTGCATTACGGTGCGGTTTGGTTGGTTGATCTCAAATGACTTTTGATTTACGAACGATTGATTGATTTAGATCATTTAATGTCGATCGATAGTTTTATCGGATCATATGGACTCTAATCGGGTGATGTTTGGATTTATTTGAATTCGGATGTTACACTAAACTTGTGTTCAATTTGGTTCATTTATTTTTGAACTGAATCTGAATCGAACTTTTAGCAAGCTGAATCTGAATTGAATTTTTTTTAACACCCATATATATACCGCAGTAGATACAGTAGTCATCAATTCATTTCAAGCACCACTCTGTTGATTTCATATTTAAAGAGATGGATAGTAATGTCATTAGACCCAGTGCCGTTTCCAACTAATGTATGACAAAAAAGGTTGGCATTAGTTGAAACATCACCTCAACGTCAAGCGATTTCTATGGTAACAAGTAAATGTTCACTATGTCAAAGCCATCATCCAATCTAATGCACAAACATACGTAGGGTGAATTGTATGGCAATGGGTAACAATAGTTTATTCTATTTTATGTACATGGTTGTTTAACCAAGAAAATCAATCCCATAAAGACGTGATTATCAATCACAAAATGGTTCAATGGGAATGATTAGGGA
Source organism: Ottelia alismoides (assembly GCA_037367405.1). NCBI lineage: Eukaryota > Viridiplantae > Streptophyta > Magnoliopsida > Alismatales > Hydrocharitaceae > Ottelia > Ottelia alismoides. The sequence continues at coordinate 388,683 of JAZKJV010005051.1, read as the reverse complement.
TAGGCATGAGCCGGGTTGGTCGGGCCTGAAGGGTCCAGACTCAAGCACATCTAAAAAATTTGAACCTTGGACCAGATCCTAGCCCGCAAATGTTTTTGTGCTTTGGTCCAAGTACAGGCCCAACCCTATTCCTTTCAGCCAGGCTTGGACTAGGCATACCCATCTCCAACTGAATGTTTTAAAACATATACAATAATATTATTTATATCATAATTTTGCTTCTACAAAAAAAATTTATATTTTTTGTTTAGTTTGTATCATGGTTTCACCACCGCTTGAATGTTATAATTCTAGTAGGAAATTATATTGCATGACTAAAATGTAAAAAAAGATGGTGCATTGGATATAGGTGAATGGCCACATCCCACATGCATATATTGATAAAGAAGGAGCATGGTATGATGTGTTCTTAAACAGCTCCTTGATTGATATGTATACAAAATGTGTGCACATGGATGAAGCTTACAAGATCTTTCGATCTGCAAACGATAAAGGCATATGCCTGTGGAATAAACACAATCAAATAAATAGAAAAAAATTTGGGCAATAAACATAACATATATGTAGTGGAAAATCAAAATCAAATTCAATGAATAAATTTCATCTAATGCAATAATATAATCTGATCATGGATACAATGCAACATGGCAACCGTGGGGAGGAGCAACAAGGCTAGAGCTAGGCTGGCAGTAGGCTAGGGCTATTGCTAGTAGCCCTACCGACACGCATAGAGTGAGCGGTGACTCGGTTAGGGCGAACGACGACTCCGCCAGGGTGAGCAGCGATGGCTCGTCTAGGTCGTGCGGAGGAGGAGCCACATAGGCTAGATGGTGGCTAGTTAGAGTAGTATGACGTGTCGAGGAGGAGTGGCGGCTCGAGCCCTTGCCTAGGGCGTGCCAGGACTATCATCCATCGAGAGGAAGAGGAATGTATACAAAATGTGTGCACATGGATGTGTTCTTAAACACCTCCTTGATTGATATGTATACAAAATGTGTGCACATGGATGAAGCTTACAAGATCTTTCGACCTGCAAACGATAAAGACATATGCCTGTGAAATAAACACAATCAAATAAATAGAAAAAAAATTGGGCAATAAACATAACATATATGTAGTGGAAAATCAAAATCAAATTCAATGAATAAATTTCATAATCTGACCATGGATACAATGCAACAGGGCAACCGTGGGGAGGAGCAACAAGGCTAGAGCTAGGCTGGCAGTAGGCTAGGGATAGGGCTATTGCTAGAAGCCCTACCGACGCGCATAGAGTGAGCAGTGACTCGGTTAGGGCGAACGGCGACTCCGCTAGGGCGAGCAGCGATGGCTCATCTAGGTCGTGCGGACGAGGAGCCGCATAGGCTAGATGGTGGCTAGGTAGAGTAGTATGACGCGTCGAGGAGGAGTGGCGGCTTGAGCCCTCGCCTAGGGCGTGCCAGGACTATCATCCATCGAGAGGAAGAGGAACGTAAGGGAGGGGAGTATCGATGGAGGAAACGAAAGGCAGAAGGGTTTCTTTCGAATGGATGGGAATCCCAGCTCCCTGGCTAAGGCCCGAGGGTGGGGTACAGGCTTATGATCGGACCTCCTTTCGGGCTGGACCTTCGGGCCAGGTCAGGCTGAGCCAAACCAATCTCGAGCTCGGCCCAAAAAAATTGAGCCTAAATCTACGGTGTAAGCCCGACCCATATTTCAGTTGACTTGAGCCCGGCCGAGCTTCGAGCTGGGCCGTGCCGGCCCAGCCTAATGCCCATCCCTAGGGATGACAATGATGTACTGACATCAAAGGCCATGCTATATGATACACTAACTATCATAATAACTCATGGCACAAGAAATCCTATGGTTTCATGACCTTTCAAGCACATATGTTCAATAAAAAAATATGAAATGAACATGAAGGATGGGAGGGGACATCATACGTATATATATACTATCCCATACAAGCATCCTTAAGTGTTTTTAAATGTTCATAACATGGATTAATCCACGTACTTAACCACAATACACCTATACCATCTTTCATTTTTACTATTTTAAACTTGATATGCAAATAGATTTAGCAAACTTCTCTTTCAATTTATTTTACTAGTGTAAAGCCCTGCAAAATTTTAAACTTGATATGCAAATAGATTTAGCAAACTTCTCTTTCAAGTTATTTTACTAGTGTAAAGCCCGTGCTTTGCACGGTTAAATAGACTTCAGTGATGCCAATATTTGGCTAGTTCTATCATGCTTTAAACGTTAGTGATGCCGATATTTGGGTATGCAATATAATTTTGTTCTATCATGTTTTAAACGTTAGCTTGAACTAGGTTGACGTTTGATAATCACGGTTAAAAATACGAATGATTTTAAGCTGTGTGTACCTACAAATAAAAACCATTAAACCATAAATCGAAGTAGCAAAATATTCATAAAAAACAACTTTCTGAAAGATATTTAAGCAATATTGTAATATTATAGAGCATGGTAGGAAAATGTACAATCAGTTGATCTAATTATACATACTAATTGACATGTTTCGGTGATATTGTAAGATGCTTATTATGATGCTTATTTTGATGAATAAAATATATAGCGGTCTGCATGATATTGTAAGGTGCTTATTGTGTTAAAATATTGAATATAGTGATATTGTAAGGTGCTTTAGTTGGATTCAAACGGTGAAGAATATGAAACAATGTCATATAATATCAGTTGGAATGTTGCAAACTTGCGATTGCATGGCACCTGAAAAGAAACATTTGACAGAATTATGTCTATTAACTCTTGCAAAAATATTAAGATGGGAAGTTCATTGTGAGAGACATATACTACTGTAACATAGAGGATAACATTTGCAAATCGATAAAAAGCATACACCTCGTTGGTAGATAACTTGAGCAGAATTCCGTACACATGCAGTGACACTGATGATATGATGATACAAAACATACACCACCTCCTTGGTAGATAAGTTAAGCATGCACCTAACATAATTGACAAAAAATTTGGTAAGAATAAAAGGTAAGTACATGTAAGGTACAAAGAGTGTACTTGAAATTACTACCTTGATAGGCTGAAACAGAAATACAAGAAGCAAGAACAACTCCATTATTTTTGAAGGCATTATTAAGTTTCTCATTGTACCTTATGCTAAGTCTCCCCAAATGGCAATTCGTATTTTTGTCCCACTAAGTTGCAACAAATGATGTAAATTATGTCATTTTTAGATGCTTGGAAAGATGAAATTTTTTATTTGAACGAATATATTATTATTTGAACCTTTGATCAATGACATATAACTTGAATACCGGGAAACTTTTTTCTATGTTTTGATAATTACTTTTGAAAAATATTGCTTTTCTATTTGAAAAATATTAGTATTAGTTTTTCATATCTTATGGGTTTAACTCTCTAATATTTTATCATATTTGCATGTATATATTCATTACTCAGAGGATATATACATACAAAAAAATGGAAACAACTGCGGAAGTCAACTCAATCAATCAATCAATCATCAAACATGTATTAAAATCAACTCATGATCCCAACAACCATCATAATGTATGTAATATAGTAAAAAAATACAGGTTATTACAATGATAACTGGTTATTACAATGATTTGTGTGAGTGCATAAATTTCTAAGAAACACACTGTGATTAGAAACAGAGATGAACAAACTTATCTCATCGAGCAAGGAAACCGAAACATGTCTTGGTTCTCCGTGACTGGACATTTACGTAGCTGAAGAGTGAGGATCACCCATGCAGATGTCGATGGTCCCAATGAGCTGTAGAGTAGTCCGATGTCGGATCACTGATGCTATACATACCAAAGGTACTTAGGGTAGGATTAAAGCTAAGAGTTAAATGATGCCGATGCATAAAGATAGCAAACCTTCTCCCCTCAGCTTTGAGGTTTGATGGGAAACGTGGAAAAACGGAAAGACCTCTTCATCCTGTCAACAACACCTCCGTTGATACTTCATAATCTTGCAGGTTCACCTAATGGGAAGTGTTGTTGCAGCAGGACATCTATATCGAACCTTCCCCTGCTCTCTGAGCACCATCGAGTCCTCTATGCTCTGCCTTTGAGGCAATGACGCTCTAATTTGTGGCAATCCCATTGGCATCACTCCTCCACGATCTGCAAGATGATGGCAAGGGGTCAAGATTTTTGAAACACAAATAAGAACGGGACAATAGAAATAGGGAGTAATTTGTCTTTGTCGAACTCTGGTAAGAAAAAATTACCAAAAATGAAGATGGTTGAGGTGCAAGTAGATGCCAATGTCGTTGCATAGGGTCCTCGGCTCGAGCTCACAAATGTCCACCTCCTTCCTATAGAGAGAGGTGGCCTCCGGATAGCATCATATGCGACCAACGCCACTGTGAATGGGTGCAAAAGCCTCACGATATGGGTCGGCAGTGGGGGAGGGAGAGGGGTTCTGCCAAGAGATGATATCAAAGGGAGGCATATATACGGAGAAGCGGTCAATGGATGAGGTGTGTTGGTGAAGGAGGTCGATTGACAACCTCGTTTGACATCTGGCCCACCTACTGTGACACATGCTCTTCTGCAAACCTCAATCGAAGCCTCAGGATACTTCAAACATGCTGCAAAAGACAGGCGTTAATAAAACAAATGGACAAATTACGGATGCCCTTGGTAAATAAATCGGAAATCCTGTGGAGGTAGGACGATGAACAGTGCCTACTCCACGGGCTTTTATATATTGTAAGATTGGTTAGGAACATGAACAACAAATGAATGGTCATGCAAGAGGGGAAATTCATCAAACAAGGACTCTAAGGTCTATAGGAAACATACACAACAAAAAAACTATAAATTAAAGGGAAGGGGATAATAATTATATGGGTGTTTCTACATGAAATACCATATCTTCATTTTAAGTCGTGACCACAGTGAACTCTAAATCACAAAAACATTTTCTTAGGCTTGACCTATAAATAAAATCATCAAAGAGATGGAGATGGGAGATGATCTTATATTTTTTAACGTGAGATCTATGTGGAGGATGCCGAGAGGAAGCTCCTATCCAAAAATATTGACGATCTGCCAACTCCGACGACGACGACGGCTTTCCGACGGATCCTTGACGAGTTTGAGAGTTGAGAGGTGATAAGTGGTTGCTAGGGTTTGTAAATAAAGCAAAGAGTTCAACCTAATGTGGTTTTATGTCTCTAATTGGACTTGGGCAGATCTCGCCTGAATTCGCCTACTAACATTTCAGACTGACTCATCTTCACTAAAATGATTATGTCTCACTCATCCGTTATTGATTTAAAAAATTTTAGATGAGTTTGATGTCTAAAGACACACATCCAACAAGCTATAACATGTGACAATTGGATCAAAATTGTATTTTTGTGAATTTTTTGATAGGATGCAATCATTTGGTCCTTGCCAATCTAACCAAATTCGAGGCAAAACCCCGAGGTTTCATTAAGGAGGTGGGGGCCGAGGAGGAGGGAGCGATGGTGGATGGGCTCAGAGGATGTAGGGGGGCAATAGAGGAGGGGTCTGGAGGAGGTGGGGAGGCGACAAAGGAGGGAATGGAGAAGGTGTGGGTAGCAGAGGAGGGCACTAGAAGAGGTAGGGAAAAGGAGGGGTGTAGGAGGAGGAGGAAGATAAAGAGAAGTCTTTTGAGAAAATGACCAATCTGCCCCTAGTTATTACTCAGAAAATACCCTTGTGTACAAAGGTTAACGCCCATTTAAGACATAAATGGATGGCAACTAAGGAGGTTTATCACTGAAGTGAATCAATCAAATCAATATACCATGATCTACGGGTGGGGATTCACATTTAGGCTCAATCAAATAAACGAACCGAACCTAAAAATCATAGGTTCGCTTAGGTTCGATTCGTTAAAAGTTCGATACACACATACATATTCACATATCCTTATCCAGATAAGTGAATCTTATTTTAGGATAAGTGGATTTTGTCTTGGGACAAATGGACTTCGTCTGGAGATAAGAGGATATTTACGGGATAACTAAATTTTTTATCTCAATTTTAACTATCCCCAAATAACTGATCATATTGCGGTTACATCCACTATCTATATGTCAACCTTTTTTACCCTTAAATCAATAAACCAATTATAAACCTTATTTATCACTTATCACCACCTTATTCCTTATTCCTCATTCGAATGGATTTAAAAATATATTACAATTATATTTTTCAAAGAGGAGAAGCCTTATTAATCTATTTTTTCAAAAATGAAGAAGAGTTAGATAAAGGAAAAAACTGAATGAATACTTATTCTAGTTATACATATTATATATTTCAATTTATCCTCTTTTTGTTCCCTCTCGTTAGAGAATTCTCTAAGTTCAATATTCGCTTAGGTTTGATTCGATAAAATTGAGGTTCGATTCAGATTCGGTTCGGAAATAAACGAACCGAACATGAACACAAATTTAGACTCGATTAAATAAATGAATCAAACTAAAAATTGTAGGTTCGTTCAACTAAAATATTGGTTTTAATTCTTGCAGAGATGTCTGGTTCCACGGATTATATTCTATTGCAAATCATTTTTTTGTAAAATCATCATGTTGTCAATAGTAAAATTTTATTAGACTTTAGCATGAATGCCTTTTAGTAAACTCTGGAACCATTGACTCTACAGTGAACCACCATCATGTGATTGAAAATGAATTAAGATGTGATAATAATAATCTATATCTCCTTATTTTTAACAATGTCTTTTGGTATTATCAATAGCATCAAAAGTAACCTATGCATGTTTCCGTAATATGATATAGAAGGATATTATGTTTCTTAATGCATAATTAATAGAGTCCGTCAGAAGTTAGAATACCATATGTAATATGTTTATCATGACAACTTATGACAACATTCTCACAGAATAAGAAGAATATCCATTTCTTACTAATTTAGATACATATATTAAGTTCAGGAACATAAGGACGCTCTTTAAGTACAAGGACTCTCACACTAGATAAAGATAGTTTGCACGTCTCGCTGGTGACTGTTGCAACAATTGCATCAGATCTCATATGGATAACTATTTCATGTTTATCAAGATTCTTAGTTTCATGAAACATATGCAATAAATTGCATATATGAACAGAAACACACAAATAAATAATCCTACTACTTTCTCATCCTACGAGAAAATTGATTTTACTGATGAAATAGATTTTATATGTGCTGAGGCTTTGCCTTTCTCAGGTGTTTTAATATCATTTGGGCAGTTACGCTCCAGTGCCCCAGCTTCTGGCAATGATGAGACACATCAGTCTTCTTAAATGTTGTCAGTGTTCAAGCATGAGTAGATGAGCCAATAGTTTGACTCTCCTTCTTCTTTTTCTGGGCTGGACCCTTCCAAGCCACATGCTTCCGACCGCACTTTCCTTTGGCATGCGCAACCACTGCACTACTATTAAGATTCTCTTTCTTCATTACATTTTCTACAGACAAGGAGGAAAGCAATTCAACAATAGTCGAGTTCAACTTGTTCATGTGGTACGATACCACAAAGTTGATGAAAGACTTGGGCAAGGACAGAAGAATGAATTCGGACTACATTTCTGCGTCCATCTCAGCCACGAGAGTTACTAATTCGGAGAGATAACCAAACATTTTGATTGTGTGCTCTCGAACTGAAGTTCCTTCCTGCATCTTGTAGCTAATAAGTTCTTTCATAACATTATAACGTTGAGTACGATTAACGTCATCGAACATCTGTTTCAGATTCAACATTATATGCTAACAAGTATCCATATACATGTGTTGCTTTTGCAACACATTAGATAGTCTTTTACCATATTTTTCATTGTATTTTTTATCTTCAATAGTAAGAGGAGTTTTATGTTTTTTTGGGTGAGCACATAACTGATGCGCTCCGCCGAGAGAATAAGCTTCAAATTACGGATCCAATCTGAATAATTTGGTCCAGTCAACTAGTTGACTTCCAAAAGCCTATTGAGTGGGTTCATGGATTTCATATCTAGGATTAAGAATGCATTTATTAGAACATATAAATAATTATATATTCAAGACTAAGATTCTTTGATTAAGGATTTTTAATCAAATTACTCTTTTCATTTCAACTTTGAAAGTCCATTCCCTTATTCACTTCCAAAGCAAGAGATATACTTACCGTTATCTCTAGTAAGATCTGAGATATCCTTTTTACCTTTGTTACAACCCAATTATATGAGAAACTGCAACTCAGATACAATGAAATGAGAACTCATTCCACCGTGCAAGTCCAACTTGCATTTCTTGATTCGGTTTTTAACATCCGGACCACCACCCATAAGGTGATGTTGACCCCTTGTTAATTGAATCAACCGTCAACATGAATAGAACTCGCTATGCGCAATCCAATACCACCTCAATTATATGAGGAATCAATATTGGGGTCATTACATATATGACCTTACTTTTTTGAAAACCAAAGATCCGATCCATGTGCGCTTGTGTGTAGGAGTTATCACTTCGGATAGGTGTCTCCATCATGCAATCCATGGTGACGGAACCATTCGCCTTGACGGAAGATCATAGATGTCATTTATATGATCCTCTATATTCCATTCAGATTTTAATCAGTCATTATGAATCATATTCACATGATTAATTCTTCCAAGGGAATTACATCTCTATTCATAATAGAGTGTTTATTTTAATTAGATCTAATTCGTTTTAATCATATTAAATCAGTTATCAATCCAATCAACCAACACATATTTATGGTTTGCTTGATATTACTATGTAGTAATAGCTCTCACAAATATGTATTGTTTTTGCATTTTAATAATTAAAGTATAACTTGACTTACTCATATTATTTTTTCCTCAAAAATGGATACGGTCAGATGCTCGAGTATATGGGAGGGAGCATTTCCATGACATGCAAGGTACTGACTAGGTAACCAAGCCAACGCAATCTGGTCTAGATATCATTACCATTTAGATTGAGAACAATACAAAATAATATCAATATACATACAGTTTTATCGATAAATTTTGATGACCGGTATTATACTATATAGTAATAACTCAAAAATTTAGATATCTTAAAATATTTTTAATGATCCTAAATTTCTAAATATATCAAGCAAACACGTGCATGATTTTGCATGTAAAAGTTGTCCTACACCTGTTGTAGGATAAACGTAGATTTTGCATGAAACTCTCATTCAATGATCGTTGATGTTTAATCAAATATCATCATAAATATTAAGAATCAACTAATCAAGGTAAATTCATATTTTTATTGTTTTTTATTGAATGATAAACACATTTGAAATAAGCTCGATGATCTCATCATTTTCCAACACATTTCCACTAAATATCGAATATCTAGGGTAACAGAGTTAGAATCGTGCGAAATAAAATCATGCAGTTTGCTAATTTAATTATCTAATTAATTAAATTATTTATTTCACATTTCATGATAGGGAAATAATAACCAAAAATAATTTTGTTACAAATCTATGAATACATGCAAAATAATGTAGCTGCAAGGACTTTTCGAATTTTTATTTATGCACCTCTGGAGCCATCAATTGGCTACTGTTTTGGGAAAATATTTAGACATTTTAAATATATTTTATTATCTAAAAAAACTCATCCAAACAATGTATAAACATGAGATTTTCATTTTAACGAAAAATATTTGAAATTACATCATATGTAAAAACTACGAGTCCACGTGCATACAATATACAAAACCTTGTTATCTAAGGGTTTGGATCACATCCAAGACCTTTAACCAAAGCTCTAATATCACTTGAAGTTTAGGGTTTTAGGCCTTAGTGCATTACGGAATTGTGGAGATCACATCGAATATGACTAAGTACAACTAGTTATATTAGTTGCAAGGGACGGTGAAATTTTAAAATAAATAAATGATGAAACCACATGATTCGAGAACCTTTTCAAATTGTTTCATTAAGATCACAAATGGATAAAAAAATACCTCTTGAAGCATGTTTGCAATCGGATGTATCTAAAGTAAGAGACCTCATATCTCAGGTTCGATCCATCGGCAAGAGCACTTGTGGGCGCATGGATGAGATGCATGCTTCCCATAATCCAAGTTGTAGATTTGAGCAAGGAAGCTCCTGATTTCATCTCACGAAATTAGAGGTCTTCTTCAAGAGCAGTCAATCCAACAACACAATGGCGTGGTGGCGATGACGAAGCTCTCTACGACAATAAGATGGACGGTCACAATATTGAGAGAGAGAGAGAGGGGGCATGGGTATGAGAATTAGAGAGAGAGAGATCTTAACTTGATGGGTTGGAGTGTTGTAAAGGAAAGGGCAACCCTTTCCCTCTCTTTTATAGTATATTGAACGGTGGAGATTAACTCTTAATCTCAAAATCAATGGTCATGATTTTTGTTGCTTTAATTTGCAATAAAAATTTAATCTAAGATAAATTAAATATATCCTCTCAAGATAATTTAATTTATATTAAATCAATTAATTGTGCGATAATTTAGAAGAGATAAAACTACCTTCCTTATATGGGGTGTACTTCCACCTTGAATCATTCCAAGGTTGATGTCCACTCTATTTATGGCAATGAGTTTTATCTCCTTCCAATAATGAGATATATTATCTCATTAAATATGCAACAAAATTGTTGCATAATTATCTACATCTATTGCATTAAAATTCTCAAATATAATTTCAAATTATCTTGTGAAAATTTCAATCAAGCCATTGACAATTATGAACTCATTCAACCATCCAATATAAAGTGTAAATTGATTTTACAATTAATTGTATAATATGATTCCAATTCACATTAATATTTAATATGTAAATTTTATTTATAAATAAATCTCTCTAACATATTATAAATCATATTTATAATATCCATATTTATTATGGATAGTGATATCCATATTAATAATATATTTGATAGTTAAATCAGATTTAATTATCTAAATAATTGTTCTCATGTGTCCAAATAACATGAATCATATTCACAGTATTCATGATAATTAAATCTTATTTAGTCATCAATATTTCCAATGCTCATATGCATAATTCAATAATAGAATTATTCTAGAACTCTTTCAAGAATAATGGACTTTCTCTGCGGATACTTGGAGATAACTACAGGGCGATTGTACATTCCATTATAGTGACTTGGATATTGATATCATATCTCAAATCCATATATCAGGAACCTCTCAAATATGTTTTATCAAATTAAACTTTAAATCTAATCTTCTCATAGCATCTAAATCATATTCAGATCAATGTCCGACATTTGGACTAATATCGGATTACCAATCTATTGAGAGGAGTCGCAAAAATCCAAACTTGTTTCATCACTCATTCGAAATGGAAGTTTCATGGTTACACAATCGTTTGTGATTATATCACCCTTGGATATTCCTAATATATGTACATCTTGCATACTGGAAGACCTAGAATAAACATGAGGTTTTAGATCATATTTGAACTGTCTCCTTCAGGATTTTATCATTGAGTTTCTCATTTGATCATTATGAGTTGGTATTTATCATATACTTTCCAAAAGCATATATCATACCTATAAATTCTGTCAAGCTTCCAAAATGAAACAACCATGCATGGAATTTAATCCCAATATCTCATGAGTGTGCTCATGTCTTCTGATTCAGTAGAGAACATGTATGATCCCTTTGAGAGATCGTATTACTCATATGCCCTCGTGTGCACACGGACTCACCGATGTATAGATCTTGATTAGGTCATCAACCTAATGGTTCGCCTAATCTATACATTTAGACATATAGTAATATATCTGTATCCGGACAGAGGATGCTTGCCTATATCGTGATAGTATACGAGATAGGTCTTTGATTATCTCGACCTCGTTAAGTCAACTCTTTGACCTATCTGACACCTCCGAATCTCTATTCCTATGCAGATGACCTGCATCAAGAGGTCGGTCGGATATCAGCCTTTAGGGAAGGATTGTCATCTCCTTCTCATGCTGGAGATCCTTTCTTAACAATCACTTCACGGTGCTTGATGAGTCCTTAATCTGACTCCTTAGATATCATCCAAGCACCAGCCTCTATGATTCAACATTTCAATTAATATCAGTATGATCGTTAAGATGACCATGGTACATAATCCTAATTGTACGAAGGAACCTTATAAGTGCATTTATTCATTTAATCTCAGATCGGGAGTGAAATAAATAAAAAACTTTTATTGATATATCAACATATTACAATAACATTTATTGTAGAAATGATTCGCCTGGAGCTCACATGGCTGACAAACATTGGCTTCCATTAACTAATATCACACTAATATAAATATATGTATCACTTTACTATAAAAAACTATTCACATTTTTATTTATATATCTGTTTTATTACATAATATACATATACATGTGGATTTTAAAATAGAAATATAGTTGCAGATTCTATTCTGAGAATCACAAATATATGTATATATAACTTATTTAGCTACCTATCGATTAAGTGTTTGTACGTTGGAAGTTTAAAATCTTAGATATCATGATTTTTGTCATATGCATTATTATAAATCAATGATTACTAAATAATCTTTATATATATATATATATGGGAAAAGGGAGCCTACACCCATGTGTAGGTAACTTACCTACACCCAACTCTATTTCCCTCAAATTTTTTTATTTTTTTGAATTAATTCCTTAGGGAATTTAGATCACAATATATCACCATATCGTCATTCAAATTTCAACTTATTTTGAGACTTCTAACTTATCCATCATGATAGTCAAATTTTAACGGTCTGAGATTTGCTGAAATCGGCCCCTTCCGATGGAGCTGTTAGGAATGTCTGTTATACATGAAATTTGAAACACATATTCCATTTAATATTCTAAGTAAATCCCCTAAAGATCCATTTCAAAAAAAATCAAAAAAATTAAGAAACAAGAGGTGAGTGTAGGTAAGTTACCTACACATGGGTGTAGGCTCCCCAATCCCTATATATATATATATATATTATATATATGGGAAAAAGGAACCTCCAACGGCGGTTGCAGGTAACTACCTCCAACCGGGCCTATTTTTTCATCATTTTTTGATTTTTTTGAAATGAAACTTTAGGGGAATTAGATCACCATATATCACCATGATGTCATTCAAAATTCAACTTAATTTGAGACTCCTATCATCTCCATCAAGTCTACCACATTTTAACGGTTTCGGAATTGCTGAAAATGACCTCTTCTAGATGAACATGTTAGGAATGTTTGTTTTGCATGAAACTTGAAACACATATTCTACTCAACATATTAAGTAAATCCCCCCAAAGTTTTCAATCAAAAAAAGTGCAAAAAAATGAAAAAATAGGCCGGTTGCAGGGAGTTACCTACACCATAGGGTGCAGGCTCCCTGCCCCCTATATATATATATATATATATATATATATATATATATATATATATATATATATATATATATATCCATGCAGAATATATCACGAACCCATCAATCTATTTGCTTCTTCTTGCTAAGAATTCCAGCATGGTACTATGATGTACATGTAATATTTGTAGCCATACTCATTATGTATACCTCCTATTATGGTTATTAATACTGCAAATTTTCTTAATAATATATTTAATAGTACCATGTTAACATTCATAGTAGCGCATTCTCAAGAGTATAATAATATTATTACCAATAAATATCTTCATCATTGTATTTTCGTCAACTTCCTTTTCACTAACGATAATATTACAATAGATGCCACTCACAAACCTTTCATGGGTTGATTGTTTCAACTTCCATCTCATGGAAAATATATTTTACCCGACTTAACCAGTGGCGGACCTAGAATTACATAATAAGCGAGGTATATCGATAATAATAAATAAATAAATAATATTACAAGAAAAAATAAATCAATATAAATAAGCTTGTGCATAGAGATATAAAGAGATGTTTTGCATATAAATATTTATTTTAGTGACAAGAGATAAGATGTTGGATATTGACGTCTTTTTTTAAAATCATGATTTAAAAATCATGCTTTCAATTCATAGAAAATATCTGAATACACCATAAAATGGCTACAATGGTCAATTAAACAATTCTAAAGTAATAAAGTAACAACTACAATAGTAAAGTACGGATTGGTAAAAAAATTTGCTTCCAATTACATTACCCGCTTGGTAAAATGTTGTTTGTTTTCCACAAACATACACATGCCTATGAAGTGCGAAGATATTGTATTATTGTTACATGCACTAGAGTTGGAGACTTGGAATGCGTGATTCAGAGGTTGCGAGGGAGCTGGGAGTGGCAGGGTGTGCTCCTACTCCTTGTCGTGACACGTCCACGATCGGATAGAGAGGTGGAACTGTGAGAGAGCCGTGGGTGTTTGGTGCTGAGACATGCTCTTAATTTTTGCCATAGCACGTTGGGCCTCAAGGGGGGAGGGGAAGTGTTGGGATGTTGTATCACTGTGTGGGAGGGGACTCGGGGAAGAGCATCAACCTAGAGAGAATGTGCGGAGCAGATCGGGTTCGAGGGGTATGGAGTGCATAAGACATGGGGAGGGATGGAGTGCACGGGGCACGGGGAGGGATGGAGTGAACTGGGCACACGGAGGGATGGAGGACACAGTTCCAAATCTAAAATTCTTGGATGATGGGGGGCATGGAAGACACGTGCGGGATTCTAATTCCTAATTCTCGAATGATGAGGGGACACATTCACGTATTGCCACATTTTTTAAAAAATTTAATGATACAAAACAAGAGGATTTCTATACGTTAGGGGGTGAGCAGAGTTATGCAGTTGTAGGTATGACTTTTTTTGATTTATCTTTCAAACTTGCCACCTATATAAATTTTAATACACATGCAATGCAAGGGTCCTTATTCAAATCTTTGTGTTGAATATCCTGTCAAAATGTGTTGATATATTAGGTGAAGATGGATAAAATGGCACATACATGCGAATATATTCGTGTTCGTTTGTAGGACTACTGAATCCAAATCATTTTAAAATCGAGATACATACCCATACTCATTAGAAATTGTATCAATATCCATATCAAGGAAAAATCGAGACAGTATCCATTTCTATACCCATAACAAAATCAAAACACACACACACACACATATATATATATATGTGGGTAAAATGTATATATATATATATATATATATATATATATATATATATATATATATTTGCATCCATCGATATACATGTCATATGTAAAATAAATATGTAACACATATCCTCTAATATTTTGTTATGGGCAAAATAAAAACGAACTGGGTATACTCAAGTCACATTCAATTTAAATAGGAACCCATATTGATAGGAAAATATACCACTATACATGTATCTATATCCTTAAAAGAATGAAAATGGTATTCATGTTTGTGTCTTCGTTGTTGGAAAATTTATATATTTTTTGTTCGTATCTGCAAGTATATGCATCAATATCTTAACCAAAAGAAAATAATTTTAGCATTTATACATCTATCTAAAAAATAAAATTACATAATATATAGTTGTGCAAGAAACGCTCTCTCCTCTTATTGTCACGTGCAAGAACAACCTCACTGTCGTACCTTGACCTCTGTGACATCCCCGTGCCAGACTCCATCTCACCGTCTACCTCAACTGCTCATACGCAGCCTCCTTTCTTAATTTTTCCGTCCAATATAAGAATAACATACGTGCACGGTTCAACCATATATAGATGTATCCATAACTATTTTTAATCAGATATAGATGTATATATAGAGGGTTGATCATGTGAGAGCTAAAATCTGTGAGAGCATGAGAGTAATGATTCTGGACCACAAGATTCTGTCATCTCTCTTCTCATTGATTGCTAGAGGAGAGAGAAGAGGAGAACCTAGTGGTCCAGATTCACTGCTCTCATGCTCTCACAGATTTTGGCTCACACAGGATCAACCTTGTGTGTGTGTGTGTGTATATATATATATAGAGGGGGGGAGAGAAAGAGAGTCGATCATATGAGAGCCAAAATATGTGAGAGCATGAGAGAAATAATTCTGGGTCACTAAATTCTTTCATCTCTCTCCTCATTGATTGCAGGAGGAGAGAGAATAGGAGAATCCAGTGGTCCAGATTCACTGCTCTCATGCTCTCACAATTTTTGGCTCTCACATGATCAACCCTTTATATGTGTGTATGTTTTTAAGCAGATATGGATTAATTTTTTATTTGGGTTAAGACGTATACTGATAATTAGCTTCTTTGATATCATTGTTAAGTTTTGAATCCCGAGGGCATTCTTATAGGTTAATTCAAAAGTTATTGAATGCATTATCACACGCAATGATAATCAATTCTAGCCTATGAAAATGTTTATTTTTTTATGTCTGTATATACAGTATTAGATGTATCTATATACTATTGTACCTATATTCATCTGAAATATAGATACATGTTTTTTTCTCCCAGTTTTAGATACATACAGGGATGTTCTTTTTTATTTTCCTTTGAATACAAATACTGCCAAGATTCAACTAAAACATAGCTACGTGTTTTTTTGGGTACAAATACATATAAGGATACTTTTCTATATCCTTTCAAATGCGGATACAATTAAGGATATAGACACTACAGTAAATTGGATCTATAGCGATATTTTTATTCATCGCAATATCGTCCATTGTTAGATATATAATGAATATATAATTTCATTAGCCGTGAATGTTCATGTTATTTTTTTCCTTCCTATACGAATGCAGATATTAATATGTATTTGCGTTTACCAATAGGGATATTAATACATTTTGTTACGTGCTAGACTCCCGAGCCCAGAGTACAATTGTCTAACATCATTTTGCTTAGAGAAGAAGGGGTCGATCGTAATGTCCTACAAGGACTAAGCTACTATTTTTAATATGGGGAGTTCAAATGGATAAAGAAAAATACACTCCTAAATTATGTATAATAATTATATATAGAGATATTTAAATTCATGTTTTTTAAAGATCAATATAAATGCTAGGATAATTGATGAATCTCTGATCATCACTCTTTATTCTTTTATTTGAGCAAATTATCTTGGCAAAGCATCATGTAAATAGATGTAAATAGAATAAGTTAGCATTATGCATGCATGTGTTAATATTACATAATTAGCATGTATTTGTGCAAAAATAAAAGAACAAAGAAAAAGAAAAAGGAAGGAGATATTTAGAATAAATACATAGTGACCCGAAGGTCAAGCATTGGTGTGATCACCAAATAAAACAAGTAGAGAGATAGGGCCCACTCTACATTGTACATATTAGTTGTGTAAATAAATATTTATTTTTGACAAAATAAAAATAAATTATTCTCTTTACCTCCTTGTTTAGAATCCTAAAAATAAAACAAAAATCAGAAAAATAAAATAAAAATAAAAACAAAATCCTTTCTCCCTTATACAAAATAGTTGTATATATATGCTTTCTTCTCTATTTATTATATACCTGTAAATAAATAATAAAATAAAAAAATTATTTTATACTCCAAAAATTATGTTATAAATAAATAAAATATAAAATTTGGGGTATTTGTGTAAATTAGCAAAATAAAAATAAATTATACAAAATATATAGGTAAAATAGACCTGTATATAATACACTACACTGTATAAAGATTAATTTATTTCTTATATAATAAATAAAAATCACAGAAAAATAGTTTAAAAATAACAAACATTTTTCATTTTATACACTTTTTGATTTAAAATCATTTATTATTTTTTATTTAATTTGTAAGTATTTTGTATATTCGATTTTTCTGATTGGTCCACGACACGTTGTTGACCCGGGTCAACGCCCTCTTCTAGGGCTTGACCCGACCCGATTTTGTCGTCGGACCATTTTCTTCGATTTTTCCCGATCGGTTCACACAACCCCTTGCCCCTATTCTTCGTCCGTGGTCTCTCATTGGATCCAGGACCCTCACAAATCCTTAGGAAGGCGCGGATCTTCCTAGGGTTGCGTGCCCTTTCCCGATTCCTCCAGCCTCCTGAGAACCCTATAAAGCCTCTTCTCCGCCTCCCAGGAGCGGTAGCTCATACCTTGCTCCCATTTCGACCCCTAGCCATCTCGAGATGAGTGACAGCTGCTCGGAGAACCCCTCGAAGCTCGGTTTGGTGTAGTGAAGACGATGCTCACCCTTCGTGGCCGGAGATCCGCCGCGAGCAGCCTCCCCTGCCTTCCGCATCGGGGTTGATGCCATTACCCCGTCAGCAATCTTCGCCTGAAGGTCAGGAGCACTTCTGGATCTTCAGGTAACCCTCATATCCTCTCCATCGTCCTGTTCGATCAGATCTTTTGTTCATCGCTACCTCACTCCTATCTGCTCCGACCAGTTGGTCGGAATCCCATTTTCCACATCCAGCCGTTTAGATCGATTCGCAGCCTCACCCTCCATCTTGCACCGCGACCTGATCATCCTTAGCCTCGACCTCCAGGTCGAGTATAGGGCTGAGATCTCCTCTACAACCTTCGCCGGAGATCAAGCTTCACCCCCCCTCCGCTTCTTTGGTTTTTAGCTTCAATAACCCGGACCGGAGCACAGCCCCGAGTCCTAGCTTTCCTTTGCAGGTGTTAGCGCACGCTGGGAGCCCCCGTTTAATCCATCCGAGGTTTGTCGGAGCAGTCTCCAGGCTATCTTCACCATCACGCTTATCCAGCTGTTGGCTCCTCCATCAGACCCGTTCAGTCGATGTAGATGACCTCTATGATCATCCCCGAGCCTCCCGATCGACCATCGGAGCTGAGGACCACCTACTTGGCTCTGGTGGAGTTCATCCCGCTCCTGTTCGTACAGACCTTCTCAGCACCGTTAGATCGGTCGTCCTTCTCCAGATCGAATCCACGTTGCCGACAGCATCAGCTTTCCGGACCGTTAGATCGCAGCTCTGACGCATCTACGCCCTACGTTCTCGACAACTTCTGAGGCGTTAGATCTGACACCTGCCACATCTGAGTCGCACCTCCATGCGCAGCCAGCGGCCTCCACGTGTCCCTCACGCGCACTACACGCTCCTGCAAGGGTATACTGCATTATTTGCCATGCACTTTTTATGCTTTATTTTCTAGTATGTTAAATAAAGTTGTAGTTTGAACTATTTGCACATTAGTCCCTAAGGTTTCTAGTATGTGCACTTTAGTCCTCCCTATCTGAAAACACGTGCATGATCACGTGCAATGTATTGTTTTTGCATGTTTAGTCCTGAACTTTTTGAGGGTTCATATTTGAATGAAATGTTTTTTGAAATTGCATTTATAACCTTGTGAACAATTTATTGAGCATGTGCGTAATTTCCTGGGAATTTTGCATCGATACCCTTGGACTCTATATGCGTGTATTGTTTAGTCTGAAAACTTAAAATATTTGCAAATAGGTCCCTACAACCTGTATGCTCTGTATGCTTTGTTTTAAATCAAATAATTATCAAATTTACTCCAAAAATTCCCCAAAAATTACCATTAGCTCTTACTAATGTGTAATATTTTTGGTAATTTTTGTGATGTAATTCGATTTTATTTGATATTATCTAAAAATGAAAAACCCATAAAAAAGTGTCTATTTTATAAATTACCAAAAAAATCTAAAAATTACCCTAAAAAATCTATAAAAATTCTTGAGTGTTTGTTTTGGTTTCTTTTAATTTCAATAGCATTTTTATTCCATTATCTCTTATAAAACCTCTAAAAATCACAAAACACCAAAGTTCTTATAAAAATCATTAAAAATTATATAAAAATAAAAAAAAATGAGTTTTTAATTTCTGTAGTTAGGTATTGTTATCTATTTTGATATAAAATTACAACCAGGACGTGTGGGGTACTTTAGATATTTTAGAGTTGCTTTCTAGTCCATGCTGCATATTGTTTTGCTATTTTGACTTTATTTCATTTTATAAAATTATATAAAAATCACAAAAACTTTAGAAAATTGTCAAAAACACTTCCATATTTTAAAAATACAAAAATATTTTTATTTTTAATTTTTGAGCATTTCTAGTTGTAAGAAAAATTGTTGAAAGTTGATTTTCTTTATCTTTTCATTTGTTTTCTTATTAGAAAATATAAAAAAATGCAAATTAAAAATTATCAAAAAGATGCTTGTTCTTCTTTGATTTCTCGACTACTTCGTAGACTTCGCTCGTGCTTCTTGTGTTCGACCCTGGTCGCTATACCAGGTTAAGTAAATAGCGGATACCGCTTCTTTAGACTTTTGAGCTTAATTGTTTTACTTGTGATCTTAATTTTTCTGGATTGACCGTGCCTTGCGAATCGGGTCGCAACGACCTTAGATATTACTTAACCCGAGTTGCTTGGGGTCGTCATCATAATGGCGCCGTTGCCGGGGAGCGCGGCTTTGTAGTCGTTTTTCATCCTTCTTTGTTTTTTTTTTATTTTTTATTTTTCTTTCTTTATTTGTGTCTAGCTCTATTTGATATAACTGTTTTTTGACCCGTTTTTTTCCACATTTTGTGCAAGGAACCGCTCGCACTCGAAGGAAAGCAGGAGTAGCATAGGAGTAGTTATAGTTTATAGAGTAGCTTAGAATAGCTTTTAGCATATTTCATTTTATTATTATTGTAATTGTACAGGACACTTGGATACTTGGCTTCATCGGGGTCTATTTTGCCGAGCAGTGGTGTGCTCGGGGGACCTCACCGCAGTTTTCGTCGGTTTGATTTTTCACCTTTTATTTTATTTTGATTCTCAAAGAATTTGGCCCTTAGATTTAGGGATTTCTTTGACTCTGATGTAATTAATTAAGGCCCAATCCCTAATTATTTGCCTGCACCTATAGATCGTAATTAAACCTTAATAAAAATAATTAATAAAAAAATAACTTGGTCGCTTGAGAGGTCAGGTGCCGCTAGAGGCCGTATACAGCGCGTACAGGATCCGTTGTGACGGACACCGATCGGCATCAGAGATCGGACTCTGACCTCTCTCTCTCTCTGACCAGTTAGCTACAGTTCTTAACGTGTAGAAATTGCTCATCTAAGGACATTTTCTTCTTGCATCATATAGGATAGTTTTGTTTCAGTCTTTTAATTTATGTGTGGCTTACCCTGCATGTAGAGTGCTGGCGACAAGTAAGCATCTCTTACTTTGCATGCATCATCGTGTTTGATCACACATCAGCTTTTTCGGCTTCTCCCCCGTTTTCGGACTTTAAATAATCAGTAGATCGAAAAATTCGTTAGGTGTTTGTTTGCTTATTGAAAAATGCCTAAAAAGTGATCATCATAAAATTAGGACTGCTAAACAAACTTGACCCTAAAAGACACTTGACTTAAAAATCTGTCTTGGGAGAGCAATCCTCTCATTGTTTGGCTTGCTTGCGCGAGAGAGTGACCCGCACATTAGGCTAGAGCCATATCTGAACTTTCATCAGACTACTGGTCTTGGGGTTAGTCGTTCTCCAGTGAGGATCGCTCCGATCTCCGGTAAAGCGGGCCGCGATATCCTTAACAGAGCGAGTTGATCGGGTAGCCGGTAAACACTCTGCAACTTGTATTGGCTGGGAATGATCTAGCTATAGGATTGGGCCAATCTCCTGGGAGCATCGGGTTCCTACCAGCTCGCTTAATCACCCTGCTAGACTGAATGATCACCTAAATAAAATCGACAAGATAAAAGACCGAACCTTTATGGTCATCAGCTCTCAGTGTTGAGTAGGTAAATTGGGGGTTTTGTTTGCTAATCTTAGTTGTTTCCAGATTCTATCCACCTTCTTCTACATCACGATGATGGGTCGGAGGTCCCTTAGGCAGCCTTTTGTTGCACCGCTTTCGAGCACTCCACCCCATTCATCTAGGTTGGTTCGTGAGAGCTTGGACCCATTCTTCGAACCCGAGTTCGATTCCGCCATGTTCTCCCTCGACCACCCTTCTTCCAGTCCTGAGGTGCCTGAGAAGAGACCAGAGCATATATTCATTCATTTGACAGCACCTGAGTTCGGGTCTTTTTCCTTTGTAGAGACCCAAGAGATGGCCAACAGCGAGAAGCGTACAAATGGATAGGCCCAGACCACCAGATATGTTCTAGATCAGGGCGTTATCAACAACACCATGTTAGCTTCCTTGGAGATGATGTAGTGACATATCAGAGACCAAGGGGCTTTCATGGCAGACATGCGCAGAGAGATGGCCCAGATGTGAGCTGACCGCAGAGAGCCAAACCGACCAGATGGTGGAGAGATACCAGAGTTGGGAGGAGGAGATGGACCACAGACAGAGGAGCCACAGGAGCCAGTCCGACCATCCAGGCCGATGAGAGAGTTGCACAACCCTGATGCGACTCTTACACATCGTTGGATTCAGCTTCCGACGATCCTGAGAGATTTCAAACTCCCCCCTCAGAAGATTTAGTTGTTGCCCATATTCCATGGGCTTGCCACTGAGGAGCCGCATCTGTTTATAAGAATTTAAGATGATCTGCAGCATGGTCCATGACAGATACGTGGACGAGGAAGCCATCAAGGTGATGGCTTTTCCGTTCTCCTTGATCGACAGAGCAGCCTACTGGCTGAAGCATTTAGGGAGATACGTCACTTCGTGGGAACAGCTCCGGAATGAGTACTTAAACAAGTACTATCCACTCGGTCGGACGAATGCAGCTCGAGCTCTCATCAACAACTTCTTCATGCTTCCCAACGAGCAATTCCATAAGGCATGGGACCGCTTCCGAGAGCTCATCGATCGGTGTCCACACCATGATATCTCCAAGCCCGACCTAGTGTAGAGTTTCTTTTGTGGGCTGACATCGGAGCTGTAGGGGCTTGTGAACGCTTCTTGTGGGGGATCCTACTTCACCAAGAACGAAGACCATGTCTGGGCCATATATGAGGAGATGGCCGAGAACTACACTGTCATGTCCCAGACCCATCTCTACACTCAGGGGAAGCCCTCACCCCATGTCGTGTCCTATCAGAGGATAGCATGAGTCGATGTGGGTCCTTCCACCTCTTCAGCAGCCGCAACACAGACAAAGTCGTCGGTCGCTGATATAGGCATCATCAGCGAGAAGCTAGACCGCATCGAGATTATCGAGAAGAAGCATTGCCAGGGTATGGTGCAGATTGATCAGTTGGCACAGACATTGAGTGACCTGAAGACCCAATACATGTGTCTCCAGGAGATACAGATGGCTTCTCAGCCCCATCTCAGGTCACGGGCTGACCCTAGCAGCAGCAGCAGCTCGACCCAACACCCCGCCCACGACCGACAGGTCCACCATGTTCAGGCGGAGTCATTCTAGCAGCCGCAGCACCAGTACCTCCAGCCGCCACCATCTCAGAACACTCAGATGATGGTGTACTAGCAGGATCAGCCTCGGACAGTCCTTCCTCCACCACCTTTTGAGCAGGAGCCGTTGATGGAAGTCAACGGGATTTGATACGACCGACAGTAGCTTGGGATCCGTCGAGATCATCCCGGATTCAGGTGATCTACCAGAGGTGCCTCATCCCAGCAGTAGCCTCCATCCCAGGGTGGACAGTTCGACCAGCCTCAGCAGCAGCCCCAGTTCCCATACCAGCCACAACAGCAGCATTACCAGCAGGGTCCTCGTCCCTACCAGCATGGACAACCGTGGAGGCAGCACCAGCAACAGTCTCAGTAGTACTCTCAGTTTCCCCCTCATCCTTCCCAGCAGCAGCCTCACTTTCAGAGAGGCAACCCGTCCGGTTCTCATGGGCCAGCCTATGAGAACCCATCACTCGATGATCTAGCCTGCCTACTTTCCGATCAGCAGGCCACTTTCAAGCAGGAGATGAACGAGTTCCGCCAGGAGCTGAGGGAGATCATCAAGGGCAATGCTGCCATACCCGCTCAGATCGAGCCAAAATCGAACAACCTAAAAATAAAGTCTGAGCAGGTACAATTCACAGAGGTTACCACTCCTAGTGACTTATTGGGTGATTTCACTTCATATACATTTGATACTGACTTTGTTACACTTAGGAGCGGTAGGATGCCAGTCGGTGGCGCCTCTTTTGAGCGACGACACCACGAGGATGCAGGAGCGCCAGACGAGGATGATAGCGGTGTTGATGCCGCTAATGATGATGATAACGGTGGTGTTGATGCCACCAAGGATGTTGATCCAGCCGACGGTATTGAGGCCATCGCGTCCCCAAATGCAGAGGGTGGTACTGATGCCACCAGAGATTCAGATGCTGAGCCAGAGTGCGCTGTTGATGCCACAGTTCCTGATGCAGTGGGTGGTACTGAGACCACCCCCTTTATTCCAGTAGTGTCTACTCCAGTTTTTGTACCCCGGAACTTTATAAAAAATATCAAAAAAAATTATAAAGGAAAGGGTTCTTCATCTTCGAGTCCATATGTGATGCATGGTGATACTTGTATGGATTCTATTCCTTCTCAGCAGCAGGAACCCATTCCTAGACCTCTATCTGAGGAGGGTGCAACCATCCCCTTCCCTCAAGCACTTCGCTTGGCTAAGTGGAACAAAAAAATCCAAAAAATCACAGTAGATAGAGTTCAGCCAGCAGATGATCGATAGATTTCAGATTCAGATGACTCTATAGGAGGAACTTGAGCACATCCCCCTCTTCCAGAAGAACTTGAGAGAGAAGACCACCATCTGCAAGAAGAAGAGGAACCATCATGCAGAGATCCATGTACACACCCGTCACCTACTTCGCCATCCAGAACCGACTGCAAGCCAAGAGGCCAGATGCAGGAGCTCCCTATGTCAGATGCCATATCCATGAGCAGAGATTTGATCTGACTCTATTAGACAGCAGCTCTTCCATCAACCTCCTTCCGACAACCTTACTCGACTGATTCGAGTTTGGCCCTCTTCGATAGAGCAGGACAGTCCTTCAGTTTGCTGATAGATCTGTCAAGAGGCTAAAGGGGTTGTTGAAGGGCGTGGTCGTCATAATTCAGGGCCAGAAATTCCCCGTGGACTTCGTTGTGTCGGACATGGAGATCCCTGAGTCTATGACAGATAACCCCATCATTCTAGGACGTCCATTCTTGGCTACAGTCAAGGCGGTATCCGACCATGATAGTGGGAAAGTGTACCTTCACGTCGAGGGTGAGAGTATACAAATAGAGACGATCGACGAGACTAGAGCATGAGATTCGGCTTTCTCAGAGCAGCATAGTGATTCGGGACAGATGACAGAAGCAGACCGAGACGTCCACCAGGAGTGCGACTTTGTGATCATTGATGATGAAGCCGCTTGGTCCGATCCCATTTCATGAGCCCTCCTTTTACCTTCAGATACTGCAGATTCACATATCCTAGTAGAGGAGAGCTTGGAGAGCACACTCTTGGCAGAGGACACATTCGAGGCTGAAGACCGTGTTCAGGACAGTGAAGCAAAGTATATTTCGTGTGATTCAGATTCAGATTCCTCAGAGTCAAACATAGATTGGGTCGAATTTGATGAGTTGTTACCGTATCTAATTCCAACAGAGCCAACATCTAGGGTAGAGACTGAGCCGACACAGATTACATATATACCAGCAAGGCAGTCTACACCAGTTTTTCATGATCAGTGAGAGTTCTCCCATGCAGATTTGATTGCATTCACTCAGACATTTCAGAGGCTAGATTTACCAGCTCCCAGCTGTCTAGAACTGAAGCCTTTTCCGCAGTCGCTGAAGTATAGATTACTTGCAGGTGAGCATGAGATGTGCCCAGTCATTATCTCAGCGGATTTGACTGGAAAGAAAGAATCTCGTTTAATGGAGGTTCTTGAAAAGAACCGCAAGACGATAGGATGGAGCGTAGCTGATCTCCAGGGGATAAGTCCGGTCCTATGCTCCCACCATACGAAGAGGACACCAAGTCGTCACGTGAGTTCCAGCGACGGTTGAATCCGAATCTTCGAGAGGTTGTCATGAAGGAGATTTTGAAATGGTGGAGCGCCGATTTTATCTACCCCATCTCCGACTCCCAGTGGGTTAGTCCATTACATGTGGTGCCCAAGAAGACGGGAATCACTACAGTTGTGAGCGAGTCTAGAGAGGAGATATCTACCCGGGTACCCACTTCTTAGAGGGTCTGTGTGGACTACAGACGATTAAATTAGGCCATTAAGAAGGATCATTTTCCACTGCCTTTTATTGATCAGATTATAGAGAGGCTAGCTAGGAAGAGTCACTATTGTTTTCTTGACGGGTACTCCAGCTACAATCTGGTGGCCATTGCGCCCGAAGATCAGGACAAGACAACATTCACCTATCCGTTCGGGACTTATGCTTTCAGACGGATGCCCTTTGGTCAATGTAACGCCCCGACGACATTCCAAATGCATGTTGTTCATTTTCTTGGACATGGTGGGTGACTGTTTAAAGGTCTTCATGGATGACTTTTCGATCTATGGCGATGGTTTTGATGCTTGTCTTGACTGCCTGGACCGCGTCCTTCGACGCTGTATTGAGGTTCATCTTGTTTTATCCTGAGAAAAGAGTCACTTCATGGTGACTCAAGGGACGGTGCTTGGTCATATCATCTCCAACAGGGGCATGGAGGTGGATCCGACCAAGGTGGATATCATCATGAAACTCAATCCACCGTCTAAACTGCGACAGTTACGGTCTTTTCTGGGGCATGTTGGTTTCTACCGACGATTCATTCATGATTTCAACAGGATTGCCCGATCGTTGGCTGATTTGCTGATGAAAGACACCGAGTTCATTGTAGATGATAAGTGTCTTGCGTCATTTGAGACTCTCAAGAGTCTAGTTGTTGAGGCTCATGTCCTTCAACCGTCAGATTGGTCTCTCCCATTCGAGATTATGACAGATGCCTCCGATTTCGTCGTAGGGGCTATGCTAGGACATAGGAGGGATGGAGTACCTTTTACCATTCACTACGCTAACCGTACATTGGATGGTGCATAGCAGAACTACACCGTCATTGAGAAAGAGATGCTAGCCGTAATCTTTGCCTTGGACAAATTCAGATCATATATTATTGGATCCAAAGTTACTATCTTTACTGATCATATTGCCATCCAGTACCTCATGGCTAAGAAGGATGCCAAAGCGAGACTAACTAGATGGATCCTTCTACTCCAGGAGTTTGATATTGAGATTATGGATAAACCTGGAGTCAAGAATGTTGTGGCGGATCATCTCTCCTGATTCGAGAATCTTCGGGAATCTGAGTAGACTGATCCTATTTCTAAGACCTTCCCAGATGAGGCGATCCTTGCTATCGCCTCGCTCCCATGGTACGCCGACATTGTGAACTATCTTGCTGCCAAGAAAGTTCCACAAGGTTGGCCCAGGCAGCGACTTGAGATCTTCCTTGTGAAGGCCAAGTTTTACCACTGGGAGGATCCCATCCTTTATCATGAAGGAGGGGATAGCGTCTGGCATCAGTGCATTCCTCAGGAGGAGCACCTTAGCGTCCTCACATACTGCCACAAGCTTGAGGTAGGAGGACATCACTCTGGGAGGAGAACAACACAAAAAGTGCTCTAATCCGGCCTATGGTGGCCTACTCTCTTCAAGGATTCTGATGAATTCGTGAAGAGGTGTACTGACTGTCAGAGGATGGGCACTTGTGGACGGCATGATATGATGCTGATGCAGCCCATTCACTTATGTGAGGTTTTTAACGCATGGGGCATCGATTTCATGAGTCCATTCCCTAAAAGTCAGGTATTCGAGTACATTCTGTTGGCTGTGGATTATGTGAGTCGTTGGGTTGAGGTCATTTACGCCCGAACAGCAGATGCTAGGACTATTTGCAAATTTTTGAGGAAGAATATCATTTCACAGTTCGGGGTGCCTAGAGTATTGATATCTGATGGGGGTCTCATTTTATCAACGACAAGGTAAAGACCCTTGCTAACGAGTTCAGCATAGACCATCGAGTTGCCACTCCATATCACCCTCAGACCAATGGTCTTGCTGAAGTATCGAATAGGGAGATTAAGACGATATTGCAGAAGGTAGTCTGCCCAGACCGAAAGGATTGTTCACAGCTTTTGGACTCGGTCTTGTGGGCATATCGGGCTTCCTTCAAGACTCTTTTGGGCACGTCTTTGTTGATCCGATTTTACGCAGTTTAAGAAGTTGATTTTACCACGTCGTTGTTATACCATGAAAACCATAATCAAACAAATAAAGTTACAACCACAAGCATAATAAAAATACACAAGATGTATAGTGCAAGTAGATGTTCGTATCCGCAGAGACTAAGCAAACTCGTAATTTTTGTTCTTCTTTCAAACTTGATGCAAATTTTAATCTATTGCGATGAAAGAAAAAAATACGAGAGAATGTGATCTACGGTGAAAATACTTTTTAGAACTTAAAGTAAATGAAGGAGGGCATGAATGCAACTAAATAAGAAAATGAAGGGATGAATTGCAAATTAAGATGGAAGAAAAATTACTAAGTAGAAGTTATATCAAATAAGGATGGAGAATTGCATTACATGTTATAAAGAAAAACTAGAGTCAAACAAAAGATATTCCCAAATAAACATTCTATCACCTTAACTTAAACAACAACTAATACAACAAAAATGCAAGAAAGATATAAAGATTGAGAATTGTTTCTTCCAAAATCAACTTAAACAAACGTAACCATCATGATGAAATTGCAAAAAGCAAATAAAATAAGAAAGAGAGTCTTCTCTATCGGAATCCAGCGTCACGATGAAGGAGGCAGATGTATGCGCAAGGTAGCATGAATGCCAAGAAGGCAGATGCGCGACTGGTGGTTGCGGGTCGCTAGAGAAGTTATGTGGGGTGGCTGTGAGCTGCTGGTGCACGCACAAGGTACGAGGGGTGCGGGAGATGGCGCGTACGGGTTGGACGCGCGAGGGTGCTGCGTGCTAGGGTGCACAGCTACGGGCTGCGGCGAGGCGGACGCCGATGCGCGCTGGAGGAAAAGACGACGCCCGCAGGGAAGGGGCTGTTGCCGGCTATACCTTCATCTGCATGAGACAAAAAAGAGAGAGAGAGAGAGAGGGGATAGAATAAAAGAGAGAGAGAGGGGATAGAATAAAAGAGAGAGGGGGAAGTAAGAATCATGGGTCCAAGCCTCCTTCTATAGATGAATGTTGCTTGGAATAAAGGGACACATCCCATGCACTTGAAGACAAAACAATAAATTCACTCATGCATGGGGAAGGGAGAAGAATATGGACGGCTACTTTTCATGGGTGATGGGGAAGAGAGAGTGAATAAAGAAGGTGCGTATGCATGTACGTGGGTGGCATATTAAAGAGTGGAAGTTTTACATAAACCCCCTTTCCCTTTTCTTTCCAACAATATGTAAGAGATATTTATAGAGCCAATTCAAGATATTTGTAGAGCCAATTCAATATGTTGGATTCTTGTTCAAATGCTTATATAATTAAATCTAATGCACTTTCATTTTCTTCTTTAATGTAAATAATTTATTCATGGATGTTTGGTATTAAATATATTCCCATCATATATAATCCATAAATAATGTGTGAATGGAGATTTTTGAGAATATTTTATCCAGATGATTTTATTTGCTATGTGTATAGGATCAATAGAATGCAAATTATATGAATTTGGAGTTTATAAATCAAAGATTAATAGTGTACTCCACATAATTTAAGCTTGTTATAAAAGTATATAATGAAATCATCAGTCTTCCTTTCGTCTCGTTTATGACAAGCCCTGCCATTTACCTATTGAGATTAGGCACAAGTCACTTTGGGTTGTCATTGATATATTATTGGATCCAGTTAGTATAAGTGATCAAAGGAAGGCAGAATTGGCAGCCCTGGAGGAGCTTAGAGATACAACCTTTTCAAGCAGCCTACAGTATAAGGAGCGAGTGAAGATATGGCATGATTCTCACATCAACCATAAGCAGTTTGATCCAGATAAGAGAGTATGGTTGTTTGATGCCATGCTTAGATTATTTCCAGGGAAATTATAGAGTAAGTGGAAGGGACCATACCTGGTCCGAAAGGTGCATGACAATGGAAGTATCGACATATTTGAGATGTCATCTGAGTCCACCTTTCGTGTTAACGGTCAGCGCCTCAAACCATATCAAGATCACGAGTCGTTGATCGTTGACGTCACCCGATTCATTTTGCATGAGATGTGGTCTTTGACTCACATCATCTGCATCTCATGCCTGATTATCACTGTCTTCCTCCTTGTATAGATCCAAGTATCCATATCATAGTGATTATGATATACTTAGGGTGCACTTTACCCTAAGTATAGGGGGTGTCAGACTCTTGATTAATCTTTTGATTCTTTTTACCTCTGTTTTCCTGCCTATACTTAAGGATATTTTACCCTAAATATAGGAAGGTAAACTCTGTACATTCTATCACTCGATTTTCCCTTTATGTATCCTAAGTATAGGGGGAAACACTGGATCTTCTTCATTTTATCCTTTGATTCGTCGTGGTAGTATAGCATTCCTTTTCACTGCCCTATACCAAGCACGAGTTAAGTCTTCTTCGTCATCGCTCTTGATTCACTCTGAGGACGTTGTTCGAGCTAAGTATAGGGGGTGCTGTATATATTACATATATACTTTAGCCATAACTCGTACTTTGTGTGAGTGTGTTAATAAATAAAATGGCTAAAATCCTTTATTAGAAATTGTAAAATTTAAAAAATTTACATAAAATTCTTTCTTGCACGGACATGGCTATTTATAAAAAATTATTTTTGGACAAAGTTTTGTAAAAATGTTTTATTTGTAAAAAGTTTGTAAATATTTTTGGTAGCAAAACTATGTATATATACAAAATTTTTGTAAAATGTTTGAAAAATAAAAGTTTGCAAAAACCCTTGTGTAAATGTTTGTAAATAGTTTGAAAAACTTCTGCATCCATGCATACATTCAAACATTTTTCAAAAAAATTTGCACATTTTCAAAAAGTTCTGCATAAAAAGGTTTTTGTATATACTTGTACATTCTTTTGAATCATAGTTGACATTTAAACTAGTCCGGAATTAAATTGAAAAATGGAGCTTGGATAAGATCTTAATCCACTTAATTCTAAGAGGAACCTTATAGGACTTAGGGTTGAGACTTTTCAAGTCCATTGGTGACTTAATTCTTTGAGTCCACTAGGCTATGATCACATGTCATCTTGATGAGCCTAAGTAGAACATTTAACAACATACACATGACTCTCACAGATAATAGCTTTACTTGCACCAGCACCTTACACATAGCTCGCTACAGATGAGGTGGTGAGGAGGCAGTTTCCTTTGGCTTGGGGTAGCATACGAGGGTAGTACTTCTAGGCGGAACCTCTTGTCTTCTTTTAGTGAAGGAAGTGCACCTCAACTTGGTCTGGCGGTGTTGAGGTCTAAAGACAGGAGTTGTGGATTGCAATATGCTTCAAAAGGGGGATAGTTTACTAGATCAAGAGGAAAAAGTCCTTATTTATATATGCTGCACCATGTAGATATATTGTATACATGCACATCGAAAAAAAATGTGCAAAAGAAAGAAAACTCCAAAAAGGTGGTGGGTCTGATAGAAAATGAAATACCCACCGGAGTGTATCTAGCCAAGTAAAGCAAAGCTTATGTTACCCATTCTCATCTCATGAAGTTTGCATTAGGGAGACTTAGCTATACTGGTTGGGCTCCCAGGGATAAGTGGCTACACTGGCCACGGTCCATTCTCTTCTTTCCCCTCTTCTTGATCCGGTTGAACTTGAACTTAGAAGGGAATACCACGCTCCTCGAGGAAAGAGCTGTCAGACTATGGCATTAGAGTTACCTTGTTAAGGGTGGTTGTTACTTTACCATTTCTGAAGTGGGGAGCTACATATCACTTACACAGTACAAGAAAAGATTCATGGTCATTAGAGTTTGTGTGTGTAGACTTGTTCTGATCTGGATTATTGAGGAGTCTTGACTATATATTAGTGGAACTTAGAGGCTGTTGAGTCTTAAACCTAGGTCCAAATAAGGT
Source organism: Ottelia alismoides (assembly GCA_037367405.1). Classification (NCBI taxonomy): domain Eukaryota; kingdom Viridiplantae; phylum Streptophyta; class Magnoliopsida; order Alismatales; family Hydrocharitaceae; genus Ottelia; species Ottelia alismoides. The sequence continues at coordinate 356,724 of JAZKJV010005051.1, read as the reverse complement.
TCTGACAAATTAATAATCCAAAGGTCTAACCGAGCTCCATACTCCAATTTAATGAAGACAAGTTTAATAATCAACCTTAATTCTCCTTCTTTTTCTTTTCTTTCTCTCTTCACTTCTTTTGCAAATAAGTGTTTGCTAAGGGACTAGCAAAGGTAAAGCATAAGGGGTGATGAATCCCTGATCATCACTCTTTATTCTTTTATTTTAGCTAATTATCTTGGTAAAGCATCATGTAAATAGATGTAAATATAATAAGTTAGCATTATGCATGCATGTGTTAATATTACATAATTAGCATGTATTTGTGAAAAAATAAAAGAATGAAGAAAAAGAAAAAGGAAGGCGGTATTTAGAATAAATACAGAGTGACCCGAACCCCAAGAGAAAGCTAAGCATTGGTCTGATCGCCAAATAAAACAAGTAGAGAGATAGGGCCCACTCTACATTGTACATATTAGTTGTGTAAATAAATATTTATTTGTGTCAAAATAAAAATATATTATTCTCTTTACCTCCTTGTTTAGAATCCGAAAAATAAAACAAAAATCAGAAAAATAAAAAAAATAGAAACAAAATCCTCTCTCCCTTGTACAAAATACATGTACATATGCTTTCTTCTCTATTTATTATATACCTATAAATAAATAATAAAAATAAAAAAATATTTTATACTCCAAAAATTATGTTGTAAATAAATAAAATATAAAATTTGGGGTATTTGTGTAAAAATAGCAAAATAAAAATATATTGTACAAAATACATAGGTATAATAGACATGTATATAATACACTACATTGTATAAAGATTAATTTTATTCTTATATAAATAAATAAAAATCATAGAAAAATAGTTTGAAAAATAAAAAAACATTTTTCATTTTATACATTTTTTATTTAAAATCATTTATTATTTTTTATTTAATTTGTAAGTATTTTATATATTCAGTTTTTCTAATTGGTCCACGACACGTTGTTGACCCGGGTCAACGCCCTCTTCCAGGGCTTGACCTGACCCGATCTTGTCGTCGGACCATTTTCTTCAATTTTTCCCGATCGGGTCACACAGCCCCTCGCCCCGATTCTTCGCTCGTGGTCTCTCCTTGGATCCAAGACCCTCGCGGATCCCTAGGAAGGAGCGGATCTTCCTAGGGTTGCGTGCCCTTGCCTGATTCCTCCATCCTCCTGGGAACCCTATAAAGTCTCTTCTCCGCCTCTCAGGAGCGGTAGCTCGTACCTCGCTCCCATTTTGACCCCTAGCCACCTCGAGCTGAGTGACAGCTGCTCGGAGAACCCCTCAGAGCTCGATTTGGTGCAGTGAAGACGACACTCACCCTTCGTGGCCGAAGATCCACCGCGAGCAGCCTCCCACGCCTTTCGCATCGAGGTTGAGGCCATTACCCCGTCAGCCATCTTCGCCTGAAGCTCAGGAGCACTCCCAGATCTTTAAGTAACCCTCATATCCTCTCCATCATCCTGTTCGATCAGATCTTTCCGTTCATTGCCACCGCACTCCTATCTTCTCCAACTAGTTGGTCAGAGCCCTATTTTCCGCATCCAGTCATTTAGATCGATCCACGGCCTCACCCTCCATCTTGCACCGTGACTTGATCATCCTTAGCCTCGACCTTCAGGTCGAGATTAGGGCCGAGATCTCCTCTACCACCTTCGCCGGAGATCAAGCTTCACCCTCCTCCGCTTCTTTGGTTTTTATCTTCAATATCCCGGACCGGAGCACAGCCTCGAGTCCTAGCTTTCCTTTGCAGGTGTTAGCGCGAGCTGGGAGCCCCCGTTTCATCCATCCGAGGTTCGCCGGAGCAGCTCCAGGCCATCTTCACCGTCACGCATATCCAGTCGTTGGATCCTCCATCGGATCCGTTCAGTCGACGTGGAGAACCTCTACGATCATCCCCGAGCCTCCCGATCGACCATCGAAGCTGAGGACCACCTCCTTGGCTCTGGTGAAGTTCATCCTGCTCCTGTTCGTGCAGACCTTCTCAGCATCGTTGGATCGGCCATCCTTCTCCAGATCGAATCCACGATGCCAACAACATCAGCTTTTCAGACTGTTAGATCGCAGCTCTGACGCATCTGCGCCCTACGTTCTCGACAACTTCTGAGGCATTAGATCTGACACCTGTCATATCTAAGTCGTACGTCCATGCGCAGCCAGCGGCCTCCACGTGTCCCTCACGCGCACCACATGCTCCTGCAAGGGTATATTGCATTATTTACCCTACACTTTTTATGCTTTATTCTCTAGACTGTTAAATAAAGTTGTAGTTTGAAATATTTGCACATTAGTCTCTAAAGTTTCCAGTATTTGCATTTTAGTCCTCATTGTCTGAAAACATGTACATGATCACGTGCACTGTGGTGTTTTTGCATGTTTAGTCCTAAACTTTTTGATGGCTCATATTTGAATGAAATATTTATTAGAATTACATTTATACCCCTGTGAACAATTTATTAAGCATGTATGTGATTTCCTGGGAATTTTGCATTGATGCCCTAGGACTTTATATGCATGTTATTGTTTAGTCTGGAAACTTAGAATATTTGCAAATAGGTCCCTACAACCTGTGTGCTTTGTTTTAAATCAAATAATTATCAAGTTTACTCCAAAAATTTCCTAAAATTTACCATTAGCTCCTGCTAATGTGTAATATTTTTGATAATTTTTGTGACACAATTTGATTTTATTTAATATTTTCTAAAAATCAAAAATCCATAAAAAAGTGTCTGCCTATTTTATAAAATACCAAAAAAATATAAAGATTACCAAAAAATCTATAAAATTTCATGAGTGTTTGTTTTGGTTTCTTTAATTTCAGTAGTATTTTTATTCCATTATCTCTAATAAAACCCCTAAAAATCACAAAAGACTAAAAATCTTATAAAAATCATTAAAAATTCTATAAAAATAAAAAAAATGAGTTTTCATTTTTTGTAGTTAGATATTGTTATCTATTTTGACATAAAATTACAGCCAGGACACGTGGGGCACTTTAGATATTTTAGAGTTGCCTTCTAGTCTAGGTTGCACACTGTTTTGCTATTTTGACTTTATTTCATTTTTGTAAATTATATAAATATCAGAAAAACTTTAAAAAATTGTCAAAAACACTTGCATATTTTAAAAATACAAAAATATTTTTATTTTTAATTTTTGAGCATGTCTAGTTATAAGAAAAATTGTTGAAAGTTGATTTTCTTTATCTTTTCATTTGTTTTCTTATTAGAAAATATAAAAAATACAAATTAAAAACAACCAAAAAATGCTTGTTCTTCTCTGATTTCTCGACTACTTCGTAGGCTTCGCTCGTGCTCCTTGTGTTCGACCCTGGTCGCTATACCAGGTTAAATAAATAGCTGAGACCGCTTCTTTAGACTTTTCTGCTTGATTGTTTTACTTGTGGTCTTAATTTTTTTTGATTGATCGTGCCTTGCAAATCGGGTCGCAACGACCTTAGATATTACTTAACCCGTGCCTGGGGCCGTCATCAATAACAAAATTTATTTATTAGATATTTTAGAAATCCAAGCTGTCATACTAAAAATTTTATACGAAAATCTAAATTTAGTCAGCAATCATTCTCTTTATGGTTTCACATGGTTTCAAATAAAAACAAATTAACCATATTATAATATTTTAATATAAGAAGGTAAGAACTTTTTAATGTATAGAAGATGAGATGTGATTCATATACATATGGTTTCACTAAATCATTTTGCCTCCATTAGATAAAGGAGACTTTTACCATCATTTACGATGGATTTTAATAATTATTGGGAAAAAGCTAAACTCTTAGATTAAACTCTATATATTAATGTTTAATACTTGTTCTCTATTTCTCAAACACCTTATAAATTTTCATGACCTATTCTTCGTAATGATACACTCTATATGTATATAAAGGTTAATATAAAAAATGATAATTTTCTAATGATATATCATTATGTGATTAGTCGTCTCAATAAAGGAACACTTTTTTTGTTTTTGCTAATTTTATCATGATACAATGCCTAAATAATGGAGGAAAAGAATTTAAATAGCATCCCCAAGGAACAACTTTTGAGATTGTACATAGGTTGGAGAACATTAGAACTATCATGAAAATAAATTATGCTTAGTTAAAGAGATAGTAATAAATTTGAGGAAAGGGAAGCTACAACATGATGGTGCTAACCTTAGATACATCAGGGGCATTTTCATCTTTTTTTATTTTTTTTCGAAAATACCATGATGGATTTTCATAACTATATCCCTTTAATATGTCATTCAAATTTCGTCGGAAACAGAAACTCCTACGGCCTCCATCCAAACAGTCATTTTTTAACGGTCACAGATTTGTTGTATTTTACCTGTTCTGGATGGAGGTCATAGGAGTCTTTATTTCTGATGAAATTTGAATGACATATTAGAGGGATATATTATGAAAATCCATCGTAGTATTTTCGAAGAAAAAAAAGAAAGAGACGAAAATACCCCTCACGATGTAGTTTCCCTTTCCTCAATAAATATAACCTATTTTATATAAAATAAAGAGAGTACTTGATAAAGTATGGTGGTATTTATCATTGTAGAGAGAGGGAGAGAGAAATGGACATACTTATCTAGTTTGAGAGAGCGACAGAAGAGTCATATATGTAAAGTAACATAAATTTGTATCTTCTATTTATAGTAAAAAGAGAATCTAAATCGTGGAAGCAAAAGAAGACTAAGAAGAAGAATCTAAATCCACTCCCAATAGTGCTCGACATGGATGTCTAGAGTGTTGGAGCACGAGCCGGTATCGTCTCCGCTCTAATACTATTTGATGGGAATGGAAGCGGTACCAACTTTGTTCTGATACCAGTTGTTGAGACACGGACCTGTATAGTCTCCTCTCATATGCCGATTGTTGGGAATACAAATCACATGATACGGATGTGGAGGCGCAATCGACGACCCCACGGAAGCATGCAAAGAAAGAGAGAACTAGATGTGACGATGGTCGATCATCTCTCGCGACCATAGGAGAAGAAAAATCAATATAAATTAGAATGAGTACATGTTGTTCCGTTCCCTCACTCTCTCATCTCTTTCTTCTCTCCCTCTTTCTCTAGAGGTTACATTGTTCTTGTGGTGGTGTTGAGGTAATGCCTCCACCCACCTCTATATAAAGCCCAATTACAACCATATAGTCATATTCTCATTTGGACTATAAATAGAATACATCTCAACTACTGTTAGGATTAAGAATCCAATATCATTAGGATTCCTAATCCTAATTTGACTTTAATACTAACATGGAGAACATGTTCCTTAATCTCCTATTTTACATAACTAGTTAGATTTACAAACAAGCAAGGGAATGAGTAAAGTGGCTCAACTGTGATACTGATAAGAGGTAAAATAACGCGATCATGTACTACTCAAATAATAGGTAGATTGATGGTGGATAAGGAGGCATGATATGTATAGTTCTGTGACTTCGTCCCAAGTGCCATCCTCAACAGACCACCACCAGGTGATAGCATTAATCCAAACGCACCTCAATCTTTGTCGTCCAGCTTGGACGATAGATTTGTGTCCTCCATCTTGTCTCCCATCCCTCTTCCTCTCACCTCAAGCTCTTCTTCCTCTCTTCTCATAGAGAAAGAACATTATTATCATAAAAAGGGATATGATGGAGTTTGTTTGAGAAGTTGGGCCTCATAAGGAGCCAAGGATCATGTTATGTGAAAACACATTGCAAAATATTACTCATACATGCATACTATGTTAAATCATTTTCTAAAGTAAAAAATGGCATGAGAGACTATTCGATCGATAATGGGTTCCCATTCATCAACTAATGTTGTTTGTGGGAATGTCACGAGAAAGCATGTTCTTCCTCTGATGAGCGCCTCAAGCTAGTAGGGCTCCTCTCCCGGAATATCCTTCTTAAAGTTTATAAGAACATCGTGAACGAATGAGCATACCCGAAAACCAGTATCTCTAGGTCAAGTGCGCTTCTCCTGCCCCAGGTTTCCACAAAATGGAAGGAAGTCCATCCTATACGACTCACGTAACTATCCTCTGTAAGCTTCTTGAACTCCTCTCAGGTTGAACCACTCTAACGGTATGGTGGTAGAAGCAGTAGCTCTCATTTTATAAAGACCAATGTTTGAATCCCCCAACCCCCTTCAACCAGTAAAAAAATCCTCTCATGTTGAAAACTATGTGAGAGGCATTGGGCTCCTTAAATTCTATCTATAGCTTTAAAATATCTCTCTCTCATATCCCAAAAAACCATGTTTGTTGAGAACCCTCCTTTTCATAAATTTATCCTCCAAAATTGTAAATATTTATTCAAATCTTCCATGCGTATGAGTGGAGATATTCTCCCATAGCAGGATGCTAACAAGATCTCGTTGATCTCTTCTATGTATAGTGATCCAATTCCGCATTATCGCTTCTTTTTCTATTATGTAAATTGTAATGTGTGCAGACATGTTTCCTTCTCTTTTAAAACGAATCTCCTCACAAAACTATGTAATATTCACTAAAAGTTCACTAATATCACTATTTTTTTGGTGATTTTCATCTTACTAGTCTAAGTTTCTAACTGATCATCAAGCTCACTTCATGATACATGTGTGTTGGGTTTCTACAAAATTATTGATGATCTAAATCTTTTGGAGTCTAACATCACCAACATTTTGTTTTTCTTGGACCAAATTATTCTAGGTTGAAATTTATAAATTTTTATGCCTTTCTTTTAGTATCCACGGTTTTAAAGTATTTTTTCCACAAGAGGTCTACCTCGCAATTGATCGGAGCATGATCCTCTTATTTGTATCTTAAAATCTCCTCATAGTCTCTGCAAACAATTTACTTATGAGAAGTTGGTTGTGGATATGATGAAATGCTCAACAAAATGTCAGAGAAGCATGTGAAGAAGAAGATGTATAGTATAACAGTGGTTGATGACCTCTCACATTACAAAAGAATAACATTCACCAAGAAGAAAAATAAGTACAACTCTCTCTGCCCCCACACTCTCTTCAATCTTCTTTCTCCCCCTCTCGTTGGTATCTTCTCTTGTGTTGTGTTGATGCCTTAACTGTAATGCACCCCCCCCCCCCCCCCCCGACATGTAGCCCAAGTAAAAGACCCTTAGGCGAATTCCTATAAAAACTCTACATAGAATACAACTCAATTCTTATTAGGATTAAAAATCAAAGGATAAGGAGTACAAGTCCTTTACGATATCCAATCCCTATATTATTCATAATTCTAATAATTTCCATCTTTAGTTGAATGCCATCATGATCTTTATATTGTATTAATTCTACATCAGTCCATCCTTGTAGTTGCCAAGCTCCTCTAGCAAAAAATGTTGCCTCTAGATTTCATACCAGTTGTTGGGAAACCTCGGTGTACATCCTCTCAGTCACGCTCGCATATCACATATTTCACGTGATTAGAGAGTGTGATGTTGTCCTCTTCCAAAGCGAGTTGCATCTGCTCTCCTTCGTGTTGCACACTTCTGTGATTGATCTTTAAACCTTATCTTCCTTAATCTAGGATGTCATCTCTCGATTACCAACACAAGATCTTCATCATATGTTTTCTCCTATGTTGACCTACGTCGAAACTCATCCGTAAGCAATGAAGCAACTCTCTCTTCGAACGTGACAGCCTCCTTGCCACAGAGAAACAATGTGACAATATGCTCGTGGGAAGATGGAAGAGAACTTGACAAGATCAATGGCATATCCTCATCCTTGAAGAGAGACTTTCATCCTCATCAAGTATAAGCATGTTCGTTATAATTTTGTTGGGTTCACCCAAGTGTACCTTCAATGTTGACTTCGTAACGTTGACAAAATTTAAACCATGGAGCTTCTTTAACAGTAGAATGTCTTGTATCGTCTCTCGAGATTCCCCAAACATTCTGTGGATCATTTAGACCAATGACTTTGCGAAGAGCCATGTCCGTCATAAACAATGTGTTCTAAATGTTCCCAAGATCTTTCATCTCCTCTACTCTCACATCTTCATTTTCACCGGCATCTTCTTTATTGTTGGAGAGTTTCTACAAGACACTCTTACGTAAGTATACTATACACTCAATGTTACTAGAAGATGAAGTCCTTTCCATCGAAGAATTACACGTAGTATGATGCACCCTTTGATGCACACTTCGCCATCCGATCTATATATAGTGCAGTGTAATCTTCCTCTACCACCACGATTGGATTCATATCTCCATTTGTCCAACTTAAAAATGGCGAAATCTAGACCACTTTGCAAGATCTAAAAATTTGTAGTAGAATCCTCCCTATCCAAATCGTCTAACTCATCCGGAGCATGAACAGCAATATAAACATGGGAAATAGGACAACCTTGAGCAGCTAGACCAGCCAGCAAGATTCTCAATGTTCGGCATTCAACTGTGCAGTTGAGGAACACAGGCGACGACCCAACAAGATAAACTCAGCAGCGCACAACAGACTCATCCCTTGACCCTCCAAGAAGATGTAACCAAGCACCAATGGAGCACATTAAGCTCCAATCTATGTCCAAGCACAGTTAACAGGTATTGCTAATGACCAGAAAATCATAAATCTCATTTTTGAGGGTTTAAATCCATTGATAAATCTCATGAGTGCACTGAGGTGATCTAGTTTCATTATTTCTTCCCTATTAATTTTCTTCTACTAGCAATGGTAATGACCAGAACAGACATATTTACAAAAGAAAGATCATCACGACCAACATTACCAACAATCAGAAACCTGCAGAAAGCATAACAATGAGATACGCCAATAGCATCATAAGATCAGCAAAATACATTAAATTAACGGTAGATGGTGACAAAATGGAAAAACCCTAAAAAGGGCAGACTAATGTAGCAAGTACCATGATACACTGGGTTAACATGAGAAGATGGCCAGAACCACCCATTGCAAATCAGCATGACTACCAGTGAGTTTAGTATTGAACACAATGTTTCTTGCATAAATAAGCCTACCTTCTCTAACAAGAACTTTCAACTAATATCCATAGTTAGTTCCATAACCAGATCCATAGCCACCGCCCGCAGACCCTGGTCCAGCATTTGCTGGGCCAGACATGTAACCACCATGGCTCTGGTAGTTGTATCCTTGATCCACTAGTGGGGCGACATTTTGTGCCGGTGCAGCAGCTTCTGCCATGAAATTCTGCATCGACGACGAGAAGGGAAAAAATCAGCACAACAATTACCAAAGGTGCACAACATGTGAAAATACACAAGGGACTTACCTGGATCAACTGCTGCGCAGTTTGAACTTGAGTACCACTCCCATTGATCTCAACAGTCATCTCTCCAGGAACACCTCTCGTCTCCTGTATGGTAATAGTTGCTCCACTGGTACGACGGATATAGCTAATGCTGGCACCAGACGTTCCTATCACAGCATCAGCAAATGAAAGTGGGATTTGCATGTGATGTGTCACCTGTAAAGACAGGGAGTCAAGGGAGTCCACGACATTATTGACAGTCACAAATTTGCTAAAGGCCATAATTGATAATTAACAAGAATAATGCAAGTAGATGGAGATTACTTCAAGTACCTGTGATAAGGACAGGTGGTGGCTGATTGGCCGAGTGAACACCCATAGCTGGAGGTTCCCTGCCATAAGCGGACACACCATGGTGGGATTTTTCCATGGGAGGAAGTTCCGGTGGTGGGTAATAATTATCATGAGGGCGTTGGGGCATGAATGGAGGGGGGCCAAAACCACTGCTCGCATTTGGAGGCAGGGCATGGGGATGACTCCATGATTGAGGTGGCGGTGCCATATGTTCCATTGGGGCATTTGGCATAGGCATCTAGAAATAATTTAGCAATACAAGTCAAATTTTCAAAAAGTAAACTAAGCCAATATATACACCAATGGCTATGCGTGTATGTAAATATACATACATGCATTAATGTATAGAAGAAAATAATACATCTAACACATCTCTTCTACTGATTTTTAAATAAATGTATAAATGTATTGAACATACGCTTGACTCGAAGAGATGAAGCACGCTACGATCAACCAAATATTTTCTCAGCCGTCCAGATATTAATTCAACAGCTTTATGCACTCCAGCAGGTTCTCCCTGAATCTCGATAACCCTATCATCTTGCAGGGCAAAAGCAGGTACTTCCTCTGCAAAGAAAACCAAAGCCATAAATGGTCAACACCTGATAGGAGCAAGAATTTTTTTGATCAAGCAATAAAGAAAATTTAAAAGCCAAGCACAATCAGCTGCAAACAGTAGAATTGTACTATGAAGAGGCTAATGGTCATACTAAAATTGTACTACGAACAACGCTAGGACTGCATGAGAGTTGAAAAAATACAATCACACTCAACTAACAAGAAACATAATTAGGAAAAATTTTAATATCAGGGCTATCAAGTCTGAATATAGCATCATTCCTTTGCAACTACAAAGTTTTTTGGACAAAAGGTGATGCCAAGGAGACCTTTTGCATTCTAATTATTCAAAAAAATGTAATTACACGGACCAAAAGTTCCGGAGGATTTTCGCATGCTCTAATGCATTCACCATGTACATTCTATATCCTCGGAATATTAACAACTTCCGTGCAAGCCACAGACCATAACAGCCACCCAAGTCTTGCTGAGGCCACTCCCATGCCCCAGTCCTGTCAGAGATTCCCAAAAACCAACCCAATAAAGGTTAACACTGACTCTACGTGCAAAGCCATCCACACCTCCCCCGTAATAGAACCAAAGAAGATATGCTCATCGTCCCCCAAAGACAAAAACCACTAACATGTGCCACCGGTTCCAAGGAAAACATGGCTCTTTGTTCTCTAGTCATCAGATAATTCCTACTCGGCAACCAGATGAAAATATGAACACAGAACGAGATATTCCACCTCGCATGTCCCTAACATGATGATATGACAAATCAGTATGGAAGAGTGGAAGCCAGCTACTGCCCTCCCAACAACCCTTTTCACTGAACAGCTAGCCTCAAACGCCAAAGCGAAAAGGCGACAGAAACGAGCCCAAAGAGTCCCATACATGGTCTCATCGTCGATCCAAAACGAAAGCGAGAGCCATCACTTGAAACAAGCCCCATGAGAGGAACCACAAGAGGGAGCATCAAGCAAATCCCCTTCCAGAAGCTGGAAGGAAAAGGCACAACAATAGCCCGTGCAAAGGGATCCAAAGAAACTCCATAAATCGAGCATATTGTCTTGCAGTACATATAAGTCCCTCCACCCCAGAGCATATTATCCCCAGCCTACTGTCCTCCTTAAGCATGATGATCTTCCACCCAACCAAAGGCATCTTCTACACTTCCCCAGAAGAAATGTCTCACAAGCACCTCTAACTTTCTCTTCATCCCAACGAGCAAAGCATAGATTTGAAAAATCGAGATAGCCACGAGAACAATCTTCAACGGCACCAAGCAAACATCTCTACAATAACGAGTTGCATGCCAACTCGCTGGGACAGACCATCCTCTCAATAACATCTATCAAGTCAAACCATCACATTTTACAACCCCCGCCCACACACCCCCAACCCCAACCAGTGGTAGCCTGAAGTCGATGATAGGAAGCTGACTTGACCATCCCATGAACCATAATAAGGCTTGCACACAGGAGAAGAACATAGTTCATTGGAAGGGCCAGGCCCCACCCCCCATCTTCTAAAATTTCAATATGCCATAACCTCGGTCGTTATATAATGTAGTTGTAGCTAACGTGGCCATGTTCACAACTCCTCGTTTGATTTCTGTAGCAAAATCATGAATCCTTAGTTTACATTAATACAAATTTATAATTCCTTGTATATGGCAACCTTTTAAAATAGTTATTTAAGACCCAGCAAAAGTATCCTTTATTTTTTTAGTTCAATGCCAAAATAATATTTATTACTAATGGTTCATATGATGACAATTATTTGTTGACTTTTTTATCAAAATTTGAATTGATTATTGCAAATTAAGTAGCGCTTAGAAGAAAAATAATTGAGAAAATCAATGGATAATTGTTGCTACATGATTTTATTGCTAACGACAATAACAAATACAACATTCGGTGAGAATTTCAAAATTCAAAAATAAATTTGAAATGAACAAATATTGACTGTTATAAATTTAAGAGTAAACTACACAAAAGTCCTCGATCTATATTCCCTATTTTAATGTCATATCTCAACTTAAAAAAGTAACATTGTGGTACCCAATCTTTGATACTTGCCTCAATGTGATCTTGAGATGTTGTGATTTAGGTTAGAAAGACAAAAGGATCAACTAAATTTCAATAGTCAAAGACTACATTAAGAAAGCATTTCAATACCACATGTTACCTTTTAAAGTTCAGCTATGACATTGAAATTGAGTGTATATTTTAGGGACTTCTTTGTAAGTTACTCTAAATTTAACATTCAAATATATATATATATATATATATCAATAAATTACTATTCGTTCATGATTATTATAGTGGTAATTATAATATTCAAGTCAGGTGTATATAACTAGTCAAAATGTATACAACATATAACTAGTCAAAATGCATCTGGAATTTGTTTTTTATTTTATAAATGACACATCATGCGATTCTATTTAAAACAACAATAAATAAATTTTATTCAAAAAACATGATTCGTATAAATTATTCATCTTGGTGAAGGCTAAAATGATAAAGATCAAAATTGATCGAAGACTTAAATTTTAAACATTTCGCTGAAATTGTTGAAGAGGAAATTTCATATGTGAGGTTTAATTTTTTGTATTTTTTTGAAGAGATCATACACAAGGATGACGGTCATCTTAAAAGATTTATTTCATGATTTAAGTATTTTACAATAAATGAAATTATATAGTTTGACCTCTCATTGATAAAATTCCTAGATAGGTCGGGACTTGCACACACCATTCTACATCGGAACACAGCGGCCATACATCTCCTATCCTTCTCGAATGAAGTCCAAAATGCAGGTAGGGAGTCAATGTCCAGCCCAAAGAAAGGTGTGAGGATCATCCTGATCCTAGAACTTTTATTGGGATGCACTCAATCTTCAGGCTAGATTTTTGGTGGGGTCTGGCAGGCTAGGTGGGATTTTTTCTAGTTGAGATATGTTAAAAATATTAATATATTATGGAACGGAATTGCATAAAGAGCGGCAGTTGTCCACACTCGGGACACATTTATCTGTTCATCTTCATGGCAAACAGTTACCTCTTAATCCAAGAAAGGAAAATATTTACCTTAGCTATCTATACCCGTCACTCTCCAAACAAAAAGATAATCCTGCAGCAGAATAGTATTTGATGGTTTCGGAGGTAGCCCTGGCTTCATTAATCAACCCCACTGAAAAAGTTTAAAAAGATTGTTACGGTCTTGAAAACCCAGCCTTATAAACGTCTCTCCACATGCTCCAACACAAGCCCCTAGTTTGCGGATCTCACTCCAGTCCCCAACATAGGCAAACCCAGTAAGTGGATATGCATTAAGAGGATATCCACATAAATCATAGCTAAATGTATGATACGAGAATACTTATAGTTAAGCAATAACCAAGGAGCATCAAAAAATGTCCAAATGCAACCTCGCAATCACATGTAGTGCCAAATGCCAGGCATTAGTAGGCACGCTGTAAAACAGCAATGCAAGGAGACAACTACCGTGGATGCCTCCATGTATCTAAACCCACCCACCTTCCGGTCACCCTTCACAAGGACAACATAGATCATCATAACACAACACTTCATCAATGAATGAACTCTAGCAAACCACACAAGCGCAAGGAACTCTAAACAAAAGGTCAGCTCAAAGTTTTGTATGCTTTCAAGGAGTCCGCCCTATATATGTCGCAACAAAACTCTCAAAAAAGAGGAACCCTTTGATGACAAATGGCTGAATCAAGAAAATGACCTCCCTGATAACCAGATTCAAACAGGCAACCAAGAGATTAATAATGATAAGGCAAATATCATCCAAAAGGGCCACAGATCCATAATTATCAATGAAAGAAGCGAGCAAAAGAAAAAGGGTAGGAAACAATTGACTCTATCGAAAACAAAATAGCCAACCATAAATTCCCACATCACAATAAACACCTTCGCATCATGGTTTCAGATTTCACGAAATTTCGTCAAAATAGACATAGCACCAAAATTTTGAGCGAAAAGGCAATATGGAGGCCTTTTCAGGGCATTCCTTCACAAATGTTGGCCGATATGGGTGAAATTCGGCAAAATATCTGCAAAATATCCTATCGATAATGTGTCAATACGATATCCAATACTGATATTTAAACCCTTGCTTCGCACCAAGAACTTCCCAAAACTATATGTAGAATAAAATTGAAAATCCAACCAATCCAAAGGATACCTCATATTTCAATCCCCTTGATGCAAGCACCTCCTACACAATGCATCACAAACAAACCCATCATTCAATAGATTCAAACACTCCTAGTCTTCCCAACATTCCATCATTCCAAGCTCGTTGCACAGTGGCCAAAGAAACACCTGAAATGGATGTCACAGCCATCTCAATCTTTCACCGACCATCCACCAGGTTCTTAACCACAACTAGTTGGTCGACTAACATCGCAATTTTCCAATTACTTGCATACGTGCAAAAAAATGCTTCATCCAGATCAGCTTTAAGCAACCTCCACGAACCTTCATGGCATCACTCATTCCTCATGTTTCAGATCTCTGAATGCAAACAACACACACCAACCCATGGTTCAACAGATGTGAACCTCCACAAAAGATCCATCATATTTTGAAGAAAATCGAGAAACCATCCAACACAAGAGATACATGATGTTCATATATCCTTGTATGCATCACAAACCAATGTATCACTCAACTGATGTGACAGTCTCCTAGTCCTCCCTACATTCCATGGTCACACTCGTTGCTCAATAACCAAAGAGGCATATGAAGTGCTCATCAAAGCTATCTCTGTCTCTCTACAAACCTCCATCACCCTGGTTGACCACTAGCTAGTCTCTCAGTCCCACCACTAGCTAGTCGACCTATTTTCACTTCTTTCAGTTACTTAAGACCAAAATAGCAAATCATTAATATCCACACCATAAAAAAACACCTCAACACCAAAGACATCCCAAAACTCACTATAGAAGAAAATCAAGAAGCCATCTGATCTAAAAGATCCCTACAATTCCAGTCCCCTCAATGAGAATAACGCCTCATACGTCAGTACAAAAAACCAAGCGCTCAATTGGTATAGCAGTCTCCTAGTCCTAGCCCTCCAACTCCATGATAATGCACTCGTTTTCAACACAACACCACCAAATAAAACCGTGAATATGCTCACCATCGCGAGTTTCAACGACATATGTGAAACACCGCCTTCAACAACCTCCCTAACCGCACACATCAAACCCACAAAAGTACTTACGAGAAAGAGGCTACTCCACTTTAGTCAACCTACATTTATTCTATAAATAACATCACCGTCAATTTCGTCATCTTGTTGCAAAATAGATCCTAACTATCTAAAAAATATTCTTCTAAATATTATCGTTTCCAATCTTCACCTCGAGTCTGCTATTCTATCAAATGTGCACTCCATATATTCATTCCTAGCCCTACTTATACAAAATTCTTTAATCTTTAAGCCATGTCTCCAAACCTCCAGTTTCTCGTTTACTCCATCTCTTGCCTCATCAATCAACACAATATCTTCGGTGAATATACACAAAAGTATATCATCATGAATGTGATTAGTCAACTCGTCCACAATCAAAGCAAAAAAGAAATGGACTCAAAACTGGCCCTTGATGCAGACCGATGCTAATGTTACAATAGTCAGTCATCCCAAACTGGAACCTTACACAAGATGAAGCCCCATCATACATATCCTTTATAAGATTAATGTATAAGACAGGTGATTGTCTTCTCCAAAATTTTTCATAATATCTCACTTGGGACTGAATCATAAGCTTTCTCCAAATCGACGGAAATCATATGGAGGTTCTTCTTTTTAACTCTATAAATCACCATTGTTCTCCTCAATAAGTGGATAGCTTCAATAGTTGAGTGACCCGACATGAATCCGAATTGATTTTCAGTTATTTTGAAAACTTGCCTCAACCTTCTTTCGATCACACGTTCCCAAATTTTCTGAGTATGACTCATCAGTCTGATACCTCTATAATTCGAACAATTTGGATGTCTCCTTTATTCATATAAAGAGGCGCCACAATGCTTCGCCTCCATTCTTCAGGCATTTTCTTGCTTCGTAAAATAACATTGAATAAATTTATGAGCCAAGGCAAACCCCATTCACTAAGAACTCTCCATACTTCTATGGGAATGTCATTAGGTCCCATCACTTTTCCAGGTTTCATAACATTAAAAGCCTCATCTACTTCCTTCCTTTGTATTCAGCTTGCACGATTCAGGAAACATTCATAACTGGCAAGATCTCTCGAAGTAATCTCGTTATTCCCTTCCCCAATGAAAAGCTTATGGAAATATTGCTTCCATCTAGTCTCTATATCCTTTTGAGTAACATGCACATGCTCTTCCCTATCTTTAATGTATCTCGCTTGAGAAAGACCTTTAGTCTTTCTTTCTCTTGCTTTCGCTAATCTAAATATGTCCTTTTGTCCCTCCTTCGAGCCAAGTTTTTTTTGTACAAAACTTCATAAGCTTTCGACGTAGCTCCACTTACTGCCTTCTTTGCTTTAAACTCAATATAATAAATTATATCATGCATCCACTTAAACTTTTGTTGAGTGAAAAGGAACTAAGCAAAAAAAACAAATCCTTTTCCCATATTAACTAGGGTTGGCTACATATTCTTTGTCTCCGTTCAAGTCTATCTTGGATCATTCTCGGGCTTAGATCCAAAAAACTAAGATCCCTTTGTATAGTCTCATTCCAACACTTCTTAGGGCTTCCTCACCCTCTCTTAACCGGCTCAGCATCCCAAAACTCGCATCTCCTAACCAGTGCATCAACCGACCTCCTTTGCAAATGACCAAACCACCTTACGTGGTTTTCTCGCATCTTATCCTCAATCGGAGCTACACCAACTTTCCCTCTGATTGCATCATTTTGAATCCGATATTTACGTGTGTGTGTGTGTGTATGTATGTCAGCATATCTACCTTAGCATTTTCATTTCTACTATTGTTATTTTCTGCAAATGTCTATGGTTCGCATGCCAACATTCAGATCCATAGAGCAAAGTAGGTCTCGCAGCTACTTTGTAAAACTTTCCTTTGATTTTCAAAGAAATTTTCTTAACCCAGAGAACAACAAAGGCTCCTCTCAACTTTAACCAACCTGCATTTATTCTATTAGTAACACCTCTATCAATTTCCCCACCACGTTGAAAAATAGATCCCAAGTATCTAAACGAATCTCTCTTCTGAATGTTACCATCAACAATCTTCGCATCGATTCCTTCACCAATGTTTCCATCGAAAGTACACTCCATATATTCAGTATTAACCCTACTTGTACAAAATCCTTTAGGGTGTGGTTGAGGGGTTAAGGCGGGTTAAACTGGTAGCGGGTAACCCATTTTTGTGTTTTGGTGTTTGGATAGAGGGTTGAACTGGGGGTGGGTTAGAAGTAGGTTTGAGGTGATATGATTGTATTGAAGTTTGAAAAAGTGAGTAGTTATTGTGATGTGATTGTATTAAAGTTTGGAAGTGGAGTAGTTTATAATTTTTATATGATATGATGGTATAATATAATATTTTTTGATAGGATTGATGATGTAAAATTGATTATTTAATTTTTTAAAAAAAGGTATAAAGTGGGGCCCACGGGGAGAGAGGGGGATGTGGGTTAAGGGGGGTAAACTCCCCTAACCCGCAGGTAACCCTTGCGCCAAACGGCACCTTAGTCTCCAAAGCATGTCTCCAAACCTCAAGCTTCTCATTTACTCCATCTCTAGTCTCATCAATCAAACACGATATCATCAGCGAATACCATACACCAAGGTATCTCATCTTGAATATGATTTGTCAAGTCATTCATACACGAAGTAAAAAGGAATGGACTCAAAGTTGAACATTGATGCAGACCAATACTGATGTCAAAATAGTCAGCCTTCCCATACTGGATCATTACACAAGATGAAGCCCTATCATACATATCCTTTATGAGGTTAATGTATAGAATATGTACTTGTCTTTTCTCTGGAACTCTCCACAATATCTCTCGTGGGAAAGAAATATATGCCTTCTCCAAATCAATAAAAACCATATGGAGGTCCTTCCTTTTAGCTCTATAAATCTCCACTATCTCAGCTACTGGATGGCTTCTTTTACTTTGGATCCATAAATCCCCAGTGTTCTCTCGTGCAATTTGGCATGTATCCAAATCGGTTTTCTTTTACTTTGGAAACTTCCATCAACCTTCTTTCGATCACATGTTCCCAAGTTTTCATAAATGTGAGTCATCAGCTTGATACCGTTGTAATTTCAACAATTTTGAATGTCTCATTTGTTCTTATAAAGAGGCACCACGATGCTTCTCCTCCAATCTGTAGACATTTTCTTTCTTCGCAAATAACATTGAATAAAAATGTAAGTCAAGTCAAGCCACGCTAACCTAAAACTCTCCAAGCTTCAATAGGAATGTCATCATGTCCCACACCTTTCTCATGTCTCATAACCTTCAAAGCCTCCTCTAGTTCCTTCCTTTGTATTCATCTATACCTTGCACGATTCAAGTAACTTTCACTACTAGCTAGATCTTCCAAAGTAATCTCTTTATTTCCATCCCCAATGAAAAGCTTATGGAAGTACTGCGTCCATCTAGTCTCTATATCCTTATGAGTAACAAGTATGTGACATTCCTCATCCTTAATGCATTTCACTTGAGAAAGGTATTTGGTCTTTCCTTCTCTTGCCTTAGCCAAACTGAATATATCCTTCTGACCCTCCTTAAGAGTCGAGATTTTTGTACAAAACGTCATAAGCTTTTGACTTAGTTTCGTTTACAAACCTTCTTTGCTTCATTCTTCGCTATTTTGTAGTTTGTGAAAATTTCATATGTTATATCCTTAGACATAGCTTTAAAGCATGCTCTTTTAATTGTGAGCTTCTCTCGCACCCCTCCACTCCACCACCAAGCCTCCTTTTGGCATAGAGCTCCTCCCTTTGACTCGCCTAGTATCTCTTTGGCTACTCTTCGGATATAAGATGCTACAACCTCCTACATATTGTTTGCACTTCCGTTACAGATACAAGACAAGTTTTTTAAAATCTTCTCCATGAAGCTTGGTTGCTTCAATTGAAGATTCCACCATATAGTTCTAGTGATCTTGAAAACCCTCCATTTCTTTATCAGTCCTTTTATTTGCGCATCCATGACTAACAAGCGATGTTGGGTGGTCAAACTCTCTCCCAGAATTACTTTGCAGTCTCTGCAACAAAACTGATCTATTCTCTTCAACACAAAGTAATCTATATGTGTTCTAGGCGGGTCACTCTTATAAGTAATCTATATGTGACAAGGAACTGGGCAATCACATTAAAAGCAATGAATCGGGCATAATCTACTATGAAGTTGCCCTATCACCTCTTCATCTTATCCATTCATCAATGACTCGGACGATCTTTTGAAAAAGCATTTCTAACACTTGGGTCCTATAAAATGTTGCAACTACACATGTATTCCTTTATGACCTCGACCACTACGACCACAACACAGACAATCACAATTGTGTATCTTCCAATCTTATTTGCCTACAAATTTCCAACCACCTAATGTTAGTCAAGAAAAACTGCTTTAAACTCAAAAAGAAATGAAGTATATCATGCATCCACTTGCACCTTTTTAAATAAAAGGAACTTGGCATTTACTCCAATGAAGATGTCATTTAGGAAGGACCGCAATCTCCTCCCTCCCCGCGGTCGCAGCCGCTGGCCTCTTATCCTGGTGGTGATCTTCCTTCGACCGTTGCGGGGGACGCCTTGCTGCTCCCTCCTGTCACTTCAGGGTGGTCCCCTCTTCCGGAATGCGATGATCTTGACTTGCTTGCCGACGGGGTGGCGACGACCCCCTTGGCTGATGATGCTATGGTTGCGGGATTCTCCCCCTCGTCCCGTTATGGTCGGAGCTACTCTCGTAGGCGGCACTTTCGCTCTGATTCCTCTCTCCTATCTTCCTGTCAGTCTTTGCGCGAGGTGGTGGCGGAGGCGGCAGGCCTCTTCCAGCTCGGTGACCGGTCCCATGACGGTCTTTGATGACCCCTTTCTGCCTCGTTGCGGCTTTTGGGCTTCTTTTTGGTTTAATGAAGATTTTGTCCTGGAACGTGCGTGGTCTGGGTGACCCTGATCGCCGGCGCATTTTGGGCTTGCGCCTTGTGGAATGGGACTGTGATATTGCTTTCATTCAGGAGTCGAAGCTTTCGGCGTTGGATGATGACGTTTGGAGGTCTTTTGGCGCTGGTCATCTCAATGCTTTCCGTGCTTTGGATGCGACTGGTGCTAGGGGTGGTGCTATTCTGGCTTGGCGCTCGTCGCGTTTTTCTTTTTCTTCCATGAGGATGGGCCGTCACTCCATCTCGGTGGTGTTGAATTGCTGTGTATCGAATACTTGTATGGCGTTTACTTGTGCCTACGCTCCTACTTGTCATATTTCTCGCCGCGAGCTTTGGGAGGATTTACGCGAGGACGCAAATAATTTGGGTGACGTGCCTTGGTTGCTAGGGGGTGACTTCAATGTCACTTTGCATTCGCAGGATCGCCCTCGGGGTCGCGGTGGTATCGACCCGGGTTCATCGGATTTTATGGATCTTATTAATGATTTGGCTCTTGAACCGCTTGTCCCAAATGACATTTCCTACACGTGGCGGAACAACTCCTCGCGGTCGCGGATCGATCGTTTCTTGGCGAATAACAGTATGATGGAGTCCTATCCTTTTTGCGAGGTTACTTCGAGACCGCGATCTTTTTTGGATCACAGCCCCATTATTTGGGCGGCTGGCGATGATATTCGGCCTCGTGGCATCTTCCGTTACGAGCGTTCTTGGCTTCTGGAGCCTGGTTTTCGGGACTTGGTTCGGCATCATTGGACTCAGGATTCTCCGACGGGCAGTGCTTCTCGCCGCTTTGATCACAAGCTTTCGTCTCTCAGAAGGCTGCTGGCGTCTTTTAAGAAGGAAACTCGCTCTGTTCGCATCGCCACTCGCCTGGCGGCTGACGAGGTGATTTTGCGCTTTGATCGCATTGAGAACGACAGGGACTTGAATCAGGATGAGTTGGTCGTGCGCGCGGATGCTATGGATAAGGTGAAGCTTGAGGATCGGAAGCGTTTGGTTGAGTGGCGCCAACGCTCTCGGATGCGGTGGCTGAAGGCGGGCGATGCCAACACCGCGTTCTTTCACAGGATCGCTAGTGGTCGGCGGCGTTCTAACTCTATTTCTTCTTTGCTGATTAATGGCGCCCATGTCCAGGGGGAGCGGGACTTGGGTCACGCACTGGTGGCCTATTTTAAGGAGTGGTTCGGGCGCCGGTCTGTGCGCCGGTGGCGTTGGTCGGGTGGTGGGGCTAGCGTGCTCCCTCAGGCGGATGCGATGAGCCTAACTCGACATATATCTATGGAGGAGCTGAAAGAGGCTGTTTTGGCCCTCAACCCCGACGCGGCGCCAGGACCCGATGGGTTCCCTGTTTCTTTTTATCGGGAGTTTTGGGATGTGCTTTCTCAGGACGTTTTGGATGTCGCCCGCGATTTTTGTGATGGCAACCTCGGGTTTGATAAACTCAACCGATCCCTTATTGCTCTCATTCCCAAGTCTTCGACCGCCAACCGTATTGAGGACTTCCGACCGATCTCCATCTCCAATGCCATCTACCTTATCATTGCTAAGGTCCTTGCTCGGCGCCTGGCACCGCTTCTCGACTCTCTCATCTCGCCTTCTCAAGCGGCTTTTGTTCGGGGGCGGCAAATTAGTGACTGCTATGCGGTGGCATCGGAAATTATTCACGCGTGGAGCAAGAACGGCGTTAGGGGGCTACTTTGGAAGATTGATTTCGCGAAGGCGTACGACTCCTTGGATTGGCGATTTCTTTGGTCTGTTCTGAAGCGGTGCGGCTTTCCCTCGCAGTGGATCTCGTGGGTGCGTCGCTGCGTTTCGACGGCCTCTCTCTCGCTTCTTCTCAACGGCCGTCTGGCCGGGGGCTTCTTCCAGCCTCGCCGGGGGATTCGGCAAGGATGTCCCCTAGCCCCTCTGCTATTCGTCTTGGCCGCCGACGTCTTGCCTTGCATGATTCATAATGTGGTTGCGGCTGGCCTTACCCGTGGGTGCTCTCTTAGACCTTTCCATGTCCCTATTATTCAATTCACGGATGATACTATTTGCTTCATCGAGGACGATGCTTCGAATGTGGCGGGTATGGCTATCACGTTGGAGCTCTTCAGCGAGGCTTCGGGCCTCCTCATTAACTATGCTAAATCCTCTATGGTTCCCTTCTCCACTCCGCGGGATGAGGTTACGGAGTGTGTGCGGATTTTGGGATGCCCGACAGGCGCTCTTCCCTTGGATTATTTGGGGCTTCCCTTGACGGTTGGGCGTGCTCGCATGCGTGACTGGCAGGCCGTGGTTGATCGGATGGAATCTCGCTTGGTTGGCTGGCGTGCGGCCCTTCTCTCCCGTGGTGGTCGTTTGGTTTTTCTCAAGTCGGTATTATCTTCGATCCCAATCTATTTCTTCTCTGTGAAAGGAATGCCTAAGGGGATCCGACGGATGCTGGATTCGTGCTTGCGGAGTTTTCTTTGGGGGAAGAAGGGGGACGGGAGGAGGGGTGTACATTTGGTTGCCTGGGATGAGGTTACTCGGCCGAAGAAGGAGGGGGGGCTGGCGGTGAGAAGGTTGGAGGTGGTTAATGAGGCCCTTCTTCTCAAATGGGTGGCTCGTCTTTGGGGCAGGGAGGAAAATTTTATGCTGAACTTTTTGAGGGTGGCGGTAGGGGTTGACCGGCTTTTTGATTTGAATGGCCGCCTGACGGGGTCTTCCTCATCCTTTTCCCGTGATATCGTCAATACCCTTTCTCGTAATCGATCCCTTTTTGGCATTAAGGTGGGGGATGGGTCTTTGATCCGTTTTTGGGGTGACGATTGGACCGGTAGGGGTCCTCTTCAGGAGTTATTTCCACGCCTATTCGCGCTGGTGGCGGATAAGGATGCTAATGTTGCCTCCTGCTGGGATGGTGTTTCTTGGGGCCCTAGGTTCGTGGCTAATCTCTCTGACCAGCGGCAGGTGGATTTCATGGCCCTACTTGCTATTCTCGCGGACGCGCCCTCGCCCTCGGTCGGCCGCGATCATCTGTCTTGGAAGGACGGCACTTTCTCCACCCGTGCGGCATACCTGGCTATTCTTCCTCCTCTGGCTGCGGCTGATGCTCCACTTTTTCGGAATTGTCAATTCTTTTGGGGCCTCAGGGTTCCCGAACGAATCGGCATTTTTCTGTGGCTCTTTCGTCGTGGGCGTCTGCTGACTCGTAGACGATGTGCCTTGCTATTTCCCAACGTCTTTTCTATTTGTGGCCTTTGTGATTTGGAGACAGAGACAACCGACCATCTATTTTTTCGATGTCGCAGAACCCATGACATCTGGGCTGATATGGACTGGCTAGACGTGTCGAATTCTTCATCTTTCTGTGAGAGCTTGGTTAGCTCTCGGGCCAGGGCGAGGACGGACTTGCTTACATCTATTGCTCGGCTTTGGTGCATATGGAATGGTAGAAATGAAGCCTTTTTTGCTCGTCAGAGGTTCTACTCCGAAAACGTGCTCATTTCGACATCTCGTTTACTTCGCGACTGGTCCGATATTTAGGGGATCTTTAATGTAATGGGGGTATCTGATATCGATACCTTCTGTTTTTGCTTCTGTTTTTTTACTGTCCGCATACCGACTGTAAGTTATTTCTTAACTTTTTAATAAATTGGGGCGAGCACCTTCGAGTGCGTCCCCCGCTTTTGAGCGTCAAAAAAAAAAAGATGTCATTCACCTCCTCTTCTCGTCCATTCAGTGAATGCCTCAGTGGATCTTCCAAGTCTAACACTTGTGTCCTGCAAAATGTTGCAATCACAAGTGACCCCGACTATGACCACAATGAACCTAATACATTTACACTTTATACTTGTTGGGAATTCACAAGGGTGAATATGTAAATTTAGAAATTCACAGGAGTTATAATATAAATATAACAAAAGGTAAGGGGCAGAGGTGCACAAATTCTTTTGGTTTTAGATAAACGGTTTGACAAAGGGTTCAGATATTCTTCTTCTGAACAAGGATTTCCTCTTGAATCCAATCTGTACTGAAGTCGCGTCGCCATCTACAGCAGCTTGTAATGTTTTATATGGGTGTGAATATATGGTGTGAATGTAAAAAAATATTTCAAAAAATATTATGAAAACACTTTTAGGCTAACAATTAAGTTCTCCTACAAAAAGGAATGAATTGATATTGACAACACATGCAATAAAATGAAGATTAGTCAAAGTAGATCAACTTGATTAAACAATACATTAGAAAATACCGACACAAGATGAGAAAGATCTTTATTGACAAGCTGTTTTACATGGACAACTTTAAAGTACAAACGAAAAATGTGAGAGAATGTACCAAGTATTCGAACAGATGAGCTCGAAGCCTCTTGAATAGATTTAATTGTTGACCCCTGTTTACCAATCAGACTCCTGGCTTGTGTACCTGGTGCCAGAAGGCGTGTTTTCACAGTGTTTTCTGGGTGGACTTGGCCACGTGTTGCTTCCCCAGCCAAACTGTCGATTATATACTTATGGACGTGCAGCAAACCATTCATTGCAGGAGAAATTTCTGCATCTGGTTCTTCTTTCGCAGAAATAATTACCTGTAAAAAACAAGTACTATCAAAACTACAGAATAATAAAGCCTACTAGCATTGATAAAAAAGACAAGAATTAGATACATCGACAAATTTTTGTATCCTCTGTAAAAAGACGCGTTCCCTGAATTCCATCTTTTCCACTTGTTGCAAATAGATAAAACTTATTAATCAAATTCTGCTAATTATATCAAGTTGATATATTTTCCAATTCTATGCTTGTGAGAATTTTAAAATCATCTCAACACGAAATTAGATGGTGTACAGTATAGATCCTCAATTAAGAAAAACAGCTATGCAACCTCTCCTACCAACTTCACATAATAATATGCCCTTGCCTAGATCACCCGTTCATAAATTTATTTTTCTGATTAATTGTTTATGAAAAACCCTTAAAATGCACACACATGGTGCCACATACTTATGAAATGCTTGACAGAAAAAATAATCAGCACAAAGAATACACCCCCGTGAAAATGGTAG
This sequence comes from Ottelia alismoides, assembly GCA_037367405.1. Taxonomy (NCBI): domain Eukaryota; kingdom Viridiplantae; phylum Streptophyta; class Magnoliopsida; order Alismatales; family Hydrocharitaceae; genus Ottelia; species Ottelia alismoides. The sequence goes on along the minus strand of JAZKJV010005051.1, from coordinate 331,371 downwards.
CACTCTTATATGGAGATTATATGTTCATGCAATTGGCACTTGGATACAATAAAAACATGGTAGCACCCTTATATGGAGACTATATGTTCGTGCATTTGGCACTGGGTTACAACAAAGCAGGGGCTGGGCACTTTTTTTAAAGAAATCGTGTGACCCACCTTCAGTGTGTCACCCAGCCCTGCTTTCTAATAACTCTAGGCTAATCACATGTTAGCTTCCGGAATTTACATAAATGAGATGCATGTGCACATACATTCTCTACATAGTAGCTTACTACTTTGAACATCAGGAGCGACCCTAGCAAATCATATACACACACAAGACAATTATATATATTCATGCTAGACCAGAGATTATCCATTGCTAAAAATCATCTGGAAGGCTACCATTACAAGATAGCTATACAATTCCCATAAATGAACATGGGGATCATGTTCGCTCACTAAAAAAATGTCAAAAGCCCGCATACCAAAATAAAAAACAAGTGTCACAAGAGCCACTAGTGTTTTAATTTCTTCTCAACCCATTCCATTAATCTCCACCCACCAAAAACCATTACGGTCTAACAGCCTATACTATACTGTATTAACATGTGGTATAAAAACAACGCCAACAATGAAACAAATTTGTTGGAAAATCCACCATGGCGGTTGTCACGCCCCCGCCATGCCCTCAAGATCTATGATCGAAGATATGTGCGGCTGCACTATAGCCAATGCAACATCAACAGGAAGGAGCCGATTAGAAATGCATAGATTGGTAGCTCAACGGCTACTCGTAGCAGTCTTAGGGAACTCGCTCTAAACATCAATGCATTGTGCACGTTGAAGAGCAACGTGATGCAATCGTACATGTGTGCACACATAGGTGCATGGGTACGTGTTGGTACAAGGAGATCCACAAAGGCATATGGTGTAATTACAACCGATAAGTACAAGCATAGACACGCATGATGGATGATGCGAATATGGAAGTGGTCAAGAGATCACAAGTCTTGGAGACCTTCCCCTAGTCTATGGATGAACAGGAACGGGCATGGCAGGAGTTCCATTGTCACAAGAAGGCTGAGAGATCATGAGTTCCCTTTATCACAAGACCAGACAATGAGTGACACTTGGAGAAACATCGGCGAAGCTGCACTGGTGTACATTGCAGCACAAGGGCTAATGACTAGGTAGATGATGCAACATCAACAGCGAACGACGAAAGAATTGCGAAGGAATAAAGAAGGGGAAAAACAAAAAAAATCGCCGCACAAAAAAAAGAACAGCAGCTTGCAGCGAAGAAGGAAGAGTCCATATGGCATATGTTATAATGTATATATATTAATGAGTGTCCAACGGTGCTCCTGGACTCTTGTATACAAGGAAGGTTTGACGCCTCTTGCTATAAAAAGAGTACTTGGCTTCAGTAATGAATCAAATCCAATACATTCCATTCATCTTGGTAATAAAACGACATTCCTATATTAAATTGCAATCTCTTCATGACTTTATTTTACTTTCTGAAACATATAAATCTCTAGTAAGGCATATACTTCTGCATATACTTCCGTCTATCCGCGTACTAGCTTCAGACCGCCTGACCAATGAATACAGCATACGGAGTTTTTGAACCTTGACATGTGTTTATTATTATGAAAAATGTATTTATATAATGTTGTTGGACGAATTTCATGATTTGCTTTCTAATGTCTCTAAGCATTAAACACTCTGCAAGCTATTATGTATATGATATTACAATATGATTGATATAATGTATATTCGTGTGCAAATAGCACATCCTTCTTGCCGATAAGAGGGTATTTGAATGTTAAAAATTGTTCTAAGAACTAAGATGATTTTATTCACGAGAAAATTATTTTTTAACATTTTCAATATTTCACCTATATCGCTCGATATATACTCGGTGTATCCATTTCCATACTTATGTGTACGATATTTATATTTGATACTGATATTTCGAATCTTGGGTGCAACTAAATTCCAATCACCCCATAGGTTTCTGATGAAGTTCAGGACAATTTTGATCATCCATCAATTATGTTTCTCTTTTATTGGGCATTCATCACTAAAATCTTTAATCGATTGAGTGAAGAGCAAAACTCAATTGAATATGAACTCCTCTATCATTCATGAGTTATCTCAGTGCACTCTTCATATGGATATACAGTCTGGAAGGAGCAAACACCCCAAATTTGTAGTGATGACATATTGCAGATATATCAGTATCTACAAGGAGGAGGGTTTATTATTAGCATGTACACTGATTTACAGAAAATCGATGGAATATTGTATATATTGACAAAATAATGGTGTATTATCCTGTATTGATCAAAGTGGGAGGTTTTTAGTGAATCTTTTAATACCAACGATATTGGGCCCATATCGCTTTTGTAACTACTCCCGTTATTAAAAACCTATTACGATTTGTAATTTAGTCTGATGTGTATCACCTACTTTGACAATAAAGATGAAACAATTCTACAATGGAAACAAAAGTCTACATAAATATATTATAAATAGTATTTAATTAATATTAATAGTTGATACTTTATAAATATTAGTAATATTGTGATACATAAGCACAAAACCATGCCATACTTCAATTGGTATTGATTATCTTTATATCATTTGCAAAATTATGTTTCTAATCTATTTTTATTCATTTCCGTTTGTTCAAAATTGTGATTATTATTAACGATGTTCTTTAAAAACGATAGTTACAGGTGGAGGAGCTTGCAGCTAGGCAGAAGCATAGCATGGTTCTTTTGGAGGACAAAAAACGGGAGACGGAATGGAGGCAGTAGTCGAGACAAAAGTGACTAAATGAGGGAGATGCGAACACCAGATTTTTCCATGCAGTGGCCAGTGGAGGCGGAACTTCAGGCACTTGCTTGAGGTGGAGGGCGAGGTTCTTGTTGACCACCATGCTATAAGGGAGGCTGTGAAAATACATTTCTAAAAGATCAATAGGAGCGTGTATCTAGCAACAACACGAGATGGCTGGGTAAAGATATCCCACACATGTCGAAGGTGCGGTACACGGAGTTGATGCGCGCCTTCTTGTTGTTTGAGGTCAAGCGAGCAGTGTCTGATATGAACGGTAAGGGATAACAAGGATCAGATGGTTTTTCGGTCTTCCTCTTTCGAGAGTTAAGGGACCCGGTAGGTTGAGATGTGTTGGAGGTGCTGGTGGAGCAGCGCTAGGCGAATGGTGGATTCGAGCAGCTAAACCGTTCTCTTCTGACCCTTCTACCAAAGACGGATGTTGTGAGGTGCATCGAGGACATGCGCCCTATTATGATGTATAATGTTGTATATTAGACCGTGACAGAGTTGCTTGCCAATAGATTGCAAGAGGTATCGGGCGGCACATGAGGGATGGTAGAGACTGGCATCCGTGATAGTGGCAGAATGGTGCAAGAAAAAAAAACAAAAGGTTTATGTGGAAGACGAATTTCTCGAAGGCTTATGATTGTGTAAAGCAGCTATTCATATAGGCATTCTTACAAATCAGGGGTTTTCCTAGCAAATGGATTGCACGGATGAAAGTGTGTTTGACAACCGTCTCTTATGCAACGCAGGTGAATAACAGACAGGACATGGGCTTCTTTCACTGCAGCGGGGCATCAAGTAAGGGTGTTTGTTGGCGTCCATTCTGTGTGGTGGTAGCAGATGCCCTGCCTAGGATAATGGAGAGGGATGGAGCAGGGGGATTTCTTTCGGGTTTCCATACTAATGAGATGCCGATTCCCACCCTGCAGTGTGCGAACGACACAATCTTTTTTGTAGATGGTAGCGTGATCGAGGCGCAAGGCTTGGCCACGGTTATTGGGCTTTTTGGGACGGTCTCTGGTTTGAAGATCAATCATGTAAAGTCGGCCTTTGTGTCTTTTGGGTTGCGTGAAGGGGAAGGTGGTTGGTTGTGAGACTGCCATGCAAGCACGCAAAGGATTGCCCTTGGTGTGTGGCAGGCCACAGCGATCAGAGCGGCATAGTGTCATTGAGAAGCTAAAGAGGTTGTTAAGTCAGTGTTCTGATTGTCTATCTCGAGTTGGTCGCCTAGTTTTGTTGAAGGTGGTCCTATCAGCCATTCCATTCTGATTTTTCTTCATTTCATCTCACCTCCTACCCATCAGGGTAAAGGGGAAACTTGATGCAATCATGAGATGTTTTGTCTGCACATCGAAAGGAGAGTTGCAAGGAGGATGGTGGACTGAAGATCTACAATCTGAAGATGATGAATCAGGCTCTGTTGGCGAAGTGGGTGATCCAAATTTGGGAAGAGGGGCTGATTTGTTGTACAGAACTTTACAATCTATTTACAGGATTCCGATTGAACCCTCTGAGCCAGATGAGGGTGTTGTGTTGCCTTCTAACTTCTAGAAGGGGATTCGTTATGTGTTCCTGGATGTCATGCCCCTTATATGGCATGTTCTAGGTGAATGACATCATTTCAAATGTTGGAGAAACTATTGGAGAGATAAAGGTATCGTGGGGTCCCTTTTATGCGTTTTTACGTGTTGGCAGCTAAAACGGAGGTTTAGTCAGAGATTGTTGGGAGAACAGTAGATGGATACCTCCATTTCGTACGAAATTATCGGATCAACATTTCATGGACTTCATGCTGATGCGTGAGGCCCTGCCAAGGCCCTAAATGTCGGTTTCGATCACCATTTCGATGACCGACGAAACGAAATTTCGGTGGAGTTTCAGTCGAATTTCGGTCATTTTTTGTACTAGGGACCCCATATTTCGGTCATTTCGGCCATTTCGGTCGAATTTCGAATTCTACTGGATATTGATATTCGACCGAATTTCGTTGAAATTTGAGGCCATGGGCCCTGCCATCAGATAGAAGGATGGACGGATTTGCTAATCATAAATCCCTGGCGGATGGGAGGATCATTGTGTGGAAGGTGCATAGGGCTTTCTATCAACAGGCAAGTCGAGATCATGCAGTGATCTCAGATCGATTCATTAACTTGTGGCGTTGGAGGGTTCATTGTGAATCAGTGTTTTCATTTGGTTGTTGTGTCGAAAGCGTCTTATGATGGGAGATGGAAGTGTATGGTTCTTTCCTTGGTGTGACGAGACGTGTATGTAATGTTGAGCATGTTTTCTTTTTCTTCCATGTCGCTAGGGAGGTTTGGGTTAAGGCGAACGTAGAGAGAGTTGCGGCAATGATGTGGAGTGATTTTTGGAACTCCACGGGCGTAAAAGATGGTGAGAACAATCCGACCAAATGTCGAGTGACTACCATCCTTTGGTCCTTGTGGCCAGCTCGAAATAGCTCTATATTCCGAGGGGAATTGTTGTATATGGAAAGTGTATTTAAGCATGCAAAAACATTAAATACTTTTTAACCCTTGTAAATGTTATAGTTTTACTTAAAAATATAAAAGTTACGGGATAGGCATTTTCTCGACGTCTTACCCCTTTTTTAAGAGGACGTCTTACCCTTTTTGCATCAAAAAACAATAATTATTATGCTCAATTGTTTGTTTGGTTTTTAATATAAATCAATAGTTTGTTTGTACATAATATGCGGTGTAATGAAAAAGACATGCTAAATACACAATCTTTATGTCTCCAAGTTGTTAATATTCGAATTTCAGCATTTCCTTTCTCATATCTCTCAGCAATCACTGATCATCAGTGACAGCAGCAATATGTACAATTTGTGTAACATAATGTGTACAGATGTGTTAAATACAATTCATTCTTGCATATAAATATGTATGTATATGTTTTTTATAGTTTCGAGATCTAGGTTGACCTTAATTTGTGAAAACTCACTTTTTTGACACGTTTTTTGATATTTCCACCAACAACCTCGATATATCTCAATTTATCCCTTTTCAATATCGATATCTCGAACCTTGGGTTCGATTGCAAATGAGGGAATAAGCAAGTTCTCAACATGGACGAAGGACAATGCCATTGTTAGTAGAAGATGGTGTATTATAGGACTAAGAAGGGTGCACAATACCATCCATCACGCTTATTCTCGAGAGAAAACCGTCAACAAGAACCTTCAATTTTGCCACAAGATTGCTTGTTTCAAACAAGATGAAGCATCCACTTTCAGAATATTACATCTCCCTCAAGTATGCACTTGAGTATATCTAAAGTATACACCAATGCATACATGTCCATCACAGATAACACATGACTAATCATTTCCTCCACTGCTTTGATTTCCCATATTCCTCAACAAAGTCTTAAATGCATATATTGACTAACTTACTTTAAATGTGTAGAAATATCTTAATTTACTTTAAAGGTGTCAAAATATCTTAGTAGATTGGTGTGACACTTCTGATTGTCTCGAATGATTACACATTATTCTCCATACTGCATCAAAACGCAATAAAAACTCATCCACCCAACAGGCAAGGTCGGGGTTTTTACCCTTCTAGTCTTGGGACATCACAATATGGCACATCTTCAACCTTTGCCTCCACAATGGTACTAAACTAGACGTGGTGAGACGAGTGGAGGATCTACGTTTTATTGCATTATCAAACATTGCCTATCTCATTATTGGTAAGGTTCTGAATAAAAGGATGTGGGGGGTTGCAGTGGGCTTCTATTCGAGGAAGATCTCCATCTGTGTACTCAAGTATGCTAATGATATTATTTTTTTCGTATAAGGGAAGGCAACATCTGTGAAAGGGATGGGCAATGTTATTGAGTCATTTGGGTTGTTCTCCGCCATGAAAATTTTTTTGAGAAACTCCGACATGAAAATTAATCAAATGAAATCTACCTTTGTTCCATTTTTTGATGAATCATGAGGTGGTGATCTATGAGATAGCTTTGCAAACACAGAGGGGAGCCCTACCCATCATGTGCCTTGGTTTGCATTTGGTGCATAGAAAGTTGCGATAGGTGAACTAGGTCCCTATCATTGAGAAGATGGAGAAGAAGCTGGTGAATTAACATGTGGTTTGTCTTTCTCGAGGTGGTCATCCAATCCATTAGAAGGGGTACTCTCGGCTATTCAAGTATACTTTTTTGTTTATGCATCTTTTGCCAGTTGGGGTAAAGGTAAAGTTGGAGGTGTTGATGCAAAGATTTTCTCGATCCACCTCTGGGAAGTCTCAGGGGTTGCAAGGAGTGGGGTAGAACTATATGGTGCTCAGAGAGGAAGATGATGGGCTAGAAATCAGAAGATTGGAGGTGATGATCAATGCCCTTTTAGCAAAACGGGTGACCTGAATTTGGGGAGGAGGGTCAGATCTCCTATATGTTGCAATCATTTTATGATGTTTCTTGGGATCCCTCTTTACATGTTACTGCTATCATGACCTTAAATTTTGATTTCAGTCATCGTATCAGTGACAGAAATGAAATTTCAGTCAAAATTCGACCAAAATTTCAATCATTTCAGTCATGATTTTTACTATGCCTCCCCCCATATCGCTAAAACGACCATTTCAATCGAATTTTAGTAACATGTTAAATTCGGTCGAACAATAAAATTTGAGGTCGTGACTGCTATTCCCAGACCTTCCAACTTTTGGAAGGGAATTTGTCTGATGCTTCTCTAGATGATTCCGCTCTTATAACCAGCTCTGGGATATGGTCGTGGTTTCCGATTCTGGATTGACGATAGACAAGCCACAAGTCGTTACACATTCATTCCTTTGTTTGTTCGCTTTGGCGACTTCTGCAGGGGCCTCCGTGAGGAATTGTTGGGAGGACCAAAGCTGGCTCCATCTATTCCTCTCTAAGCTTTTTGACTAGCACTCTGCAGAGTTTTTGTATCTTCTAGAGGTACTAACAACGTGCGAAAGTTTTTATGGCATTGTGAACTGTTGGTCCTTGGCTAATGGACATTTCACGGTTAAGAAGGCTCACAAGTTCTTCTACATTTGATTTTTTATCCAGAGCTATGGACAGATTTACTGACATTTGGAGGTGGAAGTCCCATTACAAGTAAGTATCTTATTTGGTTGATAAGAAAGGATCACCCATTGACTCCTGATTGTGGAGAGTCTGCAGACAGGTTCTTCCCTGAAGCTAGCGACAAACGCCAATGGTGTTTCGCTCGCCCATTAACTGTTGACTGCAGAGACAGGTTCTTTCCTGAAGCTAGCGACACATGGCAATGGTCTTTTGCGGTCGATGAGGATGTCAAGCACCTTTTCTTTGGTGGGTGATTGCAAGGAAGGTGTGGGTGGCATCATAGTCATGTTGGAAAGAACTCTTTATTGCGTTGGTTATCGGAACTTGATGGATGAGTTCGGTAATGGGAGCTGTCAAACCAAAGTTTGGATGGCAGTTATTTTTTTATCCATGTGGCTTGCGCAAAATGGTAACACCTTTTGTGGAGAGAGAATGTACATGGAAAATATTTAGAGCATGCAAAACGTCTAAAGATCTAGGTCTTTGTAACTATCTTTTGATATATAATGCAAAACATCTAAAGACCTGCGGTGACTACTACCTCAGGAGCTCACCCTCTTCTCCATCAAAAAAATATAACGTGAATTTTATTTATAGTTACTTACTATGGGCATCTCCTCAATGTCACGCCCTTTTCCCTTAAAAAATCCATGCTATCAATAACCATGAAAATGCAATACACCAAGCATCACCATAAATCATCATTGTCACTGTAAATTCTCATCACCCATTTGGAAAGAAGAGCCTTGTTCATTTCCCAAAGACAAAGGATGCGTTGATCATTCTCATCCAACAAACACGCAATCATATCGCAAGAAACCAAGATGTAACCGTTCAAGATTGGTAGCCCAAAAGTAGTATATAAGAATCTCCTCATAAAAATCCCCAAGCGCATATGAACTTTAAAATGCAATCTATGCATTGACATGTAAAAGATCAATATTGGTAGCAATATCGACTTAAGTAAAACCTATTGTCTTCCTCTCTAATTGGATTATGCCGGTGGGGGTTCGCAAGCGTCTTGAGGGATTGATGCGGAGATTTCTTTGGAGGAGAAGGGGTCCCTCCTCGCGTGGTCCACACCTGGTGGAGTGGGCGGAGGTTGCTAAGAGGAAGTGCGATGGCGATCTCGGCATCCGGCGCCTTGATCTTCTCAATGACGTGTTGCTTCTCAAGTGGATCAACAAACTCTGGGGGAGCTCCAATTGCTTCTGTTCGTCCATTCTCCGCGAATTGTTGTCGATTGGGGTGGAGATGTCGCGGGACTTGGACGATCGCCGTTCTCGTACCCCCTTCTGGCGTGGGATTTTATAGGTTGGTCGGCGCTATTCTAATCTCTTCGCTCCTGCTCTGGGGGATGGTAACTCCTTCATGTTCTGGTAGGACAGTTGGGCTGGTGTTGCCCCTCTCGGTGCTACCTTCCCGCGCCTTTGTGCCTTGGCGCGTGACTCTCGGGCGACGGTGGCATCGTCCTGGTCGGGGGATGGGTGGTTCCCTTCCTTCGTGACCAATCTTTCTGATCAGCGTTTCGATGAACTTCTTGCTCTGCTGGAGTTGATTAAGGATTCGCCAAGGCCCTCGGGTGGTTGAGATCACTGGGTTTGGCATGATGGCGTCTTCTCCACGAGACGGGCGTTCAGGGCTATTTCTCAACAATCTTCGTCGCAGCAGGATGTCATGTGCAGGGATCTGAGTTTTTTGTGGCTTGTCAAGCTTCCGGAGAGGATCGCGTTTTTCCTTTGGCTGTTCCGCCGCGGCAGGATCTTAACGCGTGATCGGTGCGCCAGGTTTTTCGCTGGGTTCGCTTCGTCAGATTGTGTTCTTTGCGGCGCCGGTGTGGAGACTTTAGAACACCTTTTCTTCATGTACCCAGCCACTACTGCCGTATGGATGGAGGCCCGCATTCCTTGGATCAACTCTTCGACTTCGGTGGCCTTCTGGGACTCTCTCAGGATAAATAAAGATAGGTCGCGAGGGGAAATCATTGGTCTTCTCGCGTGCGTTTGGGCGATTTGGTTGGGGCGTAATGCGAGGATTTTTAGGGGACAAAGATTCTACAAGGAGAATGTTCTCGCGCATGCAGCTATGCTTTCCCTTGACTGGTCGTTGATGTAGCAAGTTTGTTTTTGGGGTTCACGTGGGATCTTCTCGATCCCTGCTCTCTTTTCTACCTTTCTTCGGTCCCGTTGTAGCTCTCACTCTTTTGTTCCTTCGCCTTATTAATAAAAAGTTTGGGGCGAGCACCGCACCGTGCCTCCCCCGAAATGTTAGACTTCAAAAAAAAAGTAGAACCTATTGTTCTATCCTTAACAAATGCCCCATAATTTAAGTAAGATCAACAAAACTTTCCAAGCGCATATAAACTTAATATTTGAGCAAGATCAACCATCTCCTCGAGGATAAGAGGAGATTGAGAAGGTTTGTCGCATACAAACGGCAATACATGTCAAAGGCCAAGACATCAAAAACTAGTCAAGATCTTCATTAGAGTTCCTCACATGCTTAACATATATCTCCTTATAGAGCATGCCACTAAGAAGGGTCATGTTGTAAAGATGTATTTTGCAATCATATCAACCTAGCCGAGGATAACAAGTAAGAGGTCAATTTATAACTAAGCCTTGGAAGATTTGAGATATTCCATTGATATTTAAGTGGCTCAATAACAAAAGGACCATAATATCTCAAAAGAAGTATGTCACCAATCTTCAAGAGATTGATATAGTCAAGAAAAACAAACCCCCATTACATATCACATGTGCTAAGCCTATTGATGCTACACAATAAGTCTCTAATTGAAGTATATCATTGTCATCAAATCATATAGATCCCTTACAATGAGCAAGCTCAACCAATTCATAGAAAGACATGCTAACTCAATGGAAGACAACCATAAGATGTCATGAAATCTTAAGTCATGTCCAAACTAAGGATTATTGTTTACCAAAAATGCTAAGTGTGATGTAATTATTTAGACGTGTAAACTATGATGGCTGCACTCTGCTATTAGGTTTGTGTATATATGTTGGTAACCTTGTGACTTGGACTCTTGGACAACAAGGAACATAATGTTGTTACATACTCCAACATAGAATACGAGTATTGTGTCATTAGTGCATGTCATATATATGAACTTATGTGGGTACAATCTACTTTTTTAAAATAAAGTGGGTAAATATCGAGGTTCGAACATAAATCTTTGGTGAAAGGCACATTGCTCTTACTGATTTTCACATAGCTATTGCCATTCACATAGTAATGAAGTGTAATGATGAAGCCACGTAAGTTAATGCAAATAATCCAAACTACCATGATAATATCAAGCACATGAAAAATGATAGTCAGCACACATGACATGATTCATCTAAACCACTCATGATAACTCAATGAATCAAGTGGTTGACACCTTCACCAAACACTAACCAGTTGCAATTCTAATTTGAGCAAAAGACCAAGGTTAAAATCTTGGGGTGGGCACCTGTGTGTGTTTCCCCAACTTATATGAAAGAAAACTAATCATATTAAGTAGATCCCAATACGTTATGGATCAATGATATTATATCTTTCAATGCCTAGTGTTTTAATCTATGTTTCAAACTTTATGTGACCGGTTAATCATCTTAAGCAGCTCCTATTCTACCAGTCCCCAAAAGATCATTGTACTCCAAAACAACATTTACCTACTACATGCATAACCATCTGCCTAAGTAAAAAGTATTTACTAACAACAAATTATATTTTGGTAACATCCGGTGAAAATAGAATATTTATCCGAAAAAAGAATAGCAGGCTATCAGCGCAAAGTTCCTTATTGTCGCGATTTTTCTGCGTCTTTGAGTTCATGCATAAAATGACTAGATGTTGAAGGTATGAGCCACGAGTGGAGATGCATCGGAAATAAAATACGGAACCCAAGATGTTGTATTGAAAATGCTTAGTTTTTAGCTCATTTTTGTGTATTCATGTTCTTTTCAAAACTCAAAGAAAAGATGAAACTGAAGTTCTGTTGGTCCAGTTGGCCATTCTTACTCCATTACTTTCCTATCACTTCCAACTATTTCTCAATTGTTATGACTACTACGCCAGATCTACTCTTAACAAGTTAATTTTTACGGTCCGTTTAGCCATTCTTACTCAATTTTCCCTTCATTTTCTAACTTTGCCACAATTTGTAACTATTTGGCTCACACTAATTTAAACAAGTTTGTTTTTTATCGTATTTGGCATGTTTGATATAATTGCAAGCTCAAACTGAGTTAAATTCAGAAATATTATTGAGCTAAAACCAAGTTAAGAGTAATGACATAGTACAAGGATCCAACTATTTATAGGAAATCCATGGGTCCAACACATACAGATTATCCCTGATTCCCTATCAACTTCTCCCAATCTTCAATTAATCATATGTTTTGCACCCCATCATCAAGCTCGTATGCTGATTTGAATTGTTCATCAATTTCTTGTAATCACATATACCAAATAACAAGACTAACCCACTTCAATATTGCCAACATTGAAACTGTTTAACCAAGTTCTAAATTTACCATTAAAGTGAAGCTTCTTATAAGATATCATCGATGATATATGGACAAATGCATGATCAGATCAAACATGCATAAAAAAAGCTCCAAGCTGATAACTGCAGCACCAACCCTTGTACTTTTCAAGTCGCACCATTGGATCATCCACGGCTTTAGGATCGTCATACAGAACCTGCAGCAAGGTACTGCTCAAAACTGATTCTTGAACTAAGATCCTTTTTTTCTTTTTTTGAGTCACATTGTTGGATAATCCCATGCTTCAGGATAAGCATTCAGAACCTGCACATATTCATCTTAGTCACCAGAACAAAACATTTTGTAGCTTAGATTATGATGGTTTTTACTTTTATAACTGAAGTTTTATTTCAGATGCTCATCTTCAACCCTGTGTCATTTTAGTTCTGATTGCTCATACTTTTTCAGTTACTCCATCTAACCCAGGAAAATCACATTCAAAGTTTACCTTGAATTTCTTTATGGGAAAAGAACCATTGCCAAAGCCTATAAACATGTATTTCCAAAGTAGAATGATCTAAGAAGGTTCAGTCACCCAGACGGTTCACTACACTGTGACTATGTGATAGGCAGGAAGTATTCACAAAAAATGATGGTCGGTCCAGTTTTATATTTTTAGTTTATAAAAGGATACTTGCACTTGTGCCATTCCAAAATTTGCCAATAACAATTGTGTCTCTACCTACGTGATAAATACAAAGCAGGTCACACAAAACATATAGGTTTACACTTGCGATCATGCAGTTAACATCCACGAGTCAAATCATGAGAAACAATGGCAACAAAGTGAAAGTGCAGTAAAAGCCTTTTAAAAAAACTCTAAAACTCTACTACATCCCTTCTTTACATTTATCCGTCTTTTTAACCTACCTTCTTTTCTCCTTTCTTCATCCCTCTCCTATCAACCACATTGTATCTTTCTCAACAACTATGATGACAGACGTCGGAAACAAACATAAAGACGTCGACAACAATAACAAACAAGACAGCTGCAACATCAACGATGAAACAGGGCCCACAACGGGGAGGGGGGGTTAGAGACTAATAGATGAGGAAAAGACAAAATTTATTGTCTTTCTTTATGAGAGATCGATAAAAGATGTATGAATTTTAGCGAGCTGAGGATGACTGATGTTGGCAGGGCAGTTGGGTACTTCCATCGCATGTCTGTAGATCCTAGACCAGGGCCTAGCATTGGCACGGTACAGGAGCTTCTTCCCTCTCGCCCAACCAACAATTTACTCTCATAAAGGATTTCGCATTGACGAGCTTAGGATGGCGCTTGGGACTGAACGCTGATGGAGCGACAGGATCTCATGGTTTTCTAATGTTGCTTTTCAAGGAGTTTGGGATACTGTCCACTCGGATTTGCTTGTGGTGATGGGTGAAACTGCTATGGTGAATCACGATTTCAACAAGATTAACAAGGCACTACTCTTTCTCCTCCCTAAGAAAGAGGGGGCGGACAGAACTGAAGATTTCCACCTTGTAACATTATCAAACGTGGTTTATGTGATCATTGCCAAGGAGCTTGCAAATTGTCTGAGCCTTGTTCTGGAAGATCTGATTGCTTCGGTTCAGACAACCATCAGCAATGAGTGCTCGATAGTGGATAATATGGTCATGGCTTTTGAGATGGTGGGAACTAGAAGAACAGAGGTGTGTGTTTGCCTAGCTACTAAGCTTGTTTGTTCTCTTTCTAGCTAGAGTGAAAAGAGAGATTAACTGGAGGGAAAGAAGTGAGGAACTGTGCTATTCTGAGAGGGGAGATCCACACTATGAGGTGTGACATATCCCTGAGAATGTGGTAAAGAGACGAGGATATGAAGGGCCTGCTTTGGAAGGTCGACTTCTCCAAATCCTACGACTGCGTTGACTAGAGTTTTATTTGGTATGCCTCGGCAAAGCATGGTTTTCATGGGATGTGGATTACTCAGATGAAAAGATGTGTGACAATAGCTTACTTATCAATCCTAATCGACGACTGGCCTGAGGGGGGTCTCAACAAAGATGCTTCCTTACATCGCTATTAGTTGTTATTATTGGCATACTTGTCATCACGATCAACCATGTGGTGTTACATGAGAGAATATCTGGTTACTCACGAAGGGATATCTCTACCCATCTACTCCAGTAAGTGGATGATACGTGTACCAATTGGCCTCACTGGCCTTGAGATTAAGGAGTACACCATGATCATTAAGAGACTGGAGCGGAAGTTGGCAGGATGGAAATCCTCTAGTCTCGCTTGCGAGGGGAGACTTGCTTTGTCGAAGGCGGTTTTAGAACCCATCCCCATTTTCTTTACATCAACAAGGATCCTCCCTGTTGGGATCCATGACTGCATGGGTTCACGTATGTGTCCTTTCTTCTAGAGTTCATCTAACAGTCAATTGAGAGGCATTCACTACGTGAATTGGGAATAGTCATGTTGCCTACGGATCAAGGTGGTCTTGGTGTCCTCATATTGGAGGAGATGAACAAAGCCTTACAACTAAAATGGGTGGCAAAACTATGGGGGCAAGATGAGGACCTTACACATTAACTTCTCTAAAGATTCATGCTTTATGGGAACAACCTTTTGTTGTTGCTTCCTCCTAATGTATGTCCTCTGCTTTCTGAAAAGGCACATGTTCTGGTGTACATAAGACCCTCGAGCATATGCACATGATAATTGTTAACACTGAGTCCTTTTGGTCCAAGATTGTCCCGCTTCAAGAGCGATTCCTACGCCTTTTTGCTCTCACAAAGGATCAAGAGATACATGTTAAGGTGACCTAGGTCGACGATCAAGGGATGCCTTGTCTTTCATCCATCTTGTTTGAGCAACGTTTCGGGATTTTTTGCATACGATGAAGGAGATTGCGAGCTCTTTGGGTCCAACATGGGTTGTGGCCATTTGGTTAGGCAAGATAGCTTCATCTCTGTTAAGAAATCCTACATGGCCCTCACGACCAATACTGGTTCTGATCTTGGGGCTAGGGTGAGGGGTAGCAGCTTGATCTGGACCCTGAAAGTTTCAATGATAATAAAAAAAATCATGTATCTCCACAAACTCGAGCGGTTACTTACGACGGAGAGAAGATCTAGCTTCTTTCCATGGATGACACTACATGCACCATGGGTGATGGCATGAATGAGTCAAGACATGGATCATCTATTTTATTTTTGAACTAGTGCTCGTGAGATCTGGCAGGGATTTGAACATACATTAGGTGGATTTTATTCCCATGCCAAATCCTGAAGTTCTATGGTAGACAATCAATGTAGAGCCATTGCTGAATTGTTACGCCCAATTGTGTCGATCTGGATGGTTTGGCTTTCATGCAATGGAACCATTCTCCATTCTGACAGGTTTTATGTTGATAATGTAAATCATCTCACTGGATCTCTTCTCGAGATCTAGATGGTGTAAGTTCTTTTGTAATTTTTACCTTTTAATATATTTTGGACAGAGACCTCTAGAGTGTTTCCCTTTTGTGATTCAAAAGAAACGATGTATGAATTATACTCAAATTAAAGGAAGGTCATAAGTGTTATCATTGCTGCAAATGTTACTACACGAGCCCAAAGTTTGTTGCATCGAAAAGTACACTAATAAGCATATATGATAGACAATCTATCAATGCTTCTCCCACTTGAACTTGATTTCAAAACATTTTAAATCGTAAACATGATAAAATTCAAAGGAAAAGGTCATGTTGAAGAGATAAATAAATGAAGGATACTATAATACCAAGAAGATAACATTTTCTCCATCTTTATAACATTTTTCAAAAGATACTTTCTAAAAGAAATGAATGCAAGTGTGCACAGATCAAGAATACTGCTAACTTATAAAGGTTTATTTAGTTTCTATATCCAACATTGATTTCAATATTAAGAAAAAAGTCAACAATCAAAATTAAACGTTAAAAACTAGTTGTGGTATTTAAAACTTGGATATTGCATCCTCGTAAATTCTATAGAATTTTTTTAACAAAACAGTGGATATCATAAACATGTACCTGCAATGTGAACGAGCACCGAATAAAACAAGATTCCTTTTTGTAGCAATGACAACAATGTTTACTACAATTATGAGGAATAAAATGAAGATGCCATCTGATATGAGGTTTATTACATACATCTTCAGTTTATATTTCAGGAAGAAAAACAATAATTCATGTCCTTTCTAAATCAAGTCGTGTCTATACCCCTCATTGTGAGCCATTCATATTTCATCATTAATGTTTCATTTTTTAAGAATAGCATGATGGGACATTGGGATACACTTCAATAAGATGAAGATAAAATTAAAGGTTATAATGATTTTTTATATCATTTCTATACTAAATCATATAATGTACATAACATACATAAACATCGAGCACCTAAATAGATGTCACAAATACCATTGTGAAAGGAAGCATAGGATCTAGATTAGGAAACAACCATTAGCTCAGTTGTAAGTTCTATCAGTTCCAGAAAGTGAACCAGATAAATGTTGCATGCCATTCAAATATAGTGTAATTATATTTTTCATCTATAGGTGGTGAGATATATTGGCAATCCGTGTGTCCCTTGATTTATAAATCCTACTCATTCATTATACAGTGGGACATAAAATCTACTTATTCAAGCTAAAATTGCTATTTTGGATAAACCCTATACAACTTCAAAGTTGTTCTTTGGACTGACCCCGAGTACAGCCTCAGGGAAAACCCAATGGGTTCTTCGGTTCTTCCTCCATCCTTATTGTGCTTCCCAAAGTACATATATTATACTTGTTTTATCGCAACTAAACCCACGATATGAGAAGGTCCACACAAACAGCCCAAGAATAATCATAGGACATCGCGATATATCGCCGATATATTGGTATCAAGAGGAAGGGGATATCGATATCAGGGTGTATATCTATGTACCAAGATATCGATAATATATGACCGATATATCACCGTAATGGTCCATATCGATCACATCATTTTGCAAGATATCGACCAATATCACCGAAATTTCATTGATATCTATATATTGATAAATAATACCCTTCTAAGCATGATTTCATTACTTATTTTGCTACTCCTAGCATTAAAACACATCATGTTTTATATATTTTGTTTCGGGTTAGGAGTGTTGTCCCCGCACCCCCCGGAGGATGGGGGGCAACCGGCCCCCCCAGCCCCCCCCCCCCCCGGGCTCGCTGACCGAGTCTATGGTGCGATAGGGGGTGAATGGTTCTTCAACTTGGAGCGGTCCAATCGATTTTTACTCATCTTCTTTCCCCGTCAAAATATTATTATGAATTATGTCTCTTCTAAAAAAATGCTATTATGCTATTTATTTGTATGATTCTGAAAATAACTCAAACATATTATTTATAGATAATATGTGATGCAATATAAGTCTTGGATGAACTCCATTTTCAAAATCTATAAGTCAACAATCAACATTAACAATGATATGCTCAATATGACAGATATGTGCAACATAAGGGTCATAGATGATTGATATGTGTGAAATAAGTGTGTAGTTGTAAGTTATTTAGTGTTATACGAACTTGGATGGACTACATTTCCAATATCCACAAGGTAGCAATCAACAGTAACAACGATATGTTCGATATGACCAATATATGCGATATAAGGGTCATAGATGATCAATATGTGTGATCTAGGAGTATAACTGTAAGTTATTTAGTGTTCTAAGAACTTGGACGAACTCCATTTCCAATATCTATAGGTCAACAATTAACACTACCAGCGATATGTTCGATATGACTGATATGTTCGATATAAGGGTCATAGATGATCGATATGTGTGATCTAAGGGTATATTTGTAAGTTATTTAGTGTTCTGGGAATTTGGACGAACTCAATTTCCAATATCTATAAGTCAAAAATCAACATTAACATCGATATGTTCGAAATGATCGGTATGTGCGATATATGGGATATAAATGATCGATATGTGTGACATATGTGTGTATTTGTAGGTTATTTATTGTTTTAATATCTTAAATGACCTTATTTTTTGAAAAAAATGGCAAAAATGCATTTCCGACATTTCCACCGATGTCGTCAATATATCAGCGATATATCCCGATATATCCTTTTCTGAGCAGACCAATACGATATCGATATCGATATCGATATGGCCTTCTATGGGAATAATGAGTTTAGAGCAGATCTAACCAACAACTGAACAAAAATGTGAATAAGAAGAAAAGAATGTAGGAAGGAAGATAGGAATATGGAAAATGGAATTATGCATTTCCAGCACACCATCGTGCACACACCTAGCTTGTAAATATGAACTGTTAATCATGTCAGAATAATTGGTAGAATAATCCTATCATATGATTGTTATTGCAAATGCACCGGTAAATTGACTAAAACAGCTTAATAAACAAATGAATTCTAAGATCACCACTACCTTGTGTTTATATTGCAAAAAATGTGCAATGAAACTACAAGATTGCTAGTGTAAAATGCTCACCATCAGATTAATTATACCCTAGTACAAGAGGGAAACAATGCTGGATAGAAAAAAACATTCATAAAAAATTAATAGCAATGTCAATAATAAGCCAAAAACAGTGAATTTTTGAAATAGAAGCCCATCTTCAAACCATAATTTGATATGATATAAGAACCAGATGATAACTCTATGGGAGCCCTTCCAATAGCATAAATCATTACAACTTACAGCTCTCTCCAGTGATGAACGTGCAGCTGTATGAGGACCATCCAATATCTTAATACGAGACTTAGATTCCTCGCACATTTTTTTTATACATTCTCCTTTTTTCCCAATTATTCCACCAACTTTATGTGCAGGAACCAAGATCCGGAATACATTCTCTCCAGGCCATCCGGGCCACTTCTTTTCATCACCTCCATTCTTCAATTCCTCACCCTGTACTGCATTCAACAGAGCTTGCTCGCTATCAGGAACTTGTTCAGTATCGGACGCAGGCTCAATCACAGGATCAAGTTCAATCTCGGGAGCCTCAGCTGTGCTAACATCGGCAATCACCTCAGGTGCATCCATGGATCAGTCCTACAATAAGATGAAATGCACAAGAACTAAAAAATCGGTACAAAATTCAATGAATATCTTTATCATATACAATGTGAGAAAATCTCAAGATTCAGACGATCATTGCCATTCTTATATTACAATAATGACATAACTAACACAAAGATTCAGGAAGTACGCATTCAGCATGTATAGAGTACGCAAAATGTGACCACCCGTGCTGAGAGGTATGTGAGTCTGCCCTTTTATAGCTTAACAATAAATTAACTTATTATGACTGCCATGCAAATAAAAGGGTGGAGTGGTGCATAAGATAATGTTAAGAGGGGTCGTGATTTGAACCAGTGACCTCTAGGCCATGCAACAGCAATTTTTTCGATAAACAGTGCATTCATGGATTATCAGTCCTAAAAAGAGATGGAATGTACAAGAACTAAAAAACTGCATAGAAAATTCAACAAATGTCGTTATCATATACAGTGTAAAAAGATCCCAGATTCAGATGATCGTTGTCATTCTTCTTGGTATAAACAAAAGTGACGTATGTAACCCATATTTAGAAAGTACACACGCAGCCTGTAAAGAGTACGCAGAATGTGGTTACCCACGCTGACAAGTATGGGATTCTGCACTTCTTTTCCTTGAAAATAAATCAGCCATTAATTAGTGCCGCTCATATATAAGGGTAGACCAGTGCATAAGCTAACGTTATGTGGGGTTCGCAATTTAAACCGACCTCTATGTCACACAGCAAAAACTTTTTCATGAGTAATCGCATACTACGAATATTCATCAATGCGTGACTCTGTCGACAAAAACAATAAATGCAGTAACAATTAACATCGCATCGAAGTCACCCAGACGCATCATCTTCGATTAAAAAAACATCTTTGATACAAAAACTAGAGTCGGATGAGTTTATTGCAATTCATAACAACAAGCAAGAAGTTTGCTACTGTTTTGTAAGGACTAACTGCCGACGTATCATTTATCAAATGCGGGGACTATGAAAAGGCTCTGCGGGAGCAATACGAGAGCTCGAAGAACGTGAGAGCCATGTAGAACGAAAGACGGAATGAAGCAGATGAGATGTAGAACCTGAAAAATCGGATGGGAAGAATTGGCGGCGGAGACGCTGGCGCGCGGTGGAGCTGCTAGGAGCGGTGGCGGGGGCGGTGGAAGGAAGCCCTAGCGAGCGCGGGATTTGGGAAGAGTGGGGAGGGAAGGGACCCTCACGTGCGATTTCTGTTCCTTTCATAGCCGGTAGGGCTTTTAGGGGGTTTATGCGGATCTTCTCTTCGGATCCGGATGTCTGGCAGGAAATAACTCGCATGTGATGTGAAAGTTTAGAGGGAAAAAAGAGTAATTTACACAAAAGTCCTTGCAAACTATATTTCAATATCGTACTTAAACTTTAAAAAGGTAACAATGCAGTAGTATTTGATCTTTAATATTTGTCTCGGTATATTTTTGAGATGTTGACTCAAGGTTATAAAGACTAAATAATCAATTAAATTTCAATAATCGAGAATAATATTAAAATAAATCTTAAAGATCATGTACCATATTCTTACTTTTCAAAGTTTTATGTAATACATTGAATAAATTCTTCTTTTTGATTTCCAAATGAATGCTCCTTTGTTGCTTTGAGCGGTGTACTAATTTTTGGAATCCAGTGCCGGTAGGTATAATTCCCCCCAGAACAACATTTTCTTTCAGACCTTTCAACCAATCAATACGACCTCGTAGAGCAGCTTTTGCTAAAACTCGAGGTAATAGATATTAATATTAATTATTCATTAATGAATAAATATAATATTAATAAATAAATAAGATAAAATAAATCGAAATCCATTTTGATTTCTTAAAATATTTAAATAAATTTATATATATTTTTGAAATTTTTATTAAGATTAAGATGAAGTAGAATCATTTGATATAAATGAAATATTAAATAATCAGGTGTATAGTTCAAATGTCTTTTTTGTAATCTACTCAAAAATGGGTATGGAAATGTCTATTAATGGAAAATCAGAAATTTTAAAACAACTTCAAGAACCAAGATTTTTTTTCCGAATATTACCACAATGGAGTTTTTACTTTTGTGGATAAATCTTGATGGAATTTGGCTTTGAGTGTCTTGTGGTATCAAACGGCATTTGAAATGACGATTTCAAACATCCTTCTTAAATTCGATGGAAAAAAATTGTCCATGTCGATTTAAAGCATCTCTCCTCAAATAGACATACAAGTTGTCGATTATAGCCATCTACAGTGTTTTGCTCGCAAGAAAAAGTAGAATAAACTACAACTAGTTCCCTCATCCATGTACTTGATTTCAATATTGTAAATAAATTTAAAAAGGCAAAAATGAAATATGCGATATTGATGAATCTCCATTTCATCACCTTTATTCTATCATTTTGGCCTTAAAAACCCCAGCAAATGCATGTAAATAGCATCTATTTGTCTACAATAGCACTTATTATTTATTATATTAAATGTATATAAAATAAAATTTTTAATGCCAAAATTATAGAATAAAAAGAAGAAAAGAAAAAGGAATAAAATATTGAAAATATTTTACGACCCAAACCACGAGACCAAGCCCAGAATGGAATTGGTCGACAAGGAATAAAGTAGGGGAGATAAGGGCCAATAATACAATAAATTCCTCATTTATTTATTCATTCATTTATGCATTTTTTACACCTATTTTGTATATAACTATTTATTCATCAAATAGAAATATTTTGTACATGAAAGTTGTAGATAATAATGTGAATAAAAATACAAAATTAAGTTTGTGTAAAAAGAATATACAGTGTACATTTTATACACAGGATATAAAGCCAGAATATCAACTTCACAGACCCATATCTTGCAGATAAAAACTCAAAACCAATCAAAATCACATTAATTGTATATAACTTTTCAAGAGCTATTTAATAAAATTATTTTCATAATTTTTGGAGTTCATATGTGAAAGTTAGGTTTTTGGGCCCTATTGTACATAATACCGATTAAAATATTCAATTTATTCATTACTTATTATTTTTACAAATTCATAATTTTTAAACATTATTTTATAACATATGTGTACATTAAAATTAGAATTAAACCTAAAATAAAAAGAAGAATAAAATAAAACTATGCCAAAACATAGATGAAATACCTCTGTTCTATATGTATATAAATAAAAGGGAAATACATTCTTTAATTATTTTATTCTTTCATATTTTTATAATACTGTAAATATTACATATAATATATTAAAAATATAAATCCGAAATAAAACCCAATAAAATTCATTAAATAAATAAAATGTATATGAAATATAGGTAAAATACCTATAAGTATACCTACATATTATATATACCTATTTATTTAAATATGTAAATAAACTCAAAAAAATCAAATAAAAATATATTTATGCCCACAAAAATAAGTTATAAATAAATAAAATAAGAAAATAAAATAAGAAAATAAAATAAGAAAATAAAATAATAAAATAAAATATATAAAATAAAAATAAATTATACAAAATACATGTAAATATACCTCTAAATACATCATTAAAAATAAACTCATAATAAAATTCATAAAAAATAAATAAAAATCATAAATAAATACTACATTAATGAATAAACATTTTTTATTTTATAAGCAAAAATTAATAAAATCATTTATTATGTTTAATTAATAAGTCAACTTTGAGCTGACGTGGACCAATCGCAGCCCTGCGATCGTTGACCGCCTGGTCAACTTGACCTCCAGCCGCCTGATTAGACGTGGCCTGTCTTTTCGCTCGTCTTCTCCCTTAATTCCCGCTCGACTTAGACATCCTCTGACATTGCCGTCTTCAGACGAATTGCTCCCTGATCGATGTACATACACGCGCACACCTTAGAAACGTTGTACATAGCCCCGATTCTTTGATATTTGACGGTCAATAAGGGCGCATACACATGTTTATAAATAACCCATCTTCCTCCTCCAAACTTTTTTGGCCATTTCTTCAACCATGAACCCCTGGACCTTGGTCAAGCGCGTATCCCAGTGATAGAGGGAGTCCCTTGAGCGTCCACGGTGGTCCGCGGAGGAGGAGATGCGCCCAAGGTCGCCGCTCCGGCGAGGCCTCTGCTCCTTGGCGTCCAACCAGGTACGAGATGCGCATTTTACCATTTTTAATTAGCTTTTGATTCCAATAGTCTAATTATGCATTTAGAATAACCATTAGCCCTTAGATGTAGCATAAAATAGAGTGTTCGTAGTTCGCCGGAGCTCCGCTCCGGCGAATCGTTCACTGTGATCCACCCATTTTCCGACCACCATTCCACCTCCACTTCATTTCCTCCTCGCTTCTACTTCATTCCAGCCACCTCCACTCACTCAGATCCCCTTGGATCTGAAGATCAGGCCTCCTCTCTCCACCCATCGTCGGAGGTCTTTGCCCAAAGCGACCTTCATCCCGTCCACCACCAAAACGACCTCCAGAGCCCCCATTTTTTTTCTTAATCCTTTGCAGGGTCTGGAGCGCCAAAAGACTTGCCCAGGCTCGATTCATCACGAAGAACAAGCACCTGGGGCTCATCATCGTCTTCGACCTCGCCCGAGCTCAACGGAGTCCCAGGTGCTTCAAGAAAGCCATCAGCCAATGCGGGGAGCTTCCAGGAATGTGTAGAGACCTCATGTGGCGATGGAGTGGGCCGGAGGAGTGTATGCCAATCGATTGAAGGTTGCCGCACGCGACCTTCTTCCTTGGTCTTCCATGTCACCCCGTAGTCGTCAAATCAAGAAGGGGCTCCCAGTTTTGATCAGTGCCGTTGGATGCAGCCATCACCCATCGTCAGATCAGCTCAGCTGATTTAATCTCCCCCATCCATCAGTGAACCAGTACCAGCCGTGGGATGTACGACGCGTGTCAAGTGGACGAAGCCCAACAGTAAGGGGTAAATTGCATATCTTTACCCCCGCCTTTTTGTAATTAATTTTTAATATTGTAAAATAAATGTAATGTTGTAAAATAAATGGGATTTTTGCTATTAGGCCCTTGTCGTTTCTTGTATTTACAAACTAGTCCCTCCCAGTCTCATGTGTAGTCCCACGTGAGGTTGGGAATTTTGCAGTGAAAGCCTCGCTGTTTTTGTAATTGTAAAATAATCTTTAAAGTTTAAATAAATGTTTATTTCTGTTGGTATTTTTGCACAGAGCCCCCTGCATGTTATTTTATTTGCAAAAATGCCCCTACCAGGCTGTTGTATTTTTATGTCTTTTATGTATTTATTAAAAATACCTAGCTTGCTCCTAAAAATCCACAAAAATTAGGTCAGATGCTTTATGCGGTGTACTTTCATGCCCACATTTTTAACTTGCATTTTTTGCATTTTATCTAATTTTTAAAATTCAAATGGAGCCTAAATAATCATTGTCCAATATATAAAATACCAAAAAATATAAAAACATTTTGAAAAATTACAAAAATATTATATATGGTATATTTATATATATGTTGAGTCCAAAAAATGAAAAACCCTAAAAATAGGAAAAAGAAAAATATAAAAATTAGAAAGCCCCAGAATCCAACAAAAAAAATATAAAAACCCTAGAAAAATACCAAAAATATGTATTCTTACTTTATAATTATCTTCATATTATTATTAATGTATTAAAATTAATTTGGGTAATTTTGAGACTTATTTTATATTTTTAAAACCCAAGTTATTTTCGGCCTATTTATTTAATCCCTTATTAGGGGTATCTTTAGAATTAAAAATACATAAAAATTAGTAAAATTCCAGAAAAACAAAAAAAATTAATTAGAAAAAGAATATAAAAAATATTATATCTAATATATTTTGAGTATATATATATATATACATGTATCCATATATTATCTCTCTCTCTCTCTCTTCTCTTGTTATATCTTTTTATATATGTATATCTATATTATATAATTAAAAATATAAAAAGAAAATATACCTATATATAATATAAAAACAAAATAAAAATTATAAAAACAAAAATAAAATTTAAAAAAATATAAAATCAAAAACCCACAAAAAATAAGAATTGGACATGAACATAGAATTGACTGAATGTGCATTCATTTCCACCACACAACCATTCGCCTCCCAGTGTTCGACCTCTACTTGTGCTTACACCTATACACATTTACATGTAGAGTTATAATAAATTTTAACTCCACATTTTTTATATTCATTTGCTTGATTTATTATTGTGGGTTAACTGTTGATTAACCGGGGATTTTTTAGTGGTCAATTCAGCGACTGGATCTCTCGCCTTGTGAGACTTCTAGACCCTCGAAGAACCTCTGTCATCAAATGGCATCGTTGCCGAGGAGGCAATGGATTTTGTATGGTTGTTCATTCATTTATTCAATTCTTTGCTCATGTCCAGTGTGTACTCGATTAATTCATTTATTTGATTACTTATTGACATCATTGATTGACTGTTCTGACCTCCTTCTTTCTTTGTCTTTGATGCGACGGACCGCCAAGCGACGGAGGACCTCCTAGGAGGACTAATGCACTCGAGCGAGGCGGAGCCGGCTTTCAGACCTAGCCGGTAGGAGAGAGCATTAAAGACAGAGGGAGAAGAAATTTTGAAGACAGTCTATATTTTTTATGCATTTTATTTTATTATGTATATTTAAGTGAGAGAGCGACGTAGAAACTTGTAATAATTGGACTCTCACAGGTACACTGCGACTCCCGAGGTCCATTGCCCGAGGGATTGTTCCCTTGGGGGCCTCGATGGTTTTGACGCTTTTTCTTTTTTTATTTTATTTATTTTGTGTGAATGAGCCCTAGATTAGGACTTGCTTGATCGAGTAAATTAGGTCCAAACACCTTAATATCTTGCATGTACCTATAGTGCACTTTGGACTTAGTTTAAACTTTAAACAGTCGCCTCATCATCTTCGAGCCTTCGTGCCGCGAGCCCACCCTGCCAAGCGATGCTCCTGAACTCGATGTGTCAAGAGGAGGAGGGGTGAGCCTAGACCAGACTCCTGGATTGAAGATCGGTGACCGACTTGTCGTGCTTCACGCTAATAGCAGCTTCTCACCTTAGGGCGATTTCTTCGGCTTGCATTTGCATATAGCATAGGTTTCAAATTATGGTTTGCATCCCGCATGGAGAGAGTTGGAGGCACTATAAGTTTTCTTACTTGGCATGCATCATTGATTTTTGGCTTGCATGGCTTTTCTGACCTTCTCCCTCTGTTTTTGACCACTTATGATGCTAAATGGAAGTTGGAACCTCGATAGGCACGTGCATTGAAAATACCCAAAAAAGTGATAACTTAAATAAAATTGGGACTGCTAACTCTGTTGGACTTAAAATAAAACATAATGGACTTCCTTGTCTTGGGGAGAGCAACCCCCTCATTGTATGTGTTTTAGTTGCTCACGTCACAATAAGGAGTAGAGCCCAAATCCCATCAAGCCTCCTAAGTGTTTGTACAACTTTGTGATTATCACCTCACTCTAAAAATGAAAAGATAAATGATCGTCACCTGACGGTCTTCACTGTGTCGAGTAAGTGAATCGGGGGTTTGCCTTGTGTATTAAATGTGACTTGGAGTCCGTTGCATTTTTCATTCATTATTAGAGTAGTCGGTCCATCGTGTGAGTCATCTTTTTCATCTTTGAGTCTCTCTACCTCTCTTATATATATATATATCCTCATCTGCATCGAGTCGTGATATTGGCTTTGAGCTCAATCATTCTTCGCCAAGTCCTTCGTTTCCCTCTTCCTCACCACCTTCCTCGTATCCACCGTACCATCCCCATCTTCTCAGGTTCGAGGAGAGCATGCTCTTCGGACCACCATTTTGACGATGTTCCCACCTTGTGTGGAACACCCAATTTTGTCTATGTCCCGATCTTCTCGCCCGCCCTCCTCGTCCCCTCTGTATCACTTTTCTATTACCCGGGAATGCTGTGCACATCGATGAGGCCCGCATCGAGGATTTTATGATTACCTTGATTATTTGTGTAAGTCGGGCCAATGGTTGAGGATGTTGTGATGAGTGTGTCATGGGATTGTGATCAGATACGTGCATGTTTTTGAGGTTATTTGATTTTGGGCACAAGCATAGGTGTGATGCATTATTGAGGAATTTTTGGTCTCGCACACCAGATTGAGGGTGTGACGTATTTTGATGCTTCGGTGAGGAATTCATGTGACACGATTGATTGATCTACCCATTCGGTTCGGTCCGTCTGGATTCGGAATTTGGATTGACTATCTTGATATATGCTTGGTTACAGGCCGATCTCCCACACGGGCCACCATAAAAAAAAAGAGAAGTGTTGTCGCCGAGGCGACCACTCATGGAAGACCGCTGCCAATCAGCAATTAACCCACAATCCAAAGAATACAACAATCAAGCTTAAAACAAATGTGAATTAATCTTTATTTTACTCTACCATAAAATGTACAATGGCAAATATGTAGAGGTCGAACCACAGAGAGCAATACAAAATGCAATAGCCTATGTGTCAATCCCAGTCATTCTTGTGTGGGTTTTTTTTTATTGTTATTAAAATATAATAATTAAGTATTATGTATATATCTATATATATTTATATAATCCAAATTTATTATATATATAGAGGTTAAGCATAGAGCTTATAATACATGTAATATATGTA
Organism: Ottelia alismoides; assembly: GCA_037367405.1. Taxonomy (NCBI): domain Eukaryota; kingdom Viridiplantae; phylum Streptophyta; class Magnoliopsida; order Alismatales; family Hydrocharitaceae; genus Ottelia; species Ottelia alismoides. The sequence continues at coordinate 303,195 of JAZKJV010005051.1, read as the reverse complement.
TATATATATAGGTGTATCTAAATATAGTATTATATATATGTATATATATATATATTTTTATATATCACATTAAGATTAAAAGAGAATACATATTACTAGATATATATATAATATATATATATATGGATATATAGATATAGATATATATATACATAAAAGGTGTGTTATAATATTCACAAAAATAATAGAAAATAGTCAAAAATTCAGGACAAAGATCTTTTTGGGATTTTCATGGTTTTTTACGGTTTTTATAATTTTTGGGTATTTCTGCAAGTATTTTTGGCATTTTAAAAATAGCTAAATCAAAGCAAACAGGGGACTGGGTACTGGCCGTCACAAAAATAGAGATTAAAAATATCTAACAGCCTCAAAAATGTTCCCCTTTAATTTTCTACTAACAATAATAAAATATAGCATAAGTAGGGCCTGAGTTCATATTTTTCTGATTTTTCTTTGATTTTTTATATTTTTTTTGAAGTTTTTGGGCATTTTTGAATTTTTAAGGTTTTCTTTTTGAGTTTTTTAGGGATTTTTGGTCTGACACTAATATAGGACAAAATACACTGCATATAATTTTTTTGGAATTTTTCAAGGCATTTTCATATTTTTTTGGGGTTTTATGAGTTAGACAGTGACTGAAAGACAAGTTTTTGATTTTTAATAAATGCAAAAATGCAACAAAATGCAAAACTAAAAATATGGCGTTCAAGCATGACCAAACAGGGGCTTAAGTCTATTTTTGCAAGATTTTTCGATTAAATATGAAGCATGAAATAAATAGACAAAGCCTTCAAAAATTAAATGGCCTGGCAGGGGTATTTTTGCAAATAAAATAGTTGGCAGGGGCATACATGCAAAAATTACAATAAAAATACACTTTAACTTTTATTTTCAGGACCATTTCATAAATACAAGAACCCGGCAGGGTTTAGATGCAATTTTCACGCGCCTCACGTGGTTGCTGCACGTGGGGCGCGGAGGGACTAAAATGTAAATATAGAAACATCAAGGTGGTCCACTGTAATTTTTACAACTTATTTACAAATGAAACTTTTATTTTTGGGAGCAAACCCTAAATACAAAAAGTAAGGGGCGAGATATGAAATTTACCCCTTAAATAAGGCCTTGCATCCTGCGGCGCTGGAAGCGCCACTTATACACGTGGCGATCATCGGACGGCGGACTTCGTTTCGGCGATGAAGGGCTGGGATTAGAACATCCCGGCTGATCTGACGGTGGGTGTGCTTCTTCATCGGACGGCTGGCATGCAATCTGGGCCGCCCCGCTCGATCCAACGGTGCAGAGGGCACCAGGAAGAACTGGGAATGAACTCGCCCTCGGTAAGCTTCGATCGGGTCGCTCGAGCTTCTCCGGGCACCTCCTGCGCATCTGAAGCGTCCTGATCGTAGCTGGGAGGCCTCCGCGTCGTCTGACGGTGATCTCATGGCTCCTGGGGGCCTGAGTCGGTGGAGCGAGGTCGGAGAAAAAGGTGGCCCCCAGGAACCTCTTCCAGGTCAAAGCAAGCCAGAAGGGCTCGATTCCTCGTGGTACCTGCACAGGAAGAACCGCGGGCGAGAGAGCTATCTCCTCGACCCGGGGTTACGAGGCTGCGGTGCAAGATGGAGGTGGGCGGAAGGGCTCCGGCGAGCGGCGGAGTTGGAACCCTGATTCACCAAGACCTAGGGTCCTGGGTTGATCTGATGGGTGCGAAAGATGGAGAAGACGACGAGGAACGAGATGGGATGATCGAGGTGGTCGGATACAGTGAGGTTCACGATGAAGAAGTCGCCGGAGCGGAGCTCCGGCGAACTTCGATTTTTGCTTTTTACGCTAATGTGATCAACTAACAACTAAACTAACTACTGAAATGAAATGCTAACATTAAAAACTACCTAAGAATGCATTAAAAGGACAGCTCTTATACCTGGGGGCCTCCAGGGAGCAGGGCGGACGCCGGAGCTCCGCCGCGTCAAAATTCTCCTCCCTCCGGCCGAGTCTCGATGCTGGGCGACTCCCCCTGTCACGAGGAACGATCCAGGCACAAGATCTAGGCTTTAGGTTGGAATGAAAGTGGCCAAATTCGAGGAAGGAAGCGGAGCTTTTATTTATAAACATTGGCGAGTAGCCTTATTGACCGGCGATTATTTCATGATCTAGAAAGTATTTGGTTGATCTGTGATTTCGGCGGGCATCATGGAAGATTAGGGAACAAATCTTGTGAAGGAAGCGTTGTCGATTGATGGATGGTGTGCCCGGGAAAAAGGGAGGAAATCGGGGGAGTGGACTGTTCAGAGCTGCCAGGCGTGGGATGGGACAGTTGACCAGGGGTCAACGTTGGCCGGCGTCTCATTGGGCCACGTAAGCCGCTACGGGACAAAATAGCAAGTCTGAAAGAAGATTGATTTATTTGACATCCGAAATGATTTTATTAATTTTTGCTTATAAAATAAAAAATGTGTATTATTTCATGTAGTATTTATTCCCGATTTTTATTGAATTTTTCGAGGTGTTTTTATTAGAGTTTTATTTTAGTAATGTGTATATGTATGTATTTACATGTATTTTTAGATATTTTATTTTTTATTTATTTATTTTCTTTTATTATTTTCTTGGCTTATTTTATAAATTTATGACTTATTTTTGTGAGTATAAAGATATTTTTGTTTGATTTTTTTAAACTTATTTGTATTTTTAAATAAATAGGTCTATGTATTTGTAAGTATATATATAGGTACTTTACCTATATATTGTACACATTATATTTATTTAATTAATTTTATGTGTTTTTATTAAGGATTTGTATTTTTAATAGGACACATATACTATATACATTATTACAAAAATATAAGAGATTTGAATAATTAAAGAATGTTTTCCCCTTTTATTTGTGTGCATACTCCATATAGGTATCTTGCCTATATATATTAAATAGTTTTATTTTATTTTCCAAATTAGTTTTGGTTTTATTCTAATGTCAATATGTACATGAATTATATACATTATTTACAAAATTCTAAAAATATGAATTTATAAAAATAATGAATATTGAATAAAATGAATATTTTAATCATGTATTGTGTACAAGAAGGGCCAAAAACCTAACTTCTACAGATGGACTCCAAAAATTATGAAACCAATTTTATAAAATAGTTTATGAAATGCTATATATAATTAAAGGTGAGTTTGGGTGATTTGGAGTTTTTATTTGCAAGATGTGGGTCTGTGAAGTTGAGATTTTGGCTTTTTATTATGTGTATAAAATGTTCACTGGGTATTATTTTTACACCAACTCAATTTTGTATTTTTATTTACATTATTATCTACAACTTTTATGAACAAAGTTTCTTTATTTGATGAATAAATAATTATGCATAAAATAGGTGTCAAAAATGCATAAAGGGATGAATGAGGTATTTATTGTATATCAGCCCTTATCTCCCCCTACTTTATTCCTTGTCGACCAATACCATGCTGGCCTTGGTCTCGGGGTTAGGGTCATAAAATATTTACAATATTTTATTCCTTTTTCTTTTCTCTCTTTATTCTATAATTTTGGCATTAAAAACTTTATTTAATGTACAATTAATACAATGAATAATGAATGCTATTATGTACAAATTAATGTTGTTTACATGCATTTGCTGGGGTTTTTGAGGCCAAAATGATAGAATAAAGGTGATGAAATGGAGATTCATCACCCCCCTATACTTGCCTTTGCTAGTCCCTAGCAAACACTTATGCAATAAGCGCAAAATGAATAAAGAAAAGAAAAAGGAAAATGCAAGAAAGATAGAGTGAATTGGGGTGCTTTCAGTGCCATGCATGTCCTTACAAAATCTGAATTTGGAGCTCCTGTTAGACCTTGGGTGTGAAGGTGTGTGGAACCTAGTAGGGAACCAGTTCTAAAGTACAACAGCCTTCGGTAATCACAGAACTCGGTTCAACCCACCTCAATAGCCGGGTCAAAACTAGTCGACATCATACGCAAACTCTTATAACTATGAAGCTGACTTGTACGGTGTAAGTGTTAATGGCTCTCCCCAACTGAAATGATAAAGGAACTGACTTCTCCAGAATGACAACCCAATGATTCCCCTATCCAACAGCTCTTTCCTCGAGGAGCAGGGTATTCCCTTCTAAGTTCAAGTGGCAACCAGCTCAAGAGGAGGGGGTGAAGAGAATAATGGACGGTAGCCAGTGTAGCTACCTATCCTGGGATGCAAGACCAGTGTAGTCAAGTCATCCAGCTGCAGGCTTACATGTTTGTCTTTGGAGCTCAAGCTTGCTTATTGACTTTGTACATACTTTACAGGCATTTTATTTTTTTTTCTTTTTTTTTTACAGGCCTGATCATCACACATTTTTTTTCAACATACTATTCACAGCAGCATTTACATAAGGAGTTTTTCCCCTTGAGCCGGTAGACTATCCCTCTTTTGAAGCTTTATCGCAACCCACAATCTCCTGTCTTTAGACCTCATTGCTATTGAATCTGGTTGGGGCGCACTTCCCTCCCTAGACGAGGACGAGTGTTTCCACCCGTGTGCGTCTCAGACTGGCAAATCCAACCCCCTCACCACTCCAACTGGGTTGATCCAAGTGAAAGGTGCAGGTGTCCAAGTTAGATCACGGTCGGCAAGAGTCATACGTGTGTCTCGAAAAGTTCTAGTTAGTCCACTAAGGTGACTTGAACCCAGCCCTGGTTTCTCAAAGAATTAAGTCTGAATAGACCTGAAGTACCTTAAACCTAGTTCCCATAAGGTTCCAGTGCAATTAGGTGCGGTAAGGTCTAACCGAGCTCCAATTTGAGATTTTCTTAGACTGATTCAATCATCAAGCTTCACTCAAAAAGAATATGAATGGTATGCTTATGCTATGTGCAATGAATGATGCAATTTTTCACAAAAATTTGGAAGGATCAAAGAATGTTTTTACAAAAAGAATCTCTGCACAGGAAGTACGAACTGAAAATGTTTAAAGAGTCTGTACATTTATTTACACAGGCGTGCTGCTTTGTTTTCAAAATTTAGAAAAATTTTTAGCGACTTTACAGATATGAATGAAAGAGTTTATTTGGGTATGTATAGAAAGAATTGTATGTATCTTGTTTCTGATTTACTATTATCTGCAATGGTGTTCTTATTAGCTTTTTGAAAATAATTTTGCAAACTATAGTACACGATAATTTTTGCAATCCTTTACACACATTTGAAAACTATTTTTGCAAAGATTTTTCACACTATATGTAGATATATACAATTTTCACAATAATTTTGACAAGCATTTTTCAAAACATTTGCACATAGGTTTTTGAAATCCTTTCTTTCACACAAAGAAAAAATTTTGCAATCAACACAGTTTCACGCATTTGAAATCATTTCACATCAAATTTTCCAAAACTGGTCACACTATTTTTCAAATCATACTGTATAGGTATCTGATTTATTAATCAGTAGGTACAAAAGAAGAAAAATTGTCTTTGACGTATAGTATGGTTCTGTTCTTATAAACTTTATTTGGCTTATTCCTTATTTACAAATGAAAGATTTTTGTGTGGATTCCTCAGACTCACTTCGAGAATCATTTTCACAAGGGTTTTTGAAAACTCTAGTCCAAAATAATTTTGCAATATGTACACGCATTTGAAAATCCTTTTACAAATGTTTTACACAACATAGATAGATTTTTCAAAACACCTTTGACAATCAACTTTTCACAATCATTTGCACACTAATTTTCACACATTTTGCTTTCACTCAAAGAAAATAGGTTTTACATACAAACTAATTTTTTTCAATCGTTGAATACTTGTTCACGCTATTTTCAAACAAATTTCACAAGATTTTTCAAAGGAGAAAGTTTCGTAGAACACTTTTCTGACTTACTAGTCAGTATAATTATAATGAGTCCGAGGAACTCACAATCATCTTTCATTATTATAAAGCTACTTTTTACATTTTATTTTGTTGTTGTAGTGATATTTTATTTTTCAGTATGAGTTATGGCTTTTAGTATATACACAGTATATACGACCCCCTATACTTAGCTTGAGCTATGTCCTCATAGATCGGAAGGAAAAGCAAAGACATAACTCGTACTGCGTATAGGCAGATCTAAAGAATAAATACGAATGAAATGAATGAATTAGAAGTTGACCGTCCCCCCTATACTTAGGACCAAGTACGTCCTAAGTAGAGAAAACTGTCTACAAAGGCGGCACCTTTTAGATAGAAGAAGAAAATAGATAAGGAAAAGAGGAAAAGAAGAAAAGAAGAAAATCAGAGCAATAATGGTTGGAGTACATTGTCTGAATCTTTTGGTGCTGCAAGAGGTGTAGAGATATCCTCGGGGTGCACTAACTGAATAGAGTCAACAACAGCCAAGAACGAATCTGGTTCCAAGTAAGGCTTCAGTAGTTGGCCGTTGACGACGAAGGGCTATGCGTCAGGGGACAATTCTGATATAACAATGCTTCCGTTGTCACGCACTTCACATACTTGAAATGGCCCTGTCCACTTACTTTTTAATTTACCTGGGAATATCCGCAACTTTGCATCAAACAACCACACTTTCTGCCCAACATCGAAGGTCTTTCGTCTGATGTGCCGGTCATGCCAGCGTTTCACCTTCTCCTTGTACATCAAGGTGTTATCGTATGCGCAGTCTCGGAATTCCAAGAGCCTGTTCAGATCGTCCTTTCTCTTCTGACCACCTTTTCGTGAGTCCAAATTACAATTACTAATTGCCCAAAGGGATTTGTGAATTAATTCCACGGGCAGATGGCATGGTTTTCCATATACAAGACGGTAGGGCGACATGCCCAAGGGAGACTTGTAGGCCGTACGGTAAGCCCAAAGAGCTGAGTCCAGGAGTTGAGACCAGTCTTTTCTGTTTGGCCTAACAAGTTTCTGCAATATGGTCTTGATTTCTCTATTGGATAACTCTGCCATGCCATTGGTCTGCGGATGATAAGGAGATGCGACACGATGATCGATGTCGTACTCCTTCGTTAACTTCTTGACCTCTTTGTTGATGAAATGACTACCCCCGTCGGATATGAGAATCTTCGGTATCCCAAACCGCGAAATGATGTTCTTCTTCAGAAACTGGCAAACTGTTTTGCTGTCGGCGGCTCGGGCGGGGATAGCTTCAACCCAACGACTCACGTAATCTACGGCAAGAAGGATGTGCTCAAAACCTTGGCTGTTAGGGAAAGGTCCCATGAAGTCAATGCCCCATGCATCGAAAACATCTGCTATCTGAATGATTTTCAGAGGCATTGAGTCTTTGACAGTGAGTGTTCCTTTCAGTCGCTGACAATCAAGACATCTTTTAGCAAATTCTGCTGCATCCTTAAATAAAGTGGCCACCAGAGGCCACACTGCAATACTTTCGCTGCCGTACGATCTCCAGAATGGTGCCCACCAGATTCGAGAGAATGACAATGCTCGAGGACACTAGATTGCTCCGTCTGAGGAATGCAACTGCGCCAAATACAATCTGCTCCTTCCCTGAATAGAAGGGGATCTTCCCACTGGTAAAAGCGGATGGTCGACAGGAATTTGTTCTTCTGATTCTTCGTCCAATCCGAAGGTATTACCCCAGAGGCGAGGTAATTTACAATGTCAGCATACCAAGGGAGAGCATCCACGGCTAAGATAGCTTCGTCAGGGAAGGTCTCTGTGATAGGGGCGTTGCTCAAAAGAGAGTCATGCTGTTCTATTCTGGAGAGGTGATCTGCTACCACGTTCTGAACTCCAGGTTTGTCCTTAATTTCCAGATCGAATTCCTGGAGGAGAAGGATCCAACGAATCAGTCTGGGCTTGGCATCCTTCTTCTGCTGTAGGTACCGAATAGCAGAGTGGTCTGTGAAAATTGTGACCTTTGACCCCAACAAATAGGATCTGAACTTCTCTAAGGCGAAAACCACAGCCAGCAGTTCTTTCTCTGTTACCGTATAATTTCTTTGAGCTTCATCTAATGTTCTGCTGGCATAGTGAATGGCATATGGCGCCTTATCTTTCCTCTGCCCTAGAACAGCTCCGACAGCAAAATCTGACGCATCGGTCATTATTTCAAAGGGAAGAGTCCAGTCTGGAGGCTGCAAGATTGGAGCTTGAGTGATAAGCTCCTTCAATTGATTGAAGGCAAGGAGAACTGGCTGATCAACAATAAACTCTGTCTCCTTGCACAAAAGTTCTGTTAGAGGTCGGGCAATGCGGCTGAAGTCCTTGATAAATCGTCTGTAGAATCCCACATGCCCCAAGAATGACCTCACATTCTTTACTGACTGAGGTGGCTGAAGGTTTGAAATGACATCCACCTTGGCTGGGTCGACTTCCATGCCACGTTTGGAAACGACATGGCCCAACACAATACCCTCTGTGACCATAAAGTGGCTCTTTTCCCATGAGAGCACTAAATTGACTTCCCGGCATTTCTGAAGCACTCTGTCTAGGTGCTCGAGGCAAGAATCGAAACTGTCACCATAGACGGAGAAATCATCCATGAACACCTCGAGAAAACTGCCTACCATTTCGGCGAAGACTGCTAGCATGCATCTTTGGAAGGTTGCGGGTGCATTGCATAATCCAAAGGGCATCCTCTTGAAGGCGTAGGTGCCGAACGGGCAAGTGAAAGTAGTCTTCTCTTGATCCTCAGGGGCGATCGCCACTTGGTTGTACCCGGAGTACCCGTCCAGGAAGTAGAAGAACTCCTTGCCTGCTAATCTCTCCAAGACTTGATCAATAAATGGCAAGGGGAAGTGGTCCTTCTTGGTTGCTGCATTAAGGCAGCGGTAGTCAACACACACCGCCAGGATGTCGGTACCCGAGTTGAAATCTCCTCTCCTTTTTCATTTGTGATCACAGTAAGCCCGGATTTCTTGGGAACTACATGCAGGGGGCTTACCCACTTTGAATCGGAGATGGGATAAATGAAGCCTGCATCACACCACTTTGTGATTTCTTTCATTACCACGTCCCGAAGGTTAGGGTTTAGCCTTCTCTGAAATTCGCGGGACGGCTTGGCATCGTCTTCTAGATAGATATGGTGTGAGCACAGAGCTGGATTTATCCCTCGGAGGTCTGATACGCTCCAACCAAGTGCCTTGCGGTTCTTTTCTAAAATCTCGAGAAGTCGAGATTCTTGATCCAGATTCAGCCTGCTACTGATGATGACTGGATACATGTGTTCTTCACCCGTAAGGAAAGCATACTTCAGGCCTGCAGGAAGTGGCTTGAGTTCTGGTTTCGGTCTGTCCCCTTTACCGGTCACTTCTGATACCATGCTGGTGGTGGAATGTATTTTGAGACTGTTACCATCCTCAACATCCTGTTGAGATCCCAGTGATGTACCGAACGGTTCTGCGGTGAGCTGATTATGTTCGGTCTGGAGTGAATGCTCAAGAAGATGCGCCTGCATCTGAGAATCTGTCTCCCACAAATCATCGGAGCCTATGCTGACCGTGCTTTCCAAGTCCTCCTCAAGAGTGAGGGTTTCTTGGGTCCATGGATCGTCCAATGATAACTCTGAATCTCTGATCTCTGCAATAAACTCACAGTCTGCTTCTGATGCTGCTTGACTCTCATCAATTGTGGCGTTCTGCTCCTTGTTCATGTTGATGGTGATTCGCTGGGTCTTCGAGCTGAAGGTGATCTTTCCAGACCCGTAGTCAACCACAGCGCCTGAAGTACGGAGAAATGGTCTGCCGAGGATGATAGGAGTCTGGAGCAGTGGTGCAGGAGAGTCCATATCAAGGACTACAAAGTCAGCTGGGAATTTCATATCCTGCACGGTAACTATCACATCTTCCAACAAACCGTGGGGCCGCTTAACGGATCGGTCAGCGAACTGAAGGATCATTCGTGTCTGCTTGAGCGGTCCCAGCCCGAATTCTTGCATTATGGACGAGGGTAGAAGGTTGATGGAAGAACCACTGTCAAGAAGAGTACGCTCGAAGACCTGATCGAAGATCACACAACTGATCAGAGGTGCACCTGAGTCTTGCTTTTTCTGGGGGAGGTTGGTGATAGCTGCAACTGTGGCCATGGACAGAACGTGTTTTTCTACCTCTCGGCGTCTGTTGTCTTGCGCTGGGCGACGCCTGTTAGTATATGCCTCTTTCAATCCTTTCTTCACAGCTGGCATGTATTCCACGGCCTTTAACAAGGGAATCTCAACAGTCAATTTATCCAAAATATCTACAACACCAGGATCAGACAATGCAGTTTTTCTTTTTGCCATTTTTTTGGATTTTTGTATTGCACGAGGAAAAGGAATATTCACATTACTGGCAGGGAAATTAGAGTTCTTATTTACATCAAGATTATCGCCCACAGAATGTTGTACATCCGGACTACAAAAAAGACGTACAAGCTGGATTTAACTCTGTTGGTGCTGCTGGGCGATCAAAAAGGGTAACATTGGCTCCATCGGCTGACACAGGATCGGCTGCTGCTGGCGGCTCCTCCAAGGCTGGCGCGGCTTCACTTCTGCTACAGGCTTCTTTTTGGTGTTTTTGTTTTTGCGGATTTTTTTGTATTTTTGGCTGGAATTGCTTCTGGCAATGCACGACGGCTGGACTGGCTTCTCCTTCCTCTTCCTCCTCACCCGCCCCTGGAGCTAGCACGGCTGATGCGGAAGATGACGATCCACCTGTTTTTTTATTCACCCCATATCTGGTAGCAGGCGGAGGCAAGGCCCTACCGCTCCTGAGAGTAACAGCATTAGAAAAAGCAGTAATATCATTATCACACGCGGACTGGACATCACATTCTACCTGCTCCTTCTTCTTGAAATTGTTGGGGTTGGCTTCGACCTGCGCCGGAATGGTAGTGCGAGTGGCGGTCAGGTCATCAAGCCGCTTGGTCATCTCCGCTAGCCCTTGGACAAGCTGGGCTAGACACTCCATGGTGGGATTAGCTGGGGGCACATCAGAAGATGCAGCGTGCACACCACGCTGCTGTTGGTTAGATGGATGGGGAGGCTGCTGATGGTGTTGCTGTGGTGGAGCAGGAAGTTGAAGTTGTTGGTAGGACGGAGAGGGATACTGCTGGTATGATTGAGGCTGAGCAGCCGCGTATTGGTGATACGGCTGTGGATGGCGATACTGTGGCTGCTGCTGATACGGAAAGTTCTGCCTCCATTGGTGTGCGAACTGAGGAGGCTGCTGGTGTTGCTGAGAGGGGTGCCCAAAACGACCACCCTGAGGTTGGTGGTACTGCCGGTTGGCAAATGGCTGACCCTGGAGTTGTCCCTGAGGACGGGTCGGCTGTGCATCATTAGTCCAAACCCCATTAACTTCCTGGACCAGGGGTGGTGGCGGGAACACTGAATCGGTGTCTGAGATAAACTCTGGTTGGTACACAACCATCTGCTGTTGCGGCTGGCTCTGATCAGGTGCCTGCACGTAGTACACGTGATGAACTGTCGGTGGTTGCTGGCTTGGCTGAGGCTGGTGTAGCGGTGGTTGCTCGTCTTTTCTCTCAGCTGGAGCTTCGAGCGGTGCTGCCGACGGAACAGAATTGATGGTACCTACCAGCAGTTCTAGCTGCTTGGTGATGTGATCCAGTTTGTCCAAACTCTGGTTCCTCTTCTCTATTAAGGCGAGTTTTTCGAGATCTTGTGATCGCTTCTCGATAATGTCAACTTTAGAAAGATGCCCCCCGATGATGCTGAGGTTGGAGCTTTCATCTCTCTCTGATTCCTTAGATGCTGCCATGTGCACTTGCTTTTGAAGGATCTGGGGTTGCTTCTGATAAGCCCTGGATGAAGAGAGGGCGGCCTCTCCCTCGGCCATTTCTTCGAAAATTTGCCAGACAACATCTTCATCCTTGTTGAAATGGGAGCCCCCACACGCTGCGTCCACGAGCCTTTGACTTTCGATATTGAGTCCCCCAAAGAAATGCTGGACCAGGCTGGTCTTAGGTATCTCATGGTGGGGACACTTCTCCTGCAGATCTGTGAATCTCTCCCAAGCCTCATGTACGGACTCATGTGCACCTTGGGAGAAATTGCTAATACGGGCTCGCATCTGGTTGAGCCGACCGAGAGGATAGTATTTGTGCAGGAAGGCAGACTTCAACTCCTCCCAGGTCGTCACGACCTTTCCCATATGATTGACCCAATAGAGGGCCTTGTCCTGTAGGCTGAAGGGGAAAGCCGTCATCTTTACAATGTCCAGGGGGACATTCGGATAGTGGGTGGTGCGGCAAATGCGGGAGAATTGCTGCAGGTGAATGTATGGCTCTTCATTGGTGTTGCCATGGAATGCAGGGAGAAGGGCTATGAATTGGGGTTTCAGCTCGAAGTGAGCGTGTACCGGTGGGATGAGAATCCACTCGGTCATCTGGCTGTCTCCCGGATTGTATGTTTCCTTGAGGGTCGGTTTCGTCGGTGGTGGGAGTTCAGGATCATCATTGGGGTCATCACCACCGTCTCCTCCTCCACCTCCTCCTCTGCCTCGGCCTCCTCCTCCGTCGTTACGGTTCATCATATCAGTCAAAATGTCCTGGAAAGCGGTCTGCGTAAGGGCCTGCTCAGTCAGCTGCTGCTGTATTGCCTGGATGGATGCCAACAACTGTGCATTGACTTGGTTCTGATCTGGCATCTGTCCCTCTGGTATGGGTGGCTGCTGACCCTTGCCCTTTCCTCCTGGCGCCATGTCAGGGTCTGAATCGGACGAAATGAACTCCGGAGTAGTCTCCAGGGCTCGCACTGGCTTCTATCTGCATAATGAGACGGTCCGAATCAGATCACTTGCCATAAATACTCAGCTGTCGTGATGAGGCTGGAGTTCAAGTCAACCCCAGCGTGTTGTGAATGGAAAAATGATGTAGACTGTAATCGACTCCCATTCACAACGGCGGTAGTGGGACAAAAGTGATCCCAGTTTATTGGGTGGCCAAGAGAAAGGTAGAAAACGAGGAGTCTGGAGTCCGATCCGCAAAGTCCGGATCAGTTCTCGGGAATCGCCTCGAAATTATTGGCGAAGGTGAGTCCATGGAATCGATGTAGGTGTCGGCATGGTCCGACGAAACCATCCATGGATCAACTTCGCGGAGCACAAGAGAAGATCGGATTTTGGAAGAACGATACGATGGTCAACGAGGAACAAAAAGGAGTGTAAAACAGTAGAAAGGCTCGGTTGAGCGGGGTGGTCAAAGGAAGACATAACAGAATTGGCGCAAAGGCGCGGGACTTTGATCTTTGAACCTTAATCTAGATCCATACAAACACAAGACAAAATCGGGTTCACCAACTCACGCCATGTGAAGCCGTGAGAGCTCGGCTATTTATTATCTTTTCATTTTTAGAGTTGTGATTTTTCAGGCATTTCTTATAACAAGTCCTTAGTACGCTACCCTAAAGGAGAGAGAGTACTGCCGGAAGAGTATCCCGTACTTGTCCTCCTCCTGTGTAACCTGTAGTCTGTACTTTTTGGAGTCCTTATAACCCTTCCTGGATCCCTACTCAGCCAAAGAAAAGAGAGAGGAAGCCGATAGGCGAAACCAATACTTCGGTTCTCGCTCGCAATGGAATCACCCGTGAGCGTGCAAGAACCTACTCGGACGCAGGACGATGAGACAGACACCCCCGTGAAGGCGTGGCCTATGCTCAATACTTCGGACAGGGTCGATGCTCTCACAACAGAGAGTCACCATTGGTGACCAAGTCCTACTCGCCTACGTATGATAGAAGCGCCATTACTTCGGAAATCCAGGCGATACACAAGGCAGTTGCAGACTGGGTTTTGGGCTCTAATCCTTAGGGGTCGCACTCGCTCAAGGGAGTAGGGTTTTGGTCCCCCTCCAAAGTACCTGAAAACAATGAGGGCTTTATGAACCCGGTACAAGGATAGTCCATTACAGATTTTAATTAAGGTCAAAGTTTATTTAGCAGTCCCCTTGTTTTAATTTTTTGGTTTTCACTTTTTTTTTGGATCTGTTTTCATACCAGCGCCTAACGTTTTTGTAGATTTTCATTTAAGTCCTAGGTGCTCAAAATCAGAGGGAGATAGCGGAAAAGCCGTGCAAGTGGTTCTATGATGGAAATCTCACCATTGAACCGAATGATGCATGCTGAGTTAGAAGACTTACAGTGCATCCCAGCTCTCTCCATGTGGTATGCAAAACAGAATTTTTAAACCTATCTACATGTCGGTATGCAAGGCACAAAATCGTCCTAAACATAAGCTGCTATTAACGTGAAGAACCATAAGTTGCTCATTCGTCTCTAGCCCAAGAGAGTCCGGTCTTGGCTCACCCCTCCTCTGCCCAACACATTTGGATTAGGAGAAAGCGCTTGTTCGGGTGTGAGCTCGCGGCGCGGCGGACTAAGAGACGAATTTACAACTTGTTTGAGTTTGACTAGATCCAATCGAAGTAGACTATAGGAACATGCATTCTTATTAATGTTTGGACCTAGCTACCGAGTCAAGCAACCTAAATCTAGGGGCTCCAAGCACACAAAACAAAAATAAAAGAATGGCGGAAAGCTCAAAACAGCGGGAAACAAAATAAAAGAAGGCGATAAAAACTCGAGAAAAACCGCGATGAGGCCCCCGGGTGAACAATCACCCGGGCACTGGACCTCATTGTGAAGAGTAGAGTCCTGTTTAATTACATGCCAAAATAGTCTCTCTCTCACCATGAATTACAAAAATAATTTCCTAAGTGTCTAGCCTATCTAATGCCCCTCTCTTTGCTTCCTTGGTGCACTCTCCAGATGGTCAGGAGAAGAGAAGACCATCCTCCTCCAAGCTCGGCTGCCTTGGCCTCCTAGGAAGCCATCCTTGCGTGGGGGTCCCTTGCATCCAAGTCACAAAAAGATTGCATTAGCATACTTAGTCAATTAAATAGAGCAGAGAAAAATAATCACAATAAATAAAGAAATAAAGCATGGTGATTAAGGACAATAAAACAATAGCTGCTCACACAAAGAATGAATCATGAATCTACATTTTTATACAAGAATGACAAAAATCAATTTGGCTATGCTCATTGCTCCCCGGCAACGGCGCCATCTGGTTACAGGCCGATCTCCCACACGGGCCACCATAAAAAAAAAGAGAAGTGTTGTCGCCGAGGCGACCACTCATGGAAGACCGCTGCCAATCAGCAATTAACCCACAATCCAAAGAATACAACAATCAAGCTCAAAACAAATGTGAATTAATCTTTATTTTACTCTACCATAAAATGTACAATGGCAAATATGTAGAGGTCGAACCACAGAGAGCAATACAAAATGCAATAGCCTATGTGTCAATCCCAGTCATTCTTGTGTGGGTTTTTTTTTATTGTTATTAAAATATAATAATTAAGTATTATGTATATATCTATATATATTTATATAATCCAAATTTATTATATATATATAGAGGTTAAGCATAGAGCTTATAATACATGTAATATATGTATATATATATAGGTGTATCTAAATATAGTATTATATATATGTATATATATATATATTTTTATATATCACATTAAGATTAAAAGAGAATACATATTACTAGATATATATATAATATATATATATATTTTTGGATATATAGATATAGATATATATATACATAAAAGGTGTGTTATAATATTCACAAAAATAATAGAAAATAGTCAAAAATTCAGGACAAAGATCTTTTTGGGATTTTCATGGTTTTTTACGGTTTTTATAATTTTTGGGTATTTCTGCAAGTATTTTTGGCATTTTAAAAATAGCTAAATCAAAGCAAACAGGGGACTGGGTACTGGCCGTCACAAAAATAGAGATTAAAAATATCTAACAGCCTCAAAAATGTTCCCCTTTAATTTTCCACTAACAATAATAAAATATAGCATAAGTAGGGCCTGAGTTCATATTTTTCTGATTTTTCTTTGATTTTTTATATTTTTTTTGAAGTTTTTGGGCATTTTTGAATTTTTAAGGTTTTCTTTTTGAGTTTTTTAGGGATTTTTGGTCTGACACTAATATAGGACAAAATACACTGCATATAATTTTTTTGGAATTTTTCAAGGCATTTTCATATTTTTTTGGGGTTTTATGAGTTAGACAGGGACTGAAAGACAAGTTTTTGATTTTTAATAAATGCAAAAATGCAACAAAATGCAAAACTAAAAATATGGCGTTCAAGCATGACCAAACAGGGGCTTAAGTCTATTTTTGCAAGATTTTTCGATTAAATATGAAGCATGAAATAAATAGACAAAGCCTTCAAAAATTAAATGGCCTGGCAGGGGTATTTTTGCAAATAAAATAGTTGGCAGGGGCATACATGCAAAAATTACAATAAAAATACACTTTAACTTTTATTTTCAGGACCATTTCATAAATACAAGAACCCGGCAGGGTTTAGATGCAATTTTCACGCGCCTCACGTGGTTGCTGCACGTGGGGCGCGGAGGGACTAAAATGTAAATATAGAAACATCAAGGTGGTCCACTGCAATTTTTACAACTTATTTACAAATGAAACTTTTATTTTTGGGAGCAAACCCTAAATACAAAAAGTAAGGGGCGAGATATGAAATTTACCCCTTAAATAAGGCCTTGCATCCTGCGGCGCTGGAAGCGCCACTTATACACGTGGCGATCATCGGACGGCGGACTTCGTTTCGGCGATGAAGGGCAGGGATTAGAACATCCCGGCTGATCTGACGGTGGGTGTGCTTCTTCATCGGACGGCTGGCATGCAATCTGGGCCGCCCCGCTCGATCCAACGGTGCAGAGGGCACCAGGAAGAACTGGGAATGAACTCGCCCTCGGCAAGCTTCGATCGGGTCGCTCGAGCTTCTCCGGGCACCTCCTGCGCATCTGAAGCGTCCTGATCGTAGCTGGGAGGCCTCCGCGTCGTCTGACGGTGATCTCATGGCTCCTGGGGGCCTGAGTCGGTGGAGCGAGGTCGGAGAAGAAGGTGGCCCCCAGGAACCTCTTCCAGGTCAAAGCAAGCCCAGAAGGGCTCGATTCCTCGTGGTACCTGCACAGGAAGAACCGCGGGCGAGAGAGCTATCTCCTCGACCCGGGGTTATGAGGCTGCGGTGCAAGATGGAGGTGGGCGGAAGGGCTCCGGCGAGCGGCGGAGTTGGAACCCTGATTCACCAAGACCTAGGGTCCTGGGTTGATCTGATGGGTGCGAAAGATGGAGAAGACGACGAGGAACGAGATGGGATGATCGAGGTGGTCGGATACAGTGAGGTTCACGATGAAGAAGTCGCCGGAGCGGAGCTCCGGCGAACTTCGATTTTTGCTTTTTACGCTAATGTGATCAACTAACAACTAAACTAACTACTGAAATGAAATGCTAACATTAAAAACTACCTAAGAATGCATTAAAAGGACAGCTCTTATACCTGGGGGCCTCCAGGGAGCAGGGCGGACGCCGGAGCTCCGCCGCGTCAAAATTCTCCTCCCTCCGGCCGAGTCTCGATGCTGGGCGACTCCCCCTGTCACGAGGAACGATCCAGGCACAAGATCTAGGCTTTAGGTTGGAATGAAAGTGGCCAAATTCGAGGAAGGAAGCGGAGCTTTTTATTTATAAACATTGGCGAGTAGCCTTATTGACCGGCGATTATTTCATGATCTAGAAAGTATTTGGTTGATCTGTGATTTCGGCGGGCATCATGGAAGATTAGGGAACAAATCTTGTGAAGGAAGCGTTGTCGATTGATGGATGGTGTGCCCGGGAAAAAGGGAGGAAATCGGGGGAGTGGACTGTTCAGAGCTGCCAGGCGTGGGATGGGACAGTTGACCAGGGGGTCAACGTTGGCCGGCGTCTCATTGGGCCACGTAAGCCGCTACGGGACAAAATAGCAAGTCTGAAAGAAGATTGATTTATTTGACATCCGAAATGATTTTATTAATTTTTGCTTATAAAATAAAAAATGTGTATTATTTCATGTAGTATTTATTCCCAATTTTTATTGAATTTTTCGAGGTGTTTTATTAGAGTTTTATTTTAGTAATGTGTATATGTATGTATTTACATGTATTTTTAGATATTTTATTTTTAATTTATTTATTTTCTTTTATTATTTTCTTGGCTTATTTTATAAATTTATGACTTATTTTTGTGAGTATAAAGATATTTTTGTTTGATTTTTTTAAACTTATTTGTATTTTTAAATAAATAGGTCTATGTATTTGTAAGTATATATATAGGTACTTTACCTATATATTGTACACATTATATTTATTTAATTAATTTTATGTGTTTTTATTAAGGATTTGTATTTTTAATAGGACACATATACTATATACATTATTACAAAAATATAAGAGATTTGAATAATTAAAGAATGTTTTCCCCTTTTATTTGTGTGCATACTCCATATAGGTATCTTGCCTATATATATTAAATAGTTTTATTTTATTTTCCAAATTAGTTTTGGTTTTATTCTAATGTCAATATGTACATGAATTATATACATTATTTACAAAATTCTAAAAATATGAATTTATAAAAATAATGAATATTGAATAAAATGAATATTTTAATCATGTATTGTGTACAAGAAGGGCCAAAAACCTAACTTCTACAGATGGACTCCAAAAATTATGAAACCAATTTTATAAAATAGTTTATGAAATGCTATATATAATTAAAGGTGAGTTTGGGTGATTTGGAGTTTTTATTTGCAAGATGTGGGTCTGTGAAGTTGAGATTTTGGCTTTTTATTATGTGTATAAAATGTTCACTGGGTATTATTTTTACACCAACTCAATTTTGTATTTTTATTTACATTATTATCTACAACTTTTATGAACAAAGTTTCTTTATTTGATGAATAAATAATTATGCATAAAATAGGTGTCAAAAATGCATAAAGGGATGAATGAGGTATTTATTGTATATCAGCCCTTATCTCCCCCTACTTTATTCCTTGTCGACCAATACCATGCTGGCCTTGGTCTCGGGGTTAGGGTCATAAAATATTTACAATATTTTATTCCTTTTTCTTTTCTCTCTTTATTCTATAATTTTGGCATTAAAAACTTTATTTAATGTACAATTAATACAATGAATAATGAATGCTATTATGTACAAATTAATGTTGTTTACATGCATTTGCTGGGGTTTTTGAGGCCAAAATGATAGAATAAAGGTGATGAAATGGAGATTCATCAATGCTTCATGATGACGGTACCCCGAACCCCCATGAACCTCCTCATCTTTTTGATTGATCCATCCTTGATCTCCTGACTCTTTGATCCACTCATGGCACTTTGAGGATTCCTGATTATCTTTCGTGCCATCTCAGACAGATTTGATTGACCTGAGGAATGTTTTGTGAATGACCTGATTATTTGCTCCCTCACATGATCTTATGCCCTCCGGATGATTGAATGATTGAATGTTTTTTAGGACCTGAG
Organism: Ottelia alismoides; assembly: GCA_037367405.1. NCBI lineage: Eukaryota > Viridiplantae > Streptophyta > Magnoliopsida > Alismatales > Hydrocharitaceae > Ottelia > Ottelia alismoides. Next base: position 283,825 of record JAZKJV010005051.1, on the reverse strand, counting down.
ATGACTTGCCAGCATTCTCATGACCTACATTGATCTAGCTCGCATTCCTCCCCGAGGACTATCTGCGGGAGAATGCGGCACTTTCTCGGACTTCGGTTTCATGCTCTCTTTTTGGGTCGCCATTGTGGTGGGACTCGGAACCAAGTCAGATGATATGCTTGATTGGCCTCCCCTGTGATTGTGTACCCGACATGTCAGTACCCGAGGCCAATAGATTGATTGCTCCCCTTGACGGTCCTCGCAAGGACGAGCCTTGATATTCCAATTATTCATCGCCTAGTTCATAGCTCTCCGAGGGTTATCTGCGAGAGGCTATGACACATTATAGCTATGATGGTCTCTTCTGCTAGTAGGCGGTCTGCCGTCTATCGAGACCAGATTCTCTGCGGATCCGTCTGATGGATCCGGCTCCTTTGAGCCCTTCTCTCTCCTTGACGACCCTTGCAAGGATGAGATGTACTATGATTATTCACTATGTAGCTCACATCGCTTCCCGAGGACTATCTGCGGAAGGATGTGACACTTTCTTTACGATCGGCTTCACTCACTTCTGGTGTCTCCGTCTGTTGAGGCACGTTGCCGATTCGTCTGATATGGGCAGTTGGTCTCCTTTTCTGATTATGCGCCTGATCTGTTGGGGCATGAGACCGACTTGCTCAGACTCCTTTGAGCCCGCTCTCCTTGACGGTCCTCGCAAGGATGAGATCTTTTCTGCTTATTCCTTGACTAGCTCGTAGCTCCCCGAGGGTTATCTGTGGGAGACTACGACATATTTCCGATATGATTTGTCTCCTCTGTTGGTAGCCAAGTTGTCGACTACTGAGACCACTAGGTGGGTCCGTCTGATGGATCCGGCTCCTTCGAGCCTTTCTCTCTCCTTGACGACCCTCGCAAGGCAAAGACACAGTCTGAATATTCACTGCTTAGTTTGCATTACTCCCCGAGGACTGTCTGCGGGAGAATGTGACACTCTCTTTACGCTCGGTTTCCCCCTGCTGACTGTGTCTCTGATCTGTGGAGCACAGAACCAAGTCATTTGATATACATGATTTTGGTCCCATCCTGAGTTGCCTTTCCAATTTGCGGATCATGGGACCCATGTGTTTAGTGAGGTCTTTGACTCCTTTGAGTCTGCTCACCTTGACGGTCCTCGCAAGGCTGAGCTCCTGATATATGCTATTTCCATGCCTGGTTGGTAGCGCGTTCCCCGAGGGTTATCTGCAGTACATTGCCACATTCTCTTGATTCTCCGGTCTCTTCTGCTGGTTAGATGATTTGTCGCCTACCGAGACTGTACTTGATGATCCGTCTGATGGATCACTGACGCCTTTGCGTCCACTCACCTTGACGACCCTTGCAAGGTTGAGTTTGTGTCTGATTATTCGACGATTAGCATATACTACTCCCCTAGGGTTATCTGCGGGAGGGTACAACATTTTCTAGGAATTCGGTTTCATTTTTGGTGTCTCCTGTCTGTTGGAGCACGAAGCCGAGTCTTATGAGTTGTGTACTTGGTCCTCTCTCTGATTGTGTATCCGATCTGCGGATCACTAGACCGAGTCTTCTGATTGGTATGATCCCTAGCTCCTTTGAGCATGCTCACCTTGACGACCCTTGCAAGGTTGAGCCATGACCTGCGGTATTCGGTGTGTCTCCTATGATCTTCCGACCTCATGACCACCGAATGCCACGATGTCTCTTGTTCCTTACCTTTCCATATCTTATTGAGACTCTGATTGACCGGAGGAATCTGTACTGTCCTTCTTCCTCCCGGTCTTACTGTATCGGCTATGTTCCCTCATGCTGACCCTATGGGTCGATGGGCTGTTTCATGCTACCGGACCCGATGTCTGTCCTTTCGATCTATTTTGCTTCAGTAGCCGACAACTACCTGACTGCATATCCGGGTGTTTTACACTGTTTGATTGCGTCACTGTTCTCCTAAGGAGACGATGGCGCAAGTACGGTATCCACTTGTCAGATACCATCCTGTACTTCACCAGTTCTTCACCGCTTGTATATATGTGTTTTGTCTATTCCTTCTTTCTCCCGCATGTTATGTGTGCCCTAGATCTGTCGCCATAACTTTGTGTCTACACTTAGGGCGTACCTTGTCCTAAGTATGGGGGGTACACACCGCGTTGTTCTTTCCTCATTTAGTTTCGTCACTCCTGTTGTTGCCTCTACTTAGGGATATCTCACCCTAAGTATAGGGGGAGTGATGCGTATATTCTCCACGATCTTTTCATCTATCTGTATATATCTATCTTTTCTTCTTTTCTTCTTTTCTTTTTCATATTTCTTTATCTAAATAAAAGGTGTCGCCCCTTTGTGTCAGCTTTCTCTACTCAGGACGTACTTTGCCCTAAGTATAGGGTGCCGCACTTCTGATTCATTCATTGATCTGTTTATTCCCACCCTTGACCCTCCCTGCCTTGTGTACAGTCTGCTATACTTAGGATTATTTGATCCTAAGTATAGGGGGACGGTCATTTTCTTATTCATTTATCTCGTTATTCTTTCATTTGTTACTCTTTTAGTCGTTGTAGTATAGGCTTTTCTATACTCAGTACGAGTTATGTCTTTGTCTCTTTGACCTATGGGGACATAGCTCATGCTAAGTATAGGGGGGTCGTATATACTATGTATATACTTCATCCATAACTTGTACTTTCATATAATTATTAATAAATATGGCTACAAATATGATATAATTCATTGAAAAATAATTAATAATGCTTCTTATTCCTCGAATTCTTTTTGTATATATTGATTAATAAATCAGGTTAAAAATATTTTTTGCAAAATGATTTGAAAAATTGTATGAACTGTTTGGAAAACTTTTTGTGAAATATTTTCAACCTTTATAAAAATATTTTGATTGCAAAAATTCTTATATTTGTGTGAAATAAAGGATTTGAAAATCTATTTGCAAATGGTTTTGAATTTGTAAAAATATTTTGAAAATTGTATATATAGTGTTTGCAAAATCTTTGCAAAATGGCTTTCAAATAATTGTAAATATTTGCAAAAATTATTTTGTACTATAGTTTTCAAAATTATTTTCAAATGATTTTGAGGAATAAAAGCATCATAATATATATATATATAAATCATAAATAAAATACATAAAATTCGTTATCAATTGTATATACACCTAAATAAATCACTTTGTTTAAACCTATAAATTCTTTAAGTCTTGCAAAATAAAGCGGCAGGCCCGTGTAAATAGATGTACATAGTTTCGGTGCCAAAATTCTTTTATTTGTATATTCTTTGTTTAAATAAATTCCTCTCTTTGTTTTCATTTTTTTTTGCAAAATTGCATATTTGTAAATGACATTTGCATAGCATTCATATTCTTTGATTGAGCTTGATGATCGAACTAGTCCAATAAAGTCGAAGATTGGAGCTTAGTTGGACCTTACTGCACCTAACTGCACTGGAACTTTATGGGAACTAGGTTTAAGGTACTTCAGGTCTATTCAGACTTAATTCTTTGAGAAATCAGGGCTGGGTTCAAGTCACCTCAACTGACTAACTAGAACTTTTCGAGGCACACGCATGACTCTTGTCGATCGTGACCTAACTTGGACACTTGCACCTTTCACTTGGTTCAACTCAGTTGGAGTGGTGAGGGGGTTGGATTTGCCAGTCGAAGATGCACACGAGTAAACATTCGACCTCATCTAGGGAGGGAAGTGCACCCCAACCTGGTCCAGTTTCAATGAAGTAGAATGACAGGAGAGTGTGGGTTGCAATAAAGCTTCAAAAGAGGGATAGTCTTATGGCTCAAGAAGAAAAAGTCCTTATGTAAATGATGATGTAATTAGTATGTTGAAAAAAAACTCCAAAAAAAGGTGGACAGGCTTGTAAATAAATAAAAATAGAAGTGTCTGTCGGAGTATGTATATATGTTGTATAGAAAATAAGCAAGCTATAAGCATCAAAGTTATACCATGTGAGCATGCAGCTGGATGACTTGACTACAGTGGTCATGCATCCCAGGATAGGTAGATACATTGGCTACCATCCATTCTCCTCTTCACCCCCCTCCTCTTGAGTTGGATGCCACTTGAACTTAGAAGGGAATGCCCCGCTCCTCGACGGTAGAGGGCTAAATTGGGGAATCATTGGGTTGTCATTCTGGAGAAGTCAGTTCCTTTGTCATTTCAATTGGGGAGAGCCACCATCACTTACACCGTACAAGTCAGCTTCATAGTCATAATGGTTTGCGTATGATGTAGGCTAGTTCTGACCAGGCTATTGAGGTAATTTGAACCGAGTTCTGTGACTCTCGAAGGCTGTTGTGTTTTAAATTTGGTTCCCGATCAGGTTCCACACACAATTTCACACCAAGGTCTAACCTGAGCTCCAAACTTTGATTTTGTACATATGAGTTTAATAATCATGATCAATTCAATTTTTTTTGAATTCTTTATTTTTGCTTTTTCTTTTCTTCTTATTCATCGTTCTTTTTGTACTTATTACATAAGTATTTGTTAGGGACTAACAAAGGCAAGTATAGGGGGGTGATGAATCTCTATTTCATCACCTTTATTCTATCATTTTGGCCTTAAAAACCCCAACAAATGCATGTAAATAGCATCAATTTGTCTATAATAGCACTTATTATTTATTATATTAAATGTATATAAAATAAGGTTTTTAATGCCAAAATTATAGAATAAAGAGAAGAAAAGAAAAAGGAATAAAATATTGAAAATATTTTATGACCCAAACCCCGAGACCAAGGCCAGAATGGAATTGGTCGACAAGGAATAAAGTAGGGGGAGATAAGTGCCAATAATACAATAAATTCCTCGTTTATTTATTCATTCATTTATGCATTTTTGACACCTATTTTGTATATAATTATTTATTCATCAAATAGAAATATTTTGTACATGAAAGTTGTAGATAATAATGTGAATAAAAATACAAAATTGAGTTTGTGTAAAAAGAATATACAATGCACATTTTATACACAGAATAAAAAGGCAGAATCTCAACTTCACAGACCCATATCTTGCAAATAGAAACTCAAAACCAACCAAAATCACCTTTAATTGTATATAACTTTTCAAGTGCTATTTAATAAATTTGGTTTCATAATTTTTGGAGCATATGTGAAAGTTAGGTTTTTGGCCCCTATTGTACATAATACCGATTAAAATATTCAATTTATTCATTAATTATTATTTTTACAAATTCATAATTTTTAAACATTATTTATAACATATGTGTACATTAAAATTAGGATTAAACCTAAAATAAAAAGAAGAATAAAATAAAACTATGCTAAAACATAGATGAAATACCTTTATTCTATATATATATAAATAAAAGGGAAATACATTCTTTAATTATTTTATTCTTTCATATTTTTATAATACTGTAAATATTACATATAATATATTAAAAATGTACATCCGAAATAAAACCCAATAAAATTCATTAAATAAATAAAATGTATATAAAATATAGGTAAAATACTTATAAGTATACCTACATATTATATATACCTATTTATTAAAATATGTAAATAAACTCAAAAAAATCAAATAAAAATATATCTATGCCCACAAAAATAAGTTATAAATAAATAAAATAAGAAAATAAAACAATAAAATAAAATATACAAAATAAAAATAAATTATACAAAATACATGGAAATATACCTCTAAATACATCATTAAAAATAAACTCATAATAAAATTCATCAAAAAAATAAATAAAAATCATAAATAAATACTACATTAATGAATAAACATTTTTTATTTTATAAGCAAAAATTAATAAAATCATTTATTGCGTTTAATTAATAAGTCAACTTCGAGCTGACGTGGACCAATCGCAGCCCTGCGATCGTTGATCGCCGGGTCAACTTGACCTCCAACCGCCTGATTAGACGTGGCCTGTCTTTTCGCCCGTCTTCTCCCTTAATTCCCGCTCGACTTAGACATGCTCTGACATTGCCGTCTTCAGACGAATTGCTCCCTGATCGATGTACATACACGTGCACACCTTAGAAACGTTGTACATAGCCCTGATTCTTTGATATTTGCCGGTCAATAAGGGCGCATACACATGTTTATAAATAACCCATCTTCCTCCTCCGAACTTTTTTGGCCATTTCTTCAACCCTGAGCCCCTGGACCTCGGTCAAGCGCGTATCCCAGTGATAGAGGGAGTCCCCTGAGCATCCACGGCAGTCCGCAAAGGAGGAGATGCGCCCAAGGCCGCCGCTCCGGCGAGGCCTCTGCTCCCTGGCGTCCAACCAGGTACTAGCTGCGCATTTTACCATTTTTAGTTAGCTTTTGATTCCAGTAGTCTAATTATGCATTTAGAATAACCATTAGCCCTTAGATGTAGCATAAAATCGAGTGTTCGCAGTTCGTTGGAGCTCCGCTCCGGCGAACCGTTCACTGTGATCCACCCATTTTCCGACCACCATTCCACCTCCACTTCATTTCCTCCTCGTTCTACTTCATTCCAGCCACCTCCACTCACTCAGATCCTCTTGGATCTGAAGATCAGACCTCCTCTCTCCACCCATCGTCGGAGGTCTTCGCCCAAAGCCACCTTCATCCCGTCCACCACCAAAACGACCTCCGGAGCCCCCATTTTTTTGTGCTCAGTCCTTTGCAGGGTCCGGAGCGCCAAAAGACTTGCCCAGGCTCGATTCATCATGAAGAACAAGCACCTGGGGCTCATCATCGTCTTCGACCTTGCCCGAGCTCAACAGAGTCCCAAGTGCTTCAAGAAAGCCATCAGCCGATGCGGGGAGCTTCCAGGAACGTGTAGAGACCTCAGGCGGTGATGGAGTGGACCGGAGGAGTGTATGCTGATTGATTGAAGGTCGTCGCACGCGACCTTCTTCCTTGTTCTTCCAGGTCACCTCGGAGTCGTCAGATCAAGAAGGGGCTCCCAGTTTTGATAAGCGTCGTTGGATGCAGCCATCGCCCACCGTCAGATTCACTCAACTGATTTAATCTCCCCCATCCATCACCGAACTGGTACCAGCCGTGGGATGTGGGACGCGTGTCAAGTGGACGAAGCCCAACCGTTGGATCACGCACAATAAGGGGTAAATTGCAGATCTTTACCCCTGCCTTTTTGTAATTAATTTTTAATATTGTAAAATGAATGTAACGTTATAAAATAAATGGGATTTTTTCTATTAGGCCCCTGTCGTTTCTTGTATTTACAAACTAGTCCCTCCCAGCCTCACATGTAGTCCCACGTGAGGTTGGGAATTTTTCAGTGAAACCCTGGCGATTTTTGTAATTGTAAAATAATCTTTAAAGTTTAAATAAATATTTATTTCTGTTGGTATTTTTGCACAGAGCCCCCTGCATGTTATTTTATTTGCAAAAATGACCCTTGCCAGGCTGTTGTATTTTTATGTCTTTTATGTATTTATTAAAAATACCTAGCTTGCTCCTAAAAATCCACAAAAATTAGGTCAGATGCTCTATGCAGTGTACTTTCACGCCCACATTTTAACTTGCATTTTTTTTGCATTTTATCTAATTTTTAAAATTCAAATGGAGCCTAAATAATCACTGTCTAATTTATAAAATACCAAAAAAATATAAAAACATTTTAAAAATTACAAAAAAATATTATATATGGTATATTTATATATCCGTTGAGTCAGAAAATGAATAACCCTAAAAATAAGAAAAAGAAAAATATAAAAATCAGAAAGCCTAAAAATCCAACAAAAAATATAAAAACCCTAGAAAAATACCAAAAAATGTATTCTTACTTTATAAATATCTTCATATTATTATTTATGTATTAAAATTAATTTGGGTAATTTTGAGACTTATTTTATATTTTTAATACCCAAATTATTTTCGGCCTATTTATTTAATCCCTTACTAGGGGTATCTTTGGAATTAAAAATACATAAAAATTAGTAAAATTCCAGAAAAACAAAAAAATTAATTAGAAAAAGAATATAAAAACATTATATCTAATATATTTTGAGTATTTATATATATATACATGTATCCATATATTATATCTCTCTCTTCTCTTGTATATATCTTTTTATATATATGTATATCTATATTATATAATTAAAAATATAAAAAGAATATATATATATATAATAAAAACCAAATAAAAATTATAAAAACAAAAATATAATTAAAAAATATAAAATCAAAAACCCACAAAAACAATAAGAATTGGACATGAACATAGAATTGACTGAATGTGCATTCATTTCCACCACACAACCATTCGCCTCCTAGTGTTCGACCTCTACTTATGCTTACACCTATACACATTTACATGTAGAGTTATAATAAATTTTAACTCCATATTTTTGATATTCATTTATTTGATTTATTATTGTGGGTTAACTGTTGATTAACCGGGGAATTTTGAGTGGTCAATTCAGCGACTGGATCTCTCGCCTTGTGAGACTTCTAGACCCTCAAAGAACCTCTATCATCAGATATTTAATTTTTTTTTGATTTGGTTTTGACACACCGTAATTTAAGGCTAGAATGATAAAATGATCGTCTTAATTGGTTCAATCGCAAATCATATTGAATTAAATCTTAAAGATCGAGTACAGTATTTGATACTTTTATGTTATTGTACGCCATTGAAATGGAGTTCATGGGCATTTTTGTTGATTATTTAAAATTCTGTAGTTGGTAAAATTAGCTTCTGAGTTGTTTAGAGTTTCATCTTTTAGAGTTGATACCAACAAATGTTGATTTAATGGTATCTCAACTCCACCCCACTTTGTCCTTTGTGCTTACTATAGTTTCCCCCATTCACCTCCCTTCAATTATCACATAAAAATATCTCCTGATTTTATAATTATTGGAATCAAAAGCATCATGCGCCGATCTTTTTAAAGAGGGTATTGTTTAAGTTCTATTTTTATTTGTGTTGACTATATTATCGACTTATGCTCGTATTTCTCTCGAACATCATTTCGTTCCATTAACACCCTGAATTATATTTCTATGCCGGATGCTCCTTAAGTTTTTTAGTCGATTTCCCCCTATAACAAGTCAAATCAAGGTTAAAGACATTAGTCTTAGAGTGGGTTCTCTCTATTAGTAGAAATAAGTATACAAGATTTGTAGTCACTCCAACAAAGAGACTAGAAGAAAATGTACATGAGGTTTGTGGTTGCTAATATTGAAAACAAGTGTTAGATCATATCGCAGTTGACATATTTCGAATATACAAGGAAAGTACAACACCCCAAAATAAGTCCTGCTTTTAATGCTCATAAAGTCTGAAACTAAGTGTTAGGGATTAGTACTTGACTTTAAGAATTTTGAGTGGTTGTCAGTATGTCCATGTAAGCTCAAACCTAATAAGTTGTTGAGATTAATTTTCTCCAACAACGACTCGAGCTGAACATTACACATTTACAATGTCAAGATATGTTTTTGATATTACGTACGTAAGTTTTGGTCCACGTGATTTTTTCACGTAGAAACATGTTTTTCTTGTTTATATATCTTATAACTTTAGAAAAAGCTGGGTTTTTTCTCAAGCATTGTGACACGTGGATGCTCTATCCTTGCATCCTTTCTTTGGCATGTTTCTTGAGCTTCTCACAAACTATTCCTCTCAGCGCTCTTTGAATTGTTCAACGGTCGCTGCTCTTCCTAAAGAACATGGAAGAACAACGGGCCAATGAACTTCTGCGTGCTAAATCTTCCTCCTCCATGTTTCCCTAGCGCTACTGAGCTGCTCAATAGGTGCTCAGTGATGCTACGTAGTTGTTGGCTACCACAAATGGGTACGGGGCCCCTCGGATGGGCCCTGGAGCTCGATGCTTCAAGCAACCTGCTCTTGAGTCTCGACTGGGCTCAAACGCCCCTGCCAGGTCCTGCAAACTAGTATCGAAGCACCGCAAGAGAACTATAAAGGCTCATGGGTCGTTTTTGACAAAGATAAAGGTGAGATGAGGTAGTGATGGTCTTGCTCCCACGAGCGACGAAGGTTGAGTAGGGATTCGTTGATCGGGGCTCGATAAGGTCGGGGCAACAGGATGGTGTGGATGGAGAAGTGGATAGGTCAACTGATGGGGTGGTAATGGTTGTCAGAGACAGTGAGTGGCTCATGATGGAAATGTGGCCGGAGCTCGAGAGCTCTGGTGAGGTTGACTTTGTTAATCTAAGCTAACTACTAACTAAGATATGAAACTAAATGCAAGAAATAAAAGGCGAGATTAAAATCTACCTAGGAAATGAAGAAACACAACTCATACCTGTCGAGGAAGGCGGGGAGAAGAGGTGGCCGGCGAGGTCACCATGGGTGCACCTCCTTCCTCCCTTAGCCACGCTCGAACCCTCTTGGGGACTCCTCCTGTCATGAGGATACGCTCTAGGGCGGAGGTAGGGGCTTTGGGTTCATGTGATGAACAAATAAGGGGAGGAAGGCAGGTGGGTTTATTTAAAAGCAGGTTGGGTCACCATTATTGACCTAGGGTTTGGATGGAATCGATGCCATGTACAAAGGATCCAAGTCCTTGGCGTGGATGACTGATGTTGGGAGTTGATCTTGGCTGGAGATTTGACAAAAATGATGGAAGGGACGCCCAATAAAAATGGCTAAAAATCGGGGAAATGACACTTGACAGGAGCAGAGCGCCTGGAGAGGGAGTTGACCAGGAGTCAACAGGCGACCTGATGTGATTCGTCCACGTTAGGTTGCTACAGGACAAAATAGTCCAATTATTCGTAAACAATTTATTAAATATGGTAAATATTTTTATTAATTTTGTATTATAAAAAAATGCTTATTATTTTATGTAGTATTTTAATAAGTTTTTATTTATTTTTTGGTGTTATTAATTACAAGTTAATTTTTAAGAGTGTATTTGGAGGTGTATTCTTCTATGTTTAAACTCAGTCGTGGCCGATCCCAAGCCCGGGTAAATGAGGAGGGTCGCGTTAGGTAGACGACAACCAACGTAAAACAGTCGGAGACAACTTCCTAAATTAGGATGTTGCCTCATGACGGTCGGATCTTTTCAACATGGATTTAAGCAAACATACAGATTTCGTTGGGACGTTCCCTACTTGCGGCACGTTGCATCGCCGAATGCAATGAAAAATTGGTAAGGGCTGCTACATCGCAGCCTGGACGTAGTTCAAAATTTGCAAGGATTCTTGCATGAGGAACGCATGCGAGTAATTAAGCTGGTTCCGCTGCATCATCATCCAGATGCAGTCCAAAATTTACAAGGGTTCTCGCATAATGGATGCATGCGAGTAAAGAAGTTAGTTCAAAAGAGATTGCAACGGAAGTTGCGGATTGGTAGTTGGAATATTGGCACTTTGACTGGAAAATCGATGGAGATCGTGGATATGATGGAAAGAAGGAAGATTCATATACTATGTCTTCAAGAGACTAAATGGGTTGGAGAGAAAGCAAGGGAGATCGAGAAGACATGCTTTAAACTTTGGTATCCAGGTAAAGATAAGGGTAGAAACTGTGTTGTAGTGGTTGTTCATAAGGATTTGAAGGATTGTGTGGTTGAGGTGCAAAGATTCGGGGATCGGATTATTTTGCTAAAATTAGTGCTTGAAGAAGAAAGTCTGAATATAATCTCAGTTTATGCACCACAAATTGGTTTAGATGAAAGGATTAAACAAGCTTTTTGGGAGGATCTAGATAAGATTTTACAAGGAATCCCACAAAGAGAGATGATTTGCATAGGTGGAGATCTTAATGGACATGTGGAAAATATGCTTCAGGGTATGCTAGTGTTCACAGAGGACATGGTTTTGGGGATAGAAATAAAGAGGGAAAAGTCATCCTGGATTTTGTAACGGCATATGATCTTTTCATAGCAAACACTCTCTTCGAGAAGATGGAGGAGCATTTAATTACTTATAAGAGTGGGCCAACGAGAACACAGATAGATTACTTTGCGTTGAGGAGAAGAGGTCGATTGTGTTGTAAAGACTGCAAATTAATCCCAGGAGAGAGTTTGACAACCCAACATTGCTTGTTAGTCTTAGATGTACAAATAAAAGGACTTGTAAAGAAAAGGAGGGTTCCTAAGATCACTAGAACTAGATGGTGGAATCTTCCACTGAAGCAATCGAGCTTCAGGGAGAAGGTTTTAGAAGATTTATCTTGGGATTGTAGTGGAAGTGCAAACGAGATGTGAGAGGCAGTAGCATCTTGTATCCGAAAGGTAGCCAAAGAGATGCTAGGCGAGTCAAAGGGAGGAGCCCCATGTCAAAAGGAGGCTTGGTGGTGGAGTGAAGGGGTGCAAGAGAAGGTAAAAATTAGAAGAGCATGCTTTAAAGCTATGTTTAAGAATATAACATAGGAAACTGTCACAAACTAGAAAATAGCAAAGAAGGAAGCAAAGAAGGCTATAAGCGAGACTAAGTCGAAAGCTTACGAAGTTTTGTATAAAAATCTCGACTCTAAGGAGGGCCAGAAGGATATATTCAGGTTGGCCAAAGCAAGAGAAAGAAAGACGAAAGACCTTTCTCAAGTGAGATGCATTAAGGACGAGGAAGGTCATGTGCTTGTTACTCAGAAGGATATAGAGACTAGATGGGAGCAGTACTTCCATAAAAATTTCACTGGGGAAGGAAATAGAGAGATCACTTTGGGTGATCTAGCTAGTAGTGAAAGTTATTTGAATCGTGCAAGCTATAGACGGATGCAAAGAAAGGAAGTAGAGGAGGCTTTGAAGGTTGTGAGACCTGGGAAAGGTGTAGGACCGGATGACATCCATGTAGAAGTATGGAAAGTTTTAGGTGAGCGTGGTTTGACTTGGCTTACGAATCTATTCAATGTTATTTGGCGAAGCAAGAAAATGCCTGAAGATTGGAGGAGGAGTATCGTGGTGCCTCTTTATAAGAATAAAAAAGACATTCGAAATTGTTCAAATTATAAAGGTATCAAGCTAATGAGTCACACTATGAAAATTTGGGAGCGTGTGATCGAGAGAAGGTTGAGGCAAGTTTCCAACGTCAAAGAAAACCAATTCGGATTCATGTCAGGTCGCTCAACTATTGAAGGCATCCATTTACTGAGGAGAACAAAGGAGATTTATAAAGCTAAAAGGAAGAACCTCCATATGATCTTTATTGATTTGGAGAAGGCTTATGATTCTGTCCACGAGAGATATTGTAGAGAGTTTTGGAGACGAGACAAGTGCTTGTCCTATACATTAACCTCATAAAGGACATGTATGATAGGGCTTTATCTTGTGTAAGGACCCCGTCTGGGAAGACTGGCTATTTTGACATCAACATTGGTTTACATCAAGGTTCAGCTTTGAGTCCATTTCTTTTTACTTTGATTATGGACGAGTTGACAAGTCACATTCAGAATGAGTTACCTTGGTGTATGTTATTTACTGATGATATTGTGTTGACTAACGAGACTAAAGATGAATTAAATGGGAAGCTTGAGGTCTGGAGACATGAGTTGGAGAGTAAAGGATTTCGTATAAGTAGGGCTAAGACAGAATGTATGGAGTGCACCTTTGATGGAAGCAATTGTGAAGGAATTGAGGTGAAGATTGGTGATGATAACGTTCAGAAGAGAGATTCTTTTAGATATCTGGGATCTATTTTGCAACATGATGGGAAAATTGATGGAGATGTTACTAATAGAATAAATGCAGGTTGGCTAAAGTGGAGAGGAGCCTCTGCTGTTCTCTGTGATAAGAAAATTCCTTTAAAAATTAAAGGAAAGTTTTACAAAGCAGCCGTGAGACCTGCTATACTTTATGGATTTGAATGTTGGCCTGTGAACCATAGACATGTGCAGAGAATGGCTGTAGCAGAAATGAAAATGCTAAGGTGGATGTGTGGACACACACACGTAAAGATCGGTTTCGGAATGATGCAATCAGAAAGAAAGTTGGTGTTGCTCCGATCGAGGATAAGATGCAAGAAAACCGCTTAAGATGATTTGGTCATTTGCAAAGAAGATCAGCTGATGTACCAGTTAGGAGCTGCGAGTGTTGGGATGTTGAGCCGGCTAGGAGAGGGCGGGGACGGTCCAAGAAGTGTTGGAAAGAGATCATACGAAGGGATATTTGTTTTGTGGATATAAGCACGGGTTGACCCAAGATAGATCTGAATGGAGACGAAGAATCCATGTAGCCGACCCTACTTAATTGTGGGAAAAGGCTTTGTTGTTGTCGTTGTTGTGTATTCATCTATGTTTAATCTATTTTTATTTTCTATGCTTTATTTTATTATTTTATTCTGTTATTGTATATATTTATAACTTATTTTTAGGTATATATATTTTTATTATATTTTTATGATATAATATATACACTTAAATAAATAGGGATATATATTATGTAGGTATAAATACATGTATTTTATTTATGTATTTAACCATATTATTTATTTTAAAGTATTTTTCTTTGGTTTTATTTTATCTTTATATTTTTAATAGAATATATATAATATTTACAAGAATATAAAAATACATAAGAATAAAAGAATAGAAGAATATATTTCACTTTTATTTATTTACAAGTATTAGCATAGGTGTTTTACCTATATATTATATATACATAATTTATTTTAATGTTTTATTAGTGATTTTATTTTGGCTTAAATACGTGCATGAGTTATATATAATAATAAAATAATTATAAAAGTATAAAATTGTAAAAATAATAAATAATAAATAAAATGAATATTTTATTCGGGTATACTATACATTGAGGGTCCAAAACCTAAGATTCACACCTTAACTCTAAAAAAATAAAACCACCTTCATTAAATAGCTTATTAAAATTTATATACAAATAGAGGTGATTTTGATACATTTTGAGTTTTTATTAGGAAGATACAGGTCTGTGAAGCTGTGATTTTGACTTTTTATTTGGTGTATAATATAAAAATTGTATATTATTTTTACGTGAAATCAATTTTGTACTTTTATTTATATTATTATCTACAACTTTTATGTGCAAAGTGTCTTTATTTGATGAATAAAGAATAAAATCGGCAAAAATGCTTTGTTGAATGAGTAAAAGAATTGAGTTTTTATTGTATTCTTGGCCATTATCTCCCCCTACTTTATTCCTTATCGACCGATTCAATTCTGGATTTCGTCTCGGGGTTTAGAATCATAAAATACCTTTGGTATTTTATTCTCTTTCTTTTCTTTTCTTTATTCTATAATTTTGGCATTAAAAATGATATTATTTACACAATGAATGCAATAAATAATGAATGTTATTTTGTATAAAATGATGTTATTTACATGCATTAGCTGGGGTTTTTAAGGCCAAGATGATAGAATAAAGGCGATGAAATGGAGATTCGTCACCCCATACTTGCCTTTGCTAGTCCCTAGCAAACACTTATGCAATAAGTGTAAAAAAATAAAGAGAAAGAAAAGAAAAGGAAAGAAATTGTTTAATTCTCAAACTTGTCTTCATAAAATAAAAGTTTGGAGCTTAAGTCAGACCTTGGTGTGAGAATGTGTCTGGAACCTGGTCGAGGAACCAAATTTGAAACACAACAGTCTTCGAGAGTCACAGAACCCGGTTCAATCCACTTCAATAGCCATGTCAAAACTAGCATGCATCATACGCATACCCTTATGACTATGAAGCTGACTTGTACCATGTATGTGATAGTGAGTCTCCCCTACTGAAATGACAAAAGAACCGACTTCTCCAGAATGACAACCCAATGATTCAACAATCCAGCAACTCTTTCCTCGAGGAGCGGGGTATTCCCTTCTAAGTTCAAGTGGCAACCATCTCAAGAGGAGGGGGTGAAGAGAAGAATGGACGGTAGTCAGTGTAGCTACCTATCCTGGGATGCCTGACCAGTGTAGTCATGTCATCCAATTGCAGGCTCACATGATATGACTTCGAGGCTCAAGCTTGCTTGTTGATTATACAAATATGTACACTCCGACAGATATTTTATTTTCAATCAGGCATGTCCACTTTTTTGAGTTTTTTTCTTTTTGCATTTTTTGAAATACTATATACAACAGCATTTACATAAGGAGTTTTTCCTCTTGAGACATAAGACTATCTCTCTTTTGAAGCATTATTGCAACCCACACTCTCATGTCGTCAGACGTCTCTGCTACTGGTTGGGGTGCACTTCCCTATCTAGAGGAGGACAAATGTTTCCACTCGTGTACGTCTCAAACTGGCAAATCCAATCCCCTCACCACTCCAATTGAGTTGAGCCAAGTGGAAGGTGCAAATGTCCAAGTTAGGTCATGACCGATAAGAGTCATGCGCGCATCTCAAAAAGTACCTGTTAGTCAGTTGAGGTGTCTTGAACCCAACCCTGAGTCTCAAAGAATTAAGTCTGAATAGATCTGAAGTACCTTAAATCAAGTTCCCATAAGATTATAGTGAAGTTAGGTGCAGTAAGGTCCAACCAAGCTCCAATCTTCGACTTTACTTAGACCGGTTCAATCATCAAGCTCAATCTGAAAAAATGTGAATGCTATGCAAATGCTATGTACAATGTAGAAAAATGATGCAATTTCAAAAGATTTTGGAATTCACAAAATGTGAAATATGTGTAGTTATTTACACGGGTGTGCCTCTTTTTATTTATTTACGAGAATTAAGAATATAAAGGATTCACAAGTTAAATATTGGTTATTGTTATAGGCATGTATATACAATTGATAAAGAATTCTTATTATTTACATAATTTTTATTTTGTGTATATATATAAATATTTATTTAATGATGCATATATTCCTCAAACTTATTTGAAAACAATTTTGAAAACTGTAGTCCAAAGTAGTTTTTGCAAATATTTACAAATATTTGAAAGCCATTTTGCAAAGATTTTTCAAACAGTATATATAGATTTTCCATAATATTTTTACAACCATTTTCAAAATCATATGCAAATAGGTTTTCAAAACATTTAATTTCACACAAAGAAATTTTACAAATCAGAGGATTTTTACAAAGGTTGAAAACGTTTAACAAAAAGTTTTCCAAACGGGTCAAACCATTTTTCAAATTATACTGCAAAATATTTTTAACCTAACTTATTAATCAATATATAAAAATAATTTAAGGAATAATATGCATCATTTTATTAATTGATTTAATGAAATGTATATGTATGTATAGTATTTTAGCCATATTTATTATCAATAATACGAAAGTAAGAGTTATGGCTAAAGTATATACATAATATATGCGACGTAGCTTGAGCTATGTCCTCAAAGATTGAAAAGAAAAAGAGAAGACATAACTCGTATTGAGTATGAAAAGGCTATACTATAACGACTAACTGAGGAATGACAGAATAAAGAAAGAAATGAATAGGAAGTCGATACTTAGGATGAAATAATCCTAAGCATTGCCGATTGTATCTACATGCAGGGAGGGTAGAGGGTGGGAAGGAACAGATCACGACTATGACTATTTCCCCCTATACTTAAGGTAAGATATCCCTAAGTATAATAGAGAAAATCACAAGAGAGGAGACAATGGAGGGGATCAATGAAAAAAAAGATACAGAGGATGAATGTACACGTCACTCCCCCTAAACTTAGGGTGAAGGGCCAGAAGTATAGGCAATGACAGGAGTGATGAAACGGAATAGAGAAAGAATACATACTAGGTACACCCCCATATGCTTGGGTCAAAGTATGTCCTAAGTATAGACACACAAATATGGTGAATGATCTAGGGTGCTTCAGACATACGGGAGAAAAAAGGAACATAAGGCAAAACATATATATACAAGAGGTACAATCTGGTGAAGTGCAGGACGGTATCTAACAAAGGGATACTCTACTTTCATCATCTTCTTCTTGTGAGGACAATGACAAAGTCAGAAAGAGAAAAGGCACCCTCATAGGCAGTCATGTTAGTGACAGCTATCGGGGTCAACGGATCGAAAACTAAGCCAGGAACTAGTGGCGAAAGGTAGAACGTTGGTTCATAAGAAAAGAACGAGAGTTCGAAGCCGATACCGTAAGACACTTAGGAGGAAGGATCAACACAAATTCCTCCATGTCAATCATAGTCTCATCAAGAAACGAAAAGTGAAGGATAGGAGACTCTCTACGCATCCCGATATCATGTGGAGACAGAGTAAAGATACATCGAATACCACAAGACATGGCTCAACCTTGCGAGGGTCATTGATAAACGCGGAAATCGATGGTCTTAAGTTCAACACAAAGCGTGAACTCAGTCGAAGTGTCGACCAATCAAAATCCGCATTTAATCAACAATTAACCCACACTAAGATCAATGAATTAGAACTAATGCGGAGTTAAAATTTATTTTTAACTCTACATAAAAGATGTATAGGTGCAAGTATGTAGAGAGTTCGAACACAGGGAACAAGCAGGGTAGTTCAAGCAAGTGCTAAAGTGTGTGTGAGTGTGTGATGTGTCTACACTAAGCAATCAAGCAAAGGAAATGTTTTTGTGGGTTTTTAATTTTTAATTTTTAATTTTTTTATTTAATTTTTAATTTTGTATTTTGATTTTTAATTTTCTGATTTTTATATTTTATATTATATATATATATTTTTACTTCTTTTTCAATATTGGAGAATAAAGACAATATGATAAAAGACAAGCTAAAATATTTATAAAAATGTGCAAAAATACTCAAAAATTCAGAAATAAAATGTTTTTGGTATTTTTATAATTTTCTACTGTTTTTGTGATTTTTGGGGGTTTTTCAAGGTGTTTTTGATATTTTTAAATACTGAAATAAGAGAAAACAGTGGAAATAAGGCTGGCTGGGAATAAAATGTAATTCAAAAATAGCAACCAGTACTCAAAATATTTCACACAATTTTTATAATAAAAAGGACAAAATAAGGGATAAACAGAACCTGAGTTTATAATTTTTGGATTTTTCTACTATTTTATATATTTTTTTGAAGTTTTTGAGTGTTTTTCAATTTTTAGTGTTTTTCTTTTGAGATTTTTAATGATTTTTGGACTGACACTAAAAGATGATAAAATAGACAGTAGGTAATTTTTTTGGAATTTTTAGAGGTGTTTTAATATTTTTTTGGTATTTTCTAAGCTAGACAGTGCACAAAAAGGAAGTTTTTGATTTTTAATAAATATAAAAATAAGATGAAATCAAAAACTAAAATGGTGGCGTGAAAGTTCAAGGTAACAGGAGCCTAACCCTAATTTTGTGGAATTTTTGGACTTGAAATGATCATTCAAATAAATACAACAAGCATCCAAACATTAAACAGTCCTAGCAGGGGTATATTTGCAATATCTAAAACATCCAGGGACATACATGCAATTTTCCACAAAACTTTACACTGAATATTCAATTTTTAATACCAAAAAGCAATTACAAAAGCCGCCTGGGCCTCTTAGAAATTTTCCCACCAGGGCGCGTGACTTGCACGCGCCTGGCGAGGACTAAAATGCAATATATCAAAACCCTGGGGGCCTACTTGCAAAAGGTCCAAAAAGTTTACACTTAACGCCACAGTTTTGGTACTAAAACTAAATAGGCAAACTACCGAGGGTCCCTCTGCAAAATGCCCACCCCCTCACGTGTACAGGTCACGTGAGGTGACGTGGCGAAGGACCTGGATGCAAATAAACAAAGTCTGGGGGTCTTTGTGCAAATATTACAGAACTTTTAAATGGCCAATGAAAGTTTACGTCCTAATAAAATATTACAAAAATGGCAGGGGTATCGTGCAAAATTACCCCCGCTAGGCGCGATCGGACGGCTGGGCGACTTCACTTATCCACGTGTCCGCTCCTCGGGCGCCGATGACGGTTGGCTCGTGCGGCTGCGATTAGAACTCCCCCGATGATCGGACGGTGGGCACGTGGGGGGATCTAACGGCTCCTGTGCGATCTGGGGGCTCCTCGTTGATCCGACGGTCCCGGAGGCAGAGGGAAGAACACGGATGAACGCCGGTTGGGCGAACTTCTCCGAGCTCCTCCGTCCGGCCACGGCGACGATCGAGCTTGCAAAGTGGTCGAGGATGCTCCTGCAGGTGTCGGCTGACGTCTGGAAGCCTCAAAAGCCACCGGCGTTCGCCGGTGCTCTCGCACGGAGGTGGCGGAGCTGCAAGGCCCCAGGTGCTCCGGCGAGAGAGCAAAATCGCTCCAGACGCTTCGATGGGCTTCAGTACCTGCACCAAAAAGTTAGGGAGGTCGAGGGCAAAATGCCTCGACCTCGGGTGGCTCTCAAAATGGAAGGAAAAGCGATATAGGGGCTCGCCGGAGTTGCGCTCCGGCGAGGTGATCGATGGAATGATGCGCTGATGGATTAATCGAGGGATTACGGGCGAAATGATCCTAACACTAACAGGAATACGATGGGGATAAAAATGGGGATGGTGGCAGCCTCGATGGCCAAGGACCAGAGGGTGAATACCTCACGGGGACACCCGTCGGAGGTGGTGGTGGAACGCGCTCAGCTCGCGTGACTCCGCCTCCTCGAAGGTGCAGACCTGGAGCTGTCACCTCCACGGTGCTGGAGCGACTCCAAGGGGGAAGGGAGCTGGATGAATTGCGGTTCAAATTCAAAAGAAGGTCAAGGTGGAGCTTAAGTATGGTTGACGATGGGGGTTGAAAGAACGAGGCGGCTAGCTCGATTCAGAGGCTCTCAGCCCAAGAAGATCCTTGGGCGAGCAAGATGGGTAGTAGGGGAAAAAGTTTGCAGAAGGACTCGAGCTCAAAGGATGAAAGAACGCGCCTCGAAAAATTGGTGAACATGGGGTCAAAGATGGGTCTGACAAAGGCTACAGGGTGTAGGTCAGACTGTTGACCGAGGTCAACAGTCCTGGCCTCCTGGTTGGTCCACGTGGACCAACCAGGAAAAACCCTGGAAAAATACTTTAATAATTCTATTTAAAATACTAAATGGCCGAATTAGTTAAAAGTTATAAAATAAAAAATGTTTAAAATTTTATGTAGTATTTTATTTTGATTTTTAATTATTTTTATGACTTGTATTTTTACAAGTTGCCTTTTTAACCCTATATAGGTATAATACCTATGTATTTTGATATTTTATTTTTATTTAGGTATTTTATTTTCATTATTTTTATTTAGTATTTTATAAAATTGTAACATACTTTTATATACATAAATATATTTTTATTGTATTTTTCTGTTATGTTTTGTATATTTAATAAAATACAAGTGTATTCTATACAGGTATAAGTATGTGCAGTATGCCTATGTATTCTTTATATAGGTATTTTTATTTTTATTTTTCTTTGCATTTTATTTCAATTTTAATGCACATATGTATTATAAGTAATATTCACAAAATTATAAAAATATAAAAATGAATAAATAATGAATAAAGAATGAATTGAATATTTTATTCAGTACAAGTATACAATAGGGGTCCAAAACTCAACTTTCAAACCGTAGCTCCGCCAAATGCGAAACCACCGCCATTGGATAGATTATTTTATTCTATATACAATTAAAGGTGAGTTTGCTACATTTGGAGTTGTCAGTTGTGAGATACGGGTCTGGAAAGTTGGGATTTTGGATTCTTATTCAGACCATATCTTTTTGTCTGTACATGATTTTTATGTGAAATCAATTTTGTATTTTTCTTTATGAAATTATCTACAACTTTCATGCACAAAGTTTCTTTATTTGATGTACAAAAAGTGGAACCAAAGATAGGTCCCAAAATGAATAAAGAATGAACAGGAAGTATAGGTATTATATCTGTGTTTCTGACCTTATCTCCCCCTCTTTATTCCTTGTCGACCTATTCATCAAGATGTCTAGGTCTCGGGGGTTTTGGGTCATAAAATATTTACAATATTTTATTCTTTTTCTTTTCTTTATTTATTCTATAATTTTGGCCTTAATTACAGTAATTTATACACTGTTTGGATGCACATGCATGAATGCTAAGATGCTTGATTTAAGGCTATTTACAGGTATTTGCTAGGGTTTTTGGTGCCAAAATGATAGAATAAAGATGATGAAATGTGGATTCATCATCCCCCTATACTTTACCTTTGCTAGTCCCTAGCAAACACTTATGCAATAAGTGCAAAAAGAAAAGAAAGAAAAGAAAAAGAAGAAAAATGGATTAAGTCTAACTATCAAACTTGTCTTCGCAAAATCAAAGTTTGGAGCTTAAGTCGGACCTTTTGAATTTTAGTGCGAGCGGAACCTTATTGAAAACCGTGTTTGAAATCCAACAGTCCTTGGGAATCCCAAAACTCTGTCCAAGTCTCCTCAATAGCCAGGTCAGAAATACTTCAACTCAAACGCAAACTCTTACGACTATGAATCTGACTTGTACAGTGTAAGTGATGGTGGCTCTCCCCAACTAGAATGACAAAGAAACTGACTTCTCCAGTACAACAACCCAATGATTCCCCAATCCAGCGACTCCATCCTCGAGGAGCGGGTATTCCCTTCTAAGTTCAAGTGGCAACCAGCTCAAGAGGAGGGGGTGAAGAGAAGAATGGACGGTAGCCAGTGTAACTACCTATCCTTGGATGCAAGACCAGTGTAGTCAAGTCATCCTGCTGCAGGCTCACATGATATGACTTTGGAACTCAAGCTTGCTTATTGACTTTGTACTTGCAGGCTTTTTATTTTTGTACATGCCTGAACACACATTTTTTTTAATACTATATACAGCAGCATTTACATAAGGAGTTTTTCCTCTTGAGCCAGTAGACTATCCCTCTTTTGAAGCTTTATCGCAACCCACAGCCTCCTGTCTTTAGACTTCCTAATCACTGGACGGGTTGGGGTGCACTTCCCTCCCTAGAGGAGGACAAATGTTTCCACTTGTGTGCGTCTCATACCGGCAAATCCAATCCCCTCACCACTCCAACTGAGTTGAGCCATGTGAAAGGTGCAGGTGTCCAAGTTAGGTCATTATCAACAAGAGTCGTGCGTGTGCTCCAAAATACTCTACTTAGGCAGTCAAGAATCCATTGAACCAAGTCCCGTGATTCTCAAAGAATTAAGTCAACTAGACCTGAAGTACCTCAAACTCAGTTCCTATAAGGTTCCTGTTATTAGGTAGATTATAAGGTCCAATCAAGCTCTAATCTCCGGATTTTACTTAGACTCGTTCAACTATCAAACTCAATCCGAAAAATGCTCATGCTATGCAATGCGATGCAGAAAATATTTTTGTGATGCAATTTTCAACGATTTTGAACTTTTTATGGGTTTTTGAAAATATGATGCATGCATATGCAGATGCATTTTTTTTGTATTTTTCAAAAAGATTTTTTTAAATGTTTTTGGATTTAATTTTTGCAAATGTTTTTGGGAATTTTTGAAAGCAAAAAGATTTGGCTAAAAACTAGGTGAAAATATGTACACGGGAGTGCTTCTTATATATACAAGAAGTGGATTTTAAGAATTTACAGGGTAAGTGGTCAATTTTATACATATGGATATATAATGGATTTTGGTATGATGTGTATATTCCTCAAACTCATTTGAAAACAATTTTACACACAATTTTTGAAAACTATAGTCCAAAATAATTTTTACACACATTTTACACACATTTGAAAATCATTTTGCAAAGGCTTTCAAAACAGTATATATAGGTTTTTCAAAACATTTTTGCAACCATTTTTCAAACCATTTGCAAATCATTTTTCAAACATTTTATTTCACACAAAGAAAAGAAATTTTACAAACCATACATTTTTACAAAGGTTGAAAACATATAACAAAATATTTTCAAAATAGTTTTCAATAGATGTTCACAAAGATTTTCAAACTATTTTTCAAACATTTTGCAAAAAAACATTTCCACCTGATTTATTAATCAGTAAATACAAAAAGAATTTGAGGAATGATCACATCTTTTTATTAAGGATTTTTAATGAATTTTAAAGAATTTTTAGCCATATTATTAAGAAAATATGAAAGTACGAGTTATGGCTAAAGTGTATACGTAGTATATACGACCCCCCTATACTTAGCTTGAGCTATGTCCTCATAGATCGAAGAGAAAAGAGAAGACATAACTCGTACTAAGTATAGACAAGTCTAAATAATAAAGAATAAATGAATGCATCAATGAGAAGTTGACCGTCCCCCCTATACTTAGGATCAAATAATCCTAAGTATAGCAGACTGTACACAAGGCAGGGAGGGTCAAGGGTGGGAATGAACAGATCGTACTCGGGTTGTTTCCCCCTATACTTAGGGTAAGATATCCCTAAGTATAGACAAGAAGAGGAGACAATGGAGAGGATCAAAAAGGATAGAACAACTCGGGGTGCCAACCCCCCTATACTTAGGACAAAGTACGTCTTAAGTATGGAAAACTGTCTACAAGGGCGACACCTTTTTGATAGCTAAAGAAGATAGAAAAGGAAAAGAAGAAAAGAAGAAAATACGAAAATAAATCGACAGACAACATGGTGATATGAACAAATGGATTTGTACAGCGGAAGATGGAATTGATCACCATGTATGAGATGCAGATGATGCGAGTAAAAAAAAACACATCTCATACCAGAAGAATGGGGGCAACGTCAATGGTCGGCGGATCATGATCAAGATATAGTTTCAGGCGTTGACCATTGACGCGGAAGGTAGAGGAAGATGACGGTTCGGATATGTCGATGCTGCCATTGTCATGTACCTTCCTGACCACATATGGTCCTTTCCACTTGCTCTGCAACTTTCTTGGGAATAATTTCAGCCTGGAATCAAACAACCATACTCTCTGATCTGGCTCAAACTGTTTATGGCTGATATGCGAATCATGCCATGTCTTCACTTTTTCCTTGTACTGTAGGCTGTTGGAAAAGGCTGTATCTCTCAATTCTTCCAGGGCTGCCAATTCTGCTCTTCTCTGGTCTCCTATACTCTCGGGATCTAGAAGCAATTCTGTAACTGCCCAAAAAGATTTGTGCTTGATTTCCACTGGCAAATGGCATGGCTTGCCATAGACGAGACGAAAGGGAGATGTTCCCAATGGATTCTTGAAAGAAGTCCGATAAGCCCACAAGACCGAGTCCAAAAGCTGTGACCAATCCTTTCGGTCTGGGCGGACAACTTTCTGCAAGATAGTCTTTATCTCCCTGTTCGATACTTCGGCAAGACCATTAGTCTGAGGGTGATAAGGAGTGGCAACCCGATGGTCAATGCCGAACTCGTCTGCAAGGGCCCTGACTTTGTCATTGATGAAGTGAGACCCCCCGTCTGAAATCAAGACTCTAGGTACACCGAACCGTGAAATGATATTTTTCCTCAAAAATTTGCAAACGGTTTTAGCATCTGCGGCTCGGGCGGGGATAGCCTCAACCCATCGGCTGACATAATCTACAGCGAGCAAAATATGCTCGAATCCCCAACTCTTAGGAAATGGGCCCATGAAATCAATCCCACATGCATCAAAAACCTCACAGAAGTGAATGGGTTGCATGGGCATCATGTCTCTCTGACCGCAAGTTCCCATTTTCTGACAGTCAGTACATCTCTTCACGAACTCATCAGAATCCTTGAAGAGAGTAGGCCACCATAGGCCGGATTGAAGCACCTTCTGTGCTGTCCTTTTTCCAGAATGATGTCCTCCTGCCTCAAGCTTGTGGCAGTATGTGAGGACGCTATGCTGCTCTTCTTGAGGAATGCACCTCCTCCAGATACTATCCCCTCCTTCATGATAAAGGACGGGATCCTCCCAATGGTAAAACTTGGCCTTAGCTAGGAAGGTCTCAAGTTTCTGCCTGGGCCAACCCTGAGGGACTGTCTTGGCAACAAGATAGTTTACAAAGTCAGCATACCACGGGAGTGAGGTGACAACCAAGATCGCCTCGTCTGGAAATGTCTCAGTGATAGGTGCGCTGGGCTCAGATTCCTCAAGATTCTCCAATCTGGAGAGATGATCCGCCACCACATTCTTGACTCCAGGCTTGTCCTTAATTTCAATATCAAATTCCTGGAGTAGAAGGATCCATCTGGTGAGACGTGCTTTGGCATCCTTCTTAGCCATTAAGTACCGGATGGCGGTATGATCAGTATAAATGGTCACTCTAGATCCGAGAATATATGATCGATACTTATCAAGAGCGAAGACTACGACCAGCATCTCTTTCTCAGTTATAGTGTAATTCCGTTGCGCGGCATCCAAAGTCCGGCTGGCGTAGTGAATGGCGAACGGTAAACCATCCCTCCTCTGTCCAAGCACAGCCCCAACGGCAAAATCTGAAGCATCCGTCATGATCTCGAATGGGAGAGACCAATCGGGCGGCTGAAGGACAGGAGCTGAGACAACCATATTCTTGAGAGTCTCAAATGATTCAAGATACTTATCATTAACAATAAACTCGGTGTCTTTGGTGAGCAAGTCAGTAAGCGGTCGGGCAATTCGACTGAAGTCCTGAATGAACCGTCGGTAGAAACCGACATGCCCCAGAAAAGACCGTAACTGACGCAAATTGGACGGCGGATTGAGTTTTCTGATGATATCCACCTTAGCCGGATCGACCTCCATGCCCCTGTTGGAGACGATATGACCAAGGACCGTCCCCTGAGTCATCATGAAATGACTCTTCTCCCAGGATAAGACAAGATTGAACTCAATGCAGCGCTTCAGCATACGGTCTAGGCAGTCAAGACAAGCGTCAAACCCGTCGCCATAGACCGAGAAGTCATCCATGAAGACCTCTAAACAGTCACCCACCATGTCCGAGAAGATGGACAACATGCACCTTTGGAATGTCGCCGGAGCGTTACATAGACCAAAGGGCATCCGTCTGAAAGCATAAGTCCCAAACGGACAGGTGAATGTCGTTTTCTCCTGGTCTTCGGGCGCAATGGCCACTTGGTTGTATCCAGAGTACCCATCAAGAAAGCAATAATGACTCTTCCCAGCTAGCCGCTCGATAATCTGATCAATAAAAGGTAGCGGGAAGTGATCCTTCTTGGTGGCCTCATTCAATCGTCTGTAGTCCACACAGACCCTCCAAGAAGTCGGTACTCTGGTAGCGATCTCCTCTCCAGACTCATTGACAACTGTAGTG
The DNA here is from genome assembly GCA_037367405.1 of Ottelia alismoides. Classification (NCBI taxonomy): domain Eukaryota; kingdom Viridiplantae; phylum Streptophyta; class Magnoliopsida; order Alismatales; family Hydrocharitaceae; genus Ottelia; species Ottelia alismoides. The sequence goes on along the minus strand of JAZKJV010005051.1, from coordinate 256,838 downwards.
ATACCCGTCTTTTTGGGTACCACATGTAACGGACTTACCCATTTGGAGTCGGAGATGGGGTAGATAAAATCGGCGCTCCACCACTTGGAAATTTCTTTCATGACTACATCTCGAAGATTCGGGTTCAGTCGTCGTTGGAACTCACGCGACGGCTTAGCGTTATCTTCAAGATAGATATGGTGGGAGCAAAGATTAGGGCTCAGCCCTTGGAGATCAGCTATACTCCAACCGATTGCCTTGCGGTTTCTTTCAAGAACCTCCATCAGACGAGATTCTTGTTCTCCAGTCAAATCTGCTGAGATAATGACTGGGTGCATTTCTGGCTCTCCAGCAAGGAATCTGTACTTCATTGACTGCGGCAGAGGTTTTCGTTCTGGACAACTGGGAGGTGGCAGATCTGGTTTCTGATATGTCTGTGTAAATGCCACCAGGTCTGCATGGGAGAACTCTCGCTCTGCATGAATCTCTAACGAAGGGCGGCCCTCTGAATCAACGATAAACTGCACCGGCTCGCACTCTGTCATGGTTGTTGGCTCAGTAGGAATCAGACAAGGTAAATAGTCATCAAAGTCATCCCAATCAATGTCTGAATCCGAGGGATCAGAAGATGATGAGCAAGATTGAAATTCCTCAGCACCACTCATCACAACACTGTCAGCCTCAGAAATATTCTCATCCAGGGATGTGCTCTCCCGGCTCTTGACTGCCATGAGCTTGAGATACAATGAATCTGTAGGTAAGGCGAGGGTCGGTGATACGGGGTCTTTCCAATTGGATTCATCATCAGTCATCTCAAAATCACAAACCTGGTGGATGTCTAGCTCCTCCTCTGTCATCTGCTCGGCTTCGCTGGACTGTTCTGAGCATTCTGCCTCTCTGGCTCTGATCTCTTCGATCGTCTCTATTTGTATGGTTTCGCCCTCTACGCGAAAACATACCTTCCCGCTATCATGGTCGGTCACTACCTTGGCTGTGGCCAAGAATGGACGTCCAAGAATGATGGGGGCATCAGTTACCGACTCAGGGATCTCCATGTCCAACACAACGAAGTCCACGGGGAATTTCAGGCCCTGAATGGTAACGACCACGTCTTTCAATAACCCCTTCGGCCTCTTAATCGACCTATCAGCAAACTGAAGGACGGTTCTGCTTCGAAGAAGAGGGCCAAACTCGAACTGCTTGAGTAAGGCTGCCGGAAGGAGGTTAATTGAATAGCCGCTGTCTAATAGTGTACGATCAAACTGCTGCTCCTGAATCTCGCATTTGACATAGGGAGCTCCTGCGTCTGGTCGCTTGGCTGGCAATGTGTTCTGAATGGCGCAGCAAGTGTTATGAGTGAGCATATGGATTTGATCTCTGTGCCTCTTCTTCCTTCTGACAGTAGTTGTTTCTTTCAAATTCTTCTTGAAGAAGGGGATATGCTCAAATGCTTCTCGTAGAGTCAGCTGAATATGAAATCTGTCAATCATCTCGTTGCCGAACTCTACCTGTTGACTCTTTTTTGGATTTTCTTTTTTACTCCCCTTCGCTCGGCGGAGTGCCTCAGGGAAGGGGATTGTAGGGGCCTCCTCAGATAGAGGACTAGGAATCGGTCCCTTTGCCTGTGAAGACGGAGAGTCCATACGATAATCATCATTCACCACATATGGATTCGTAATTTGAACAGAAACCTTTCCTTTATTCATATTTTTGTTTTTGTTTTTGTTCCCACTGTCTCTAGATACAAAATGTGGCAACATCACATATGGCTCAACAAAAGTGGATGTGGTGGCCTCAGTACCACCACTAGCACCTGTCTTCGCGGCATCAGCACCGCGCTCTGGTTCAGCATCCAAAATGGTGGCATCAGCACCACCGTCTGCATCTGGTATCACAACGGCATCAGCACCGTTGTCTTGGACTCCATCATTGGTGGCATCAGCGCCGCCGTCTTCAACATCATCTGTAGCGGCATCAGCACCGCTCCTCTGCTCCTCTGGCGCTCCTGATTCTGCATCTGGCTGTCGCTCAGAAGAGGCGCCGCCGGCTGGCATCCTACCGCTCCTAGTAGTAACAAAATCAACATCATAATAGGAATAAGACATGTCACTCAAATAATCACTAGGAGAGGTATCCTCTGTGGACTCTACCTGCTCAGATTTTCTTTTTAAATTATTAGGGTTAGGTTCGATCTGAGCTGGTATGGCGGCCTTGCCTTTGATGAAATCCCGCATCTTCTGCCGGAACTCATCCATTTCTTGCCTGAAAGATGCTCGCTGTTCAGATAGCAAGCGGGCAAGATCATCAAGAGCAGGGTTCTCGAAGGCTGGACCCTGAGAACCGGACGTCTGTCCCTGCTGGAAATGGGGCTGCTGCTGCTGGTGTTGCTGCTGAAACTGGGGGGAAGGCTGGTGATAAGAATGTTGAGGCGGCTGACGCTGCCTCCACTGTTGTCCCTGATAGGCGGGACGAGGACCACTCTGGTATTGTTGTGGCTGGGCATACTGGGGCTGCTGGTTGTACTACTGTGGATGGCTGTTCTGCTGTCCTTGAGCAGGGGAATGCTGTTGGGATGAGGAACCACCATTACCCCAACGGAATCCGGGATGATCCCTACGAATTGCGGGCTGAGGGTATCGGTCATACCATATCCCGTTGACTTCCATCAACGGTTCCTGCTCGAAGGAAGGTGGAGGAAGAACTGCCAGCGGCTGCTCCGGCTGATACACCACCATCTGCGTCTCCTGAGATGGCAGTTGCTCTGGATGGTACTGCAACAATGGAACCGGCTCCGCCTGGATATAGTTCACCTGGCGGTATGAGGTGGAGGCCTGGTTGGGATTGTTGCTGCTGGAAGCAACCTGTGACCTGGGAGGCTGTTGTGAATGGGCCTGTGCCTCCTGAATACAGAGAATTTGAGTCTTCAGGTCACTCATTGTTTTGGTGAGAAGGTCCATCTGGGCTAGACCTTGGTTCTGTTTCTTTTCGAGGATCTCCATGCGGTCCAGCTTTTCACTGATAATGCCCATGTCGGCTGCTGCTGACTCGGCTTGTGCTGCGGCTACCGACGTTGTGCTGGGACCGGCATCGATGCGGGCGATCCTCTGAAATGATCCCGCTCCTTGCGGGGGCTTCTGCTGATTGTAGACTCTGACCTGGGTCATCACTGTGGAGTTCTCTGCCATACCTTCGTAGATGGCCCAGACGTCGTCTTCTCCCTTGGAGAAATATGATCCACCGCAAGAGGCGTTCACAAGCCCCTGCAGCTCCGGTGTCAGCCCACAGAAGAAACTCTGCACCAGGTGGGGCTTGGAGATATCGTGATGTGGACACCGGTCTATGAGCTCTCTGAATCGATCCCATGCTTCATGGAACTGTTCATTTGGGATCATGACGAAGTTGCTGATCATGGCTCGAGCTGCGTTGGTCCGGCCGAGGGGATAGTATTTCTTCAAATATACGGACCAGAGATCTGCCCAAGTATCGACGAATCGCCCTAGATGCTTGAGCCAATATGCGGCTCGATCAACCAATGAGAACGGGAAGGCGATCATCCTGATAGTGTCCTCGGTCAACAACCGATCGTGGATAGTGCTGCATATCATTTCGAATTCTTGGAGATGGAGGTGCGGCTCTTCGGTCGGCAGCCCATGGAACTTGGGAAGAAGCTGGATCGTGTGGTGCCGAAGCTCGAAGTCTCCGTGGATTGGCGGGAGTCTGATCCACCGGTGAGTGAGGGACGAAGCTGGGTTGTGCAGTTCCCTCATGATGGTCTGTGGCGGTCGCTCACCGTCTGGATCGCCTCCTCCTGCATCAGGTCCTCCTCCTTCTCCGCCACCGCCTCCTCCAGGTCGGTTCTCTCTCAGCTGTGCGATCTCTCTCATAAGGTCACCCATGAAAGTTCCCTGGTCTCGGATCTGCCTCTGCATAGTCTCCAGGGACGCTAGCAAGGAATTGTTGATGGCCACTTGGTCAATAATGAACGGAGGATGGTCGTGGTCATCTGGGTGCTCGCCTCTGTCTGCCATTACTGGATTCTCTGAAAATGCAAAAGAGGCCATTTCAGGTGCTGTTGAATGAGCTGAATTCTATGATTCACTGGACTCTGAAATGATTGGACTGAGGGAAGGAGAATGGGAAGGGTGGTCGAGGGGGAACAGGGTGGATGTAAACTCGGGCTCGGAGAGCGGACTCTCCGAGGCATTCCTAGATGAGTAAGGAGGAGTGCTAGATAGCGGTGCCGACAAGGTCGGCCTAAGAGATCTCCGTCCCATCATCTTGATTATTCGAGAGGAGTAGGGAAAATGCAAGGTAAGAAGAAGATAAAATGCAACAAAATTGTGCACGATTGTGCGGTGTTTTTGATCTTGACCTTAATAAATCTAACAATCAAACACAAAGCAAGGGTAAGTTCGCCAACTCAACTCGTGAAGCCGTGAAGGATCGGCTTTTATCTTGTCAGTTTTAGCTTGTTTTCAGGTATTTATCTTTTCACGAGTCCTTAGAGCGCTACGCCTATAGGAGCGAGAGTACTGCCAGGAAAGTGTCCCCGTACTTGTCCTCCTCCTGTGTAACCTGTAACTTGCGCTTTTTGAGGTCCTTGTAACCCTTCCTGGATCCCTACTCAGCCAAAGAAATAGAGGGAGGAAGCCGATAGGCGAAACCGATACTTCGGACCTCGCTCGCAACGGAATCACCCGTGAGCGTACAAGGTCCTACTCGGACGCAGCCGGTGAGACAGACACACCCGTGAAGGCGTGGCCTAAGCTCGGTACTTCGGACAAGGTCGGTGCTCTCACAATAGAGAGTCACCAATGGCGACCAAGTCCTACTCGACTACGTACGATAGTAGCGCCAATACTTCGGAAATCCAGGCGATACACAAGGCAGCCACAAGTTGGGTTTTGGGCTCTAATCCTTACGAAGCGCTCACCTCACTTGGAAGGAGACCTTCCCATGCAACCTGAAGACAAGTGAGGGTATTACTCTCCCCAAGCAATGAATCAATTACCAATTTTATTTTGGTCAAGTTTTCTTTAGCAGTCCCTTTTTTTATTTTTTTGGTGTTATCGCTTCTTTTGAGTCAATTCAAACAAGCGCCTAACGGTTTTGTATTTTTTTCCTTTTTCCTACTTTGTTCCAAAAACAGAGGGAGAATAGAGTCGGAAAAGCCGTGCAAGTCGACACCAAGGTGGAAATCTCACCTTTGTGCCTAGATGATGCATGCAAAGTAAGAGGACTTACAGCGAATCCCAGCACTCTCCATGCGGGATGCAAAGCAGAATTTTTAAACCCTAGCTATATGGCGAAATGCAAGCGGAAATCGTCCTAGAACAGGCAGCTGCTAGCATGAAGAACCACAAGCTAACTAGTAACTCCTAATCCGAGTGTCCGGTCTAGGCTCACCCCTCCTCTGCCCAACACATTTGGGGTAGGAGAAAGCGCTTGTTCGGGTGTGAGCTCGCGGCGCGTGGATTTGGAAGCTACTAGCTAACTGTTTAATTAGTCTAAGTCCAAATACGATTCTATAGGAGCATGCAAATATAATTAGGTGTTTGGACCTATTCTAATCGAGTCAAGCAGACCTAGAACTAAGAGCTCAATCCACAAAAGAAAGTGAAAAATGAAAACAAAACCGGAAAATGGCAGCGATAAAAACGCGATAAAAATCCGCGGTGAGCCCCCGGGTGAACAAACACCCAGAAATTAGGCCCGAATGTCTAAGTGTCCAAGTCCAAGTGTACCTGTATTATTACAAATTAATGAATCACTCTCTCACCAAAAATAAATGAAAACTAATCTAATCACTCTCTCTCTCACTCCTTGCTCTCTCCTGCCGGCTTGGCTAAGAATAGCCGGCTCCGCTTCCCAAGGATGCATCGGGTCACCTAGGCGATCCGCCTCGCTCCGCGGTCCCTCGCAAGAAGACAAAGAAGAGTGGTCAGATAGCTCAACAAGATATATCAAAATGTAAGAGATGAAAAAATGCTATGATAACAATCACACAATCAATCAAACAAAATATGAACTACTCGCTGTTGCTCCCCGGCAACGGCGCCATTTGATAAACGCGGAAATCGATGGTCTTAAGTTCAACACAAAGCATGAACTCAGTCGAAGTGTCGACCAATCAAAATCCGCATTTAATCAACAATTAACCCACACTAAGATCAATGAATTAGAACTAATGCGGAGTTAAAATTTATTTTTAACTCTACATAAAAGATGTATAGGTGCAAGTATGTAGAGAGTTCGAACACAGGGAACAAGCAGGGTAGTTCAAGCAAGTGCTAAAGTGTGTGTGAGTGTGTGATGTGTCTACACTAAGCAATCAAGCAAAGGAAATGTTTTTGTGGGTTTTTAATTTTTAATTTTTAATTTTTTTATTTAATTTTTAATTTTGTATTTTGATTTTTAATTTTCTGATTTTTATATTTTATATTATATATATATATTTTTACTTCTTTTTCAATATTGGAGAATAAAGACAATATGATAAAAGACAAGCTAAAATATTTATAAAAATGTGCAAAAATACTCAAAAATTCAGAAATAAAATGTTTTTGGTATTTTTATAATTTTCTACTGTTTTTGTGATTTTTGGGGGTTTTTCAAGGTGTTTTTGATATTTTTAAATACTGAAATAAGAGAAAACAGTGGAAATAAGGCTGGCTGGGAATAAAATGTAATTCAAAAATAGCAACCAGTACTCAAAATATTTCACACAATTTTTATAATAAAAAGGACAAAATAAGGGATAAACAGAACCTGAGTTTATAATTTTTGGGTTTTTCTACTATTTTATATATTTTTTTGAAGTTTTTGAGTGTTTTTCAATTTTTAGTGTTTTTCTTTTGAGATTTTTAATGATTTTTGGACTGACACTAAAAGATGATAAAATAGACAGTAGGTAATTTTTTTGGAATTTTTAGAGGTGTTTTAATATTTTTTTGGTATTTTCTAAGCTAGACAGTGCACAAAAAGGAAGTTTTTGATTTTTAATAAATATAAAAATAAGATGAAATCAAAAACTAAAATGGTGGCGTGAAAGTTCAAGATAACAGGAGCCTAACCCTAATTTTGTGGAATTTTTGGACTTGAAATGATCATTCAAATAAATACAACAAGCATCCAAACATTAAACAGTCCTAGCAGGGGTATATTTGCAATATCTAAAACATCCAGGGACATACATGCAATTTTCCACAAAACTTTACACTGAATATTCAATTTTTAATACCAAAAAGCAATTACAAAAGCCGCCTGGGCCTCTTAGAAATTTTCCCACCAGGGCGCGTGACTTGCACGCGCCTGGCGAGGACTAAAATGCAATATATCAAAACCCTGGGGGCCTACTTGCAAAAGGTCCAAAAAGTTTACACTTAACGCCACAGTTTTGGTACTAAAACTAAATAGGCAAACTACCGAGGGTCCCTCTGCAAAATGCCCACCCCCTCACGTGTACAGGTCACGTGAGGTGACGTGGCGAAGGACCTGGATGCAAATAAACAAAGTCCGGGGGTCTTTGTGCAAATATTACAGAACTTTTAAACGGCCAATGAAAGTTTACGTCCTAATAAAATATTACAAAAATGGCAGGGGTATCGTGCAAAATTACCCCCGCTAGGCGCGATCGGACGGCTGGGCGACTTCACTTATCCACGTGTCCGCTCCTCGGGCGCCGATGACGGTTGGCTCGTGCGGCTACGATTAGAACTCCCCCGATGATCGGACGGTGGGCACATGGGGGGATCTAACGGCTCCTGTGCGATCTGGGGGCTCCTCGTTGATCCGACGGTCCCGGAGGCAGAGGGAAGAACACGGATGAGCGCCGGTTGGGCGAACTTCTCCGAGCTCCTCCGTCCGGCCACGGCGACGATCGAGCTTGCAAAGTGGTCGAGGATGCTCCTGCAGGTGTCGGCTGACGTCTGGAAGCCTCAAAAGCCACCGGCGTTCGCCGGTGCTCTCGCACGGAGGTGGCGGAGCTGCAAGGCCCCAGGTGCTCCGGCGAGAGAGCAAAATCGCTCCAGACGCTTCGATGGGCTTCAGTACCTGCACCAAAAAGTTAGGGAGGTCGAGGGCAAAATGCCTCGACCTCGGGTGGCTCTCAAAATGGAAGGAAAAGCGATATAGGGGCTCGCCGGAGTTGCGCTCCGGCGAGGTGATCGATGGAATGATGCGCTGATGGATTAATCGAGGGATTACGGGCGAAATGATCCTAACACTAACAGGAATACGATGGGGATAAAAATGGGGATGGTGGCAGCCTCGATGGCCAAGGACCAGAGGGTGAATACCTCACGGGGACACCCGCCGGAGGTGGTGGTGGAACGCGCTCAGCTCGCGTGACTCCGCCTCCTCGAAGGTGCAGACCTGGAGCTGTCACCTCCACGGTGCTGGAGCGACTCCAAGGGGGAAGGGAGCTGGATGAATTGCGGTTCAAATTCAAAAGAAGGTCAAGGTGGAGCTTAAGTATGGTTGACGATGGGGGTTGAAAGAACGAGGCGGCTAGCTCGATTCAGAGGCTCTCAGCCCAAGAAGATCCTTGGGCGAGCAAGATGGGTAGTAGGGGAAAAAGTTTGCAGAAGGACTCGAGCTCAAAGGATGAAAGAACGCGCCTCGAAAAATTGGTGAACATGGGATCAAAGATGGGTCTGACAAAGGCTACAGGGTGTAGGTCAGACTGTTGACCGAGGTCAACAGTCCTGGCCTCCTGGTTGGTCCACGTGGACCAACCAGGAAAAACCCTGGAAAAATACTTTAATAATTCTATTTAAAATACTAAATGGTCGAATTAGTTAAAAGTTATAAAATAAAAAATGTTTAAAATTTTATGTAGTATTTTATTTTGATTTTTAATTATTTTTATGACTTATATTTTTACAAGTTGCCTTTTTAACCCTATATAGGTATAATACCTATGTATTTTGATATTTTATTTTTATTTAGGTATTTTATTTTCATTATTTTTATTTAGTATTTTATAAAATTGTAACATACTTTTATATACATAAATATATTTTTATTGTATTTTTCTGTTATGTTTTGTATATTTAATAAAATACAAGTGTATTCTATACAGGTATAAGTATGTGCAGTATGCCTATGTATTCTTTATATAGGTATTTTTATTTTTCTTTGCATTTTATTTAAATTTTAATGCACATATGTATTATAAGTAATATTCACAAAATTATAAAAATATAAAAATGAATAAATAATGAATAAAGAATGAATTGAATATTTTATTCAGTACAAGTATACAACAGGGGTCCAAAACTCAACTTTCAAACCGTAGCTCCGCCAAATGCGAAACCACCGCCATTGGATAGATTATTTTATTCTATATACAATTAAAGGTGAGTTTGCTACATTTGGAGTTGTCAGTTGTGAGATACGGGTCTGGAAAGTTGGGATTTTGGATTCTTATTCAGACCATATCTTTTTGTCTGTACATGATTTTTATGTGAAATCAATTTTGTATTTTTCTTTATGAAATTATCTACAACTTTCATGCACAAAGTTTCTTTATTTGATGTACAAAAAGTGGAACCAAAGATAGGTCCCAAAATGAATAAAGAATGAACAGGAAGTATAGGTATTATATCTGTGTTTCTGACCTTATCTCCCCCTACTTTATTCCTTGTCGACCTATTCATCAAGATGTCTAGGTCTCGGGGGTTTTGGGTCATAAAATATTTACAATATTTTATTCTTTTTCTTTTCTTTATTTATTCTATAATTTTGGCCTTAATTACAGTAATTTATACACTGTTTGGATGCACATGCATGAATGCTAAGATGCTTGATTTAAGGCTATTTACAGGTATTTGCTAGGGTTTTTGGTGCCAAAATGATAGAATAAAGATGATGAAATGTGGATTCATCAGTCATCAAGGTAAGCAGACTCAAAAGGATCAAAGATCTTAGAATAATCAGAAGACTCGATCTCGTGCTCCAACAGATTGGAGATATTACCATAGAGGAGAACGAGTACATAAATCAGACTACTCGGCTTTGTGCTCCACCAGATTGGAGACACCAGAAGTGAAGCCAAGTACCTACAAAAATGATGTATCCTCCTGCCGATAGTCCTTAGGGAGTGATACGTACTAGGTAAGGAATATTCAGAGCAAAACTCATCCTTGCGAGGGTCTTCAGGAAGAGTGGATTCAGAGGAGTCAGATCCATCAACCGGATCGTCAGAAATGATATTGGTAGCGACAAATCGGCTACCCAGCAGAAAAGACCACAAGATCCAGAAACTATCGCAGTCTCTCGCAGATAACCCTCGGACAGCACTATGAACTAGGCAGGGAATATTCAGACAAATATGGCTCACCCTTGTGAGGACTGTCAAGGAGGGAAGAGATAAATGTAGAATAAAGTAAATAAAATATAGAAAGAAGCTGTCTCCAAAAATCCCTCCAAGTCTGCATTAGGTGCTCTCTCCTACCGATTCAATTAAAAAGTCGTCTCTGCCTTGCTTGGGTGCAACAGGTCCTCTTAAGAAGTCCTCCCTCGCACAACGGTCCCTCGTAACAAATTCAAACATGGAGAGATGTCAGTTCACAATTAATATCAAATAAATATGGAAATAAATAGACAAATCATCATGTATAGACAAGAGAGCGTGAACAAATAAATAGTCCCAATCTACGAGGAGTTGCTCTCCAGCAACAATGCCATTTGATGACAGAGGTCTATCAAGGGTCCTACGGTTCCACAAGGCGAAACTGCAGTCGATGTATTGACCACTCAATAAACCTCAATCGATCAATCATTAACCCACAATATATATCGAGCAATTAATATAAAAAACATGGAGTTAAAATTTATTTTAATTCTATAACAAATGTGTATAAGTGTAAGCATGTGTAGAGGTCCAACTCAAGGAGCAAACGATATATGGGGGCAATTAAGCTCAAAACTTGTCATTTTCTCTTGTCTATTTTTACTGTTTTCGTGTGTTTTTATTATTTTTTATATATTTTTGGTTTTTAATTTTATAATTTTGTATTTTTTTACATTTTATTTTTTTATCCTTTTCTTTTTCTTTCTAATATATATAATAGGATATATAATGCTATATAGGCCATAATAGAAGATATAGATATAACTATAACTAAAAATAACTAAAAAATATAGAATTAAATATTTTTAGGTTTTAAATAATTTTTAATATTTTTGTGTTTTTTGGCATTTTTGAATACTAAAAATAGGAAATGAGGACCAAAATCAGGGATTTAACAATATGTCGAAATTGATTTGAATACTAAAAATAGAAAATGAGGTTCAAATTATCCAAATCGATTTTTATATATAGATAATTATGCCGAGAAAATTAAGAAATAAAAAAACATATTTTTGGATTTTTAGTGATTTTTTAGATTTTATAAAGGATTTTGGGTTTTTTGATTTTTAGCCTTTTTATTTTTATATTTTTATGGGTTTTTGGTCTGGACTTAAAATATGTATATAAACAACATATATTTTTTTGGAAAATTTCAAAATATTTTTCAATTTTTTGGTATTTTATAAGTTAGACAGAACAAAAACGTGCTCTTTTTTATTTTTAATAAATGGTAAAATACCCAAAATGCAAAATAAATATGGGACGTGACGGTACATGCTTCCAGGTATCTAACATTATTTTTGCATGATTTTAGGAGCACATATGCTATTTTCAATAGATGAAATTCAAGCACCAAAATTCATAAACTGACAAGGGCATATTTGCAATAAAAATAAATACCATGGGTTCATTTGCAAATGTGCCAAAAGTATACAACGTATATTTAAATTTATTGAACTATTTTGCAATCACAAAAACTGCGAGGATATACATGCAATTTCGCCACCTCACGGGGGACGACAGCTGAGGTGACGTGGAATGGACCCAAGTGTAATTTATACTAAATACAAGGTCTTGTATGCAAAATTTCCACATTTATTAAAACTACATTTTTTTTACAACATTAATTAATAAATACAAAAATGTTCGAGTAAGATCTGCAATGTATCCCATTAAGGTGTGGGAGCAGACGATTGGATGCCATCCACTTAGAACGTGGCGTGTTGTCCTCGCCCGATGATGCTTCAACGATGAAGGGACGTGATTAGATCGCGGGGAGCAATCTGACGGTCGAGGCGTTGGATGATCGAACATTCATGGTGAAATCTGGAGCGAGGTGACGATCGAACGATCGCTGCTCTTCCTGACGAACACAGAAGAACAACATGCCGATGAACTTCCACGCACTGAATCTTCCTCCTCCATGTTCCCATAGCGCCGAGCTACTCAATAGATGCTCAATGATGATACGTAGCTGTCAGCTACCTCCAATGGGTCCGGGGCCCCTCGGATGGGCCCTGGAGCTCGATGCTTCAGGCGTCCTGTTCTTGAGTTTCGACCGGGCTCAGATGCCCTTGCCATGTTCTGCAAACTAGTGTCGAAGCACATCGAGAGAACTACAAAGGCTCCTGGGCATTTTTTTACAGAGATAAAGGCGAGATGAGGTGGGATGGTCCTGCTCCGACGAGCATCGGAGGTTGAGCAGGGATTCATTGATCGAGTCTCGATCAGGATGGGCAATAGGATGGTGTGGATGGAGAAGTGGATAGGCCAGCTGATGGGGTGGTAATGGTGGTTGGAGACAGTGAGTGGCTCACGGTTGAAACGTGGCCGGAGCTCGAGAGCTCCAACGAGGGTGACTTTGTTAATCTTAGCTAACTACTGACTAAGACATGGAATTAAATGCAAGAAATAAAAGGCGAGATTAAAATCTACCTAGGAAATGAAGAAACACCGCTCATACCTACCGATGAAGGCAGGGAGAAGACGTGGTTGGTGAGGTCACCATGGGTGCACCTCATTCCTCCCTCAATCACGCTCGGTCCCTATATGGGACTCCTCCTGTCACGAGGATACACTCTAGGCTGGAGGCGGGGGCTTTAGGGTTCTGATGATGACCAAAGAAGAGGAGGAAGGCAGTCAGAGTTATTTAAAAACATATTGGGTCACCCTTATTGGCCTAGGGTTTGAACATAATAGATGCTATGTACAAAGGATCCAAGTCTTGGGCGTAGATGACTGATGTTGGGAGTTGATCTTGGCGTGGAGATTCAACAAAAATGATGGAAGAGATGCCCGGGAAAAATGGCTAAAAATCGGGGAAACGACAGATGACAGGAGCAGAGTGCTTAGGGAGGGAGTTGTACAGGAGTCAACAGGTGACTTGACGTGAGTGGTCCATGTCAGGTCGCTACAAGACAAAATAGTCTAACTATTCGTAAATAAATTATTAAATATGATAAATAGTTTTATTAATTTTGATTATAAAAACGTTTATTATTTTATGTAGTATTTTTATACGATTTCTATTTATTTTTTGGTGTTATTAAATTTTTAAGAGTATATTTATAGGTATATTCATCTATGTTTTGGCTATTTTTATTTTTATTTTTATTTTGCATGTTTATTTTATTATTTTATTCTCTTATTGTATATATTTATAACTTATTTTTAGATATATATAAATATATTTTATTATATTTTTATGATGTAATATGCATACTTAAATAAATATGGATATATATTACGTAGGCATAAATACAAGTATTTTATCATTGTATTTAGCCATATTATTTATTTTAAAGTATTTTCTGTGGTTTTATTTTATCTTTATATTTTTAATAGAATATAGATCATATTTACAAGAGTATAAAAATATAAAAGAATAAAAGAATAGATTTCACTTTTATTTATTTACAAGTACTAACAAACATAGGTGTTTTATCTATATATTTTATATACTTATTTTATTTTAATGTTTTATTGGTGATTATTTTGGTTTTAATATGTACATGAGTTATAGATAATAATATCCAGATTATAAAAGTATAAAATTGTAAAAATAATAAAGAATAAAGAAATGGATATTTTATTCGAGTATAATGTACATTGAGGGTCAAAAACCTAACTTTCACACCTTAACTATTAAAAATTTGAAACCACCTTCATTAAATGTCTTATTTAAAGTTATATACAACTAAATGTGATTTTGATTCATTTTGAGTTTTATTAGGAAGATATGGGTCTGTGAAGTTGGGATTTTGGCTTTTTATTTGGTATATAAAATGAACATTGTATACTATTTTTACGTGAAATAAATTTTGTATTTTTATTTACATTATTATCTATAACTTTTATGCACAAAGTTTCTTTGTTTGATGAATAAATAATAAAGAATAAAATCGGTCAAAAATGCTTTGTTGAATGAATAAAAGAATTGGCTTTTTATTGTATTCTTGGCCCTTATCTCCCCTTACTTTATTCCTTGTCGACCAATTCAATTATTAACTTGGTCTCGGGATTTAGGGTCATAAAATACCTTTGGTATTTTATTCTTATTCTTTTCTTTTCTTTATTCTGTAATTTTGGCATTAAAAATAATATTATTTACATAATGAATGCAATAAATAATGAATGTTATTTTGTACAAAATGATGCTATTTACATGCATTAGCTAGGGTTTTTATGTCCAAAATGATAGAATAAAGGTGCTGAAATGGAGATTCATCAGTTACCGTGTTCATGTCGATTCATTTCTTCTTCTACACGGAGAAGAAGATCATTGGGGCTTGATTCATTCACCCACAGAAGCCTTTCATTTCACTCCATTTGATATCACAATAGGCTGCAGTTGCTCGGGTATTGTTTTATTATAGGTTGTAGGGCCGCTATCCTTCAGTGATCGGAGACCTTCATAGTCTTCCTCCGTTTTTATCTCCGATGGAGCCACTTCGTTGCGTAGCTCCATATCCCCTCAACACCTGAATACTTCATCAGCATCTTCGTGAGACCATTTCGAAGGTGTCTCGACCTTCAGACGTCGAAGAGCATCATATAAGTGGAATATAGGCTTCACTGAAACTCAGCTCTTCCTCCGCCACATCCAGAGGATAGAGAAGAACTCGAGGCACAACTACTATCCGATCAGATTGCATTGATTTAATCCGACGTTTCTGATCAACTTCGAGCTAGAGTCCAAAGCGACGATTCACTCCTAAGGATCGGAGTGCACAAGCCTGCTACAAAGCACAAGGAGTCGATGCACGATCTAAGTCAGCATACCCGAAGAAACCCAGATCACGTGCCCCTTGCATGTGCTCCGGGTTAAATTGCAAATCATCCCAAGAAAGATTCATAATTGCAAATAAGTCTTGCCCATTGAAAAATTTTCATTAATGCCCAAGCAGTTTTCTATAATCGCACTTCAGCCCAATTTGGGCCTCCTTCTAATTAAATAATCCATGTTTTATTGCATGTATGCCCCTGCCTTTTCCTTTTAATAACTTATGAACCATTTATCAGATTTCAATGAAATTTGTGTCGTTGGAAAGCTATTTTGTGCTCTTGATTTTAATGGTATTTAATTACTATTTCAATCTTTAATTCACGCATTAAATTTTAGAGTAGGTATTTTATCTATTCAGCCCCTTTATTAATTCAAAATTAAATCGTATTGAGGTTGAATTGCTTTCTTTTTGACATTGATTGTTAACTAATTGACTAGTTGCTTTCACAAGTAATAATTTATTATATCAGGAGCATGCTTGTTAACTGTGCATCTATTCTTCAAGTGCTGCATCATTATTTATCATGTAAATTAAATGCATAAAAAGGTTTAAAAAAGATTGCATGCATTGTTTTTGTTGCATCTGCTTAACCTAGATAGCCTATAAATCGCATAAGAGGTTAATTGACTCATAAATTTAGTTAGATAATTGCTCGTGTCCCTATGTTCGACCCTATACTTGTCCATGTATAAATTTAAGATGAGAGTTCTTCACAGAGATTTTCTCTCGGTTCTGAGTGATTGTTGATTGGCCCGTGCTACAACAAGTGCATGCTATTTTAGCCTTTCATCATGCCCCCGACTTATTGTCGTTCTATCACTTGTGCTCCTCGGGTTAGTTGTTGTCCATCTCCAACGCAAACAAACATTAACTTTGGGGATACAAGTGGAAATAATTTTGAAAAAAGGGGGCTAGAAAGTCATCCCCATCCTCTTCCTCCTCGTCCCCGTCTTATTCCCCTTCTTTTCCTCCTCCTCGGCCTCCTACTCCTCCTCCATCGCCTCCTCCCCCTGCCCCCAGCTCCTCCCTCCGCTCCCAGCTCCTCCCCCATGCCCCAATGCCTCCCCCTCTACCTCGCTCCTTCTCTGCCGCCTCCTCCGCATGAGTTCCTCCCCCTGCTGCTCCGTCCGCCCCTGCGCCTCCCTCTCCGCTCCCACTCCTCCCCCAGCTCCTCCTCCGCCCTGAGCTCCTCCCCCTATGCCCAGTTCCTCCTCTACCGCCTCCTCCTCCCCCTCCCCCACACCTGCTCCTCCTCTGTCACCTCCTTCGCCCGAGCTCCTCTCCTCGTCCCCATCTCCTCTCCTCTCACCTCCCCCTCCGCCCCTAGCTCCTCATCCTTCTCCCCAAGGTAAGGATTGAACCACCACACAACGATCCCCTTCACCGGAGTCTCACGATGCTCATCTGAGCTTCATCTTCTCAAGGAGGAGGAGGAGGGAGGAGAGGAAGAATACGATTAGGAGGATGGGGGGATATGGGTGAGGGGTATTTAGACTGTTATGCTTCTCTTAATCGTACCATGGTTTGAAAAACCTGGTTAAGTTCAAATCAGTGATGGGTAAAGTTACGGAAGGGCACATGTGATAGAATGATAATAAGTCGGGGGTGCAACTGATATTCTCAAAAAGGAGGGGTATAACTTAAATTGCAATATCTCAGAGGGGCACAACTGATAAAAACCTATAAATTAACCCTCAATCACTAGATATCGATATTCGCGGAAATCGAAAAGGAACCAACACAAAAAGCATCTCAAAGTTTCCACTACGAATTTTGTTAAACTCGTAAGCCATCACCCATAATACCTCAACACGACCTTGCTACTGATATATGAATGAAACTATTCAAGGCATGATTTATAATTTTAAAAGCCCATCTTGAGTAACATGGATGAGGGCTACTTTGTCAAGAGAAAATGTGTTTATATAATAGTACTTAATATTATCCATAGTTAAAAAATAATAATCACCAATACACATTATAAAACATATGCCAAGGAAAAGATCGAAAGAATCATATGGAGTTGAGATTTCATGCCATAAAATAAGATCAATCCGTAGACTAATTATTTGTTTGAAAAAGCTATAGAACACATCAAAGGAGATGATTCACAAGTCACCAACATCAATAGATGATTCCGGATTGAAACAAAATTGGATAAACATCCCCCATTCAATGATATCCAGTAAAAATGAGAGAAAATGGAGAAGATTGATGATATGTTATCTATATGCGTACGTGCCTCTGATTTGCAAGCTCGATCAGTCGGATCACGAATCCAATTGGAGGATCGCCTTCTCCTTGTCACGGAGCCTCTCTTCCTCTCGACGACGTACGGAGCTTCGAAGGCTCCTGACGATGATGGCGCTGCCGTTCTCCCTTTGGCTCTATGGAAAAGGAGAGGAAAGGAGATAAGAGAATGACTTGGGGAGGGGAAAAGGAGATGAAGGGTTATGAGAAGCAGGGGCCGAACTAGTAGTATATTATGAGGGGGCCATGGCCCCCCCATGATTATTATACGTCACTTGTACATTGTATTAAGTTTTTAATACATCCCCTCCTCAATTGTATTATAACTAACATTGTTAGAGAAAGGTTGTAGAATCATTAAATGGTCAAGTGGTAGAGTGGCTTAGCTATTATATTGGAGGCCAAGGTTTGAATTTTATCTCCATCAATGTTACTTCTTTTATATGTTTTATCCAATCACTTCCAAAGTATCAATATAATTTGATATAAAATTGTATTCGAATTTATTTATCTCTCCCATTGTTTTTAGTATTCTTTGTAAATAAAATAAATTTTATTGTTTCCTTTTAATCATGATTTTTTTATTTCGAAATTTCACTTGATAATTTAGCCTTTTTAGGATGGATTTAAAGAGGCTTAAATTATTATATTTATCAAATTTTAAAAATAGCCACTGAAAATACCAATCTATTTGAAATTCTGGCATTAATAATAGATTTAAATTCTATGTTTATCAAGATTGAAAGAGGCTCATTTTAAAAATATTAATTCTATTTAAAAATATTGTTCGAAAATACATAGATCTTTTTATTTTTGAGCATACATAATAGTTGTATACTCGGCCCTTCATTGATGAAATTCCTGGTTCCGCCCCTGATGAGAAGTAACTTGATTTGGGGGGGGGGGGGGATAACGAGGATTTAGTGGGGAAGGATATGTGTTATCTCTAACGTCAAAACTCATCTAACCCTCTCATTTTTTGTATGGAAAACCCTTATTACCACAAACTTCTTTTAACCTAAAATTAACATCACATTTTCACTAAAAAGTCATTAACTTTCACATCTGAACTCGGAATTGATCGTTCTTAGGCACGTTGGAAACCCCGCGACGAGCTTATTTTTTCAGTATAATATTGAATATACTTTGAGACTATTAAGGGAGCCGAAAATTTAGGGGTTTTACATGTATTTATGTAGAACAAATGTTTCTTGCATGTTGACTACCAAGGTGGATTTCTCCATAGAATATTTGGTTTGAATTTGAGAAATATGAAAGAAAATAAAAATGTTTTGATAGATTAGGAGCAAGTGGAACCCGTATCTCTTTCTAGGAAGATAGATGTTCCTCGATCTCTGTTCATTGGTGGTGTATGCAAAGATAACAACTGGAATTAGGATGGGCAAAACCTTTCCAAAAATTTCTCTAATATTACTTATATATTGACTGTGCTACAATCCTAATTGATGATCATTTTACATATCTAAGCAGCATAATGGTTTGTCCATAGAAATATAGCGAGTCTTGGAAATAAAATGTCATCTCTGCATCCTGGTCCTCCCAATTCAATAGAGATGACCCATCCCCTAAAGAGCGAATCCCAAACAATGTCCAGTGATTGGTCCTTGTACTATAGATAGTTTTTTGAAAGAAAAAAAACTATCCTTATAGCTTCGTGTTTTGAACGATGTCATCTTCCTTTCATAATAAAGACGTGTATTTTGTTTCATGTTGTAACAAAAACAATGAACACCAACAAATGTTACTTAATGGTTGTTTGTTTAAGTTATTAATTAGATGTTTTTATTTTATCACTTAGTGGTTGTTCGATTTAAGTTGATTAATTAGCCATTTTTGTTTTATCACATGAACTACGCATGTTTTGCTTTGGTTGATGAATGTTGCTTAATGATATTCAACTATCTAACTCAAGTTTTTCACTTTAATGCCGTCATGCTTAGAATCAGATAATGAAGAATACAATATCATAGATGGTCCCTGTGGCAATGTGATTCATTTTTTGTGATTTTTTTCACATCAAAAAACGTTATAAAAGAAATAGGTGAAACTATATAGTGCATTAATTTCAAGTGTTCTTTACCAATTATTATTTGTATTATAAGAAACTAATTCCTAAGTACATGTTTTTTTATCTTTTGTACATTAAACGTTGTTGAAATATGAAATTGATGATAAAATAATTTGATGAAATGTACATTATGCATTAGTATCAACTACATATTTATATTTAGGGTAAATTTTATATCAACCACATATTTTTAAAATATATTTTTAAAAACTGTCTGAATTTCTTCATCATAAACGGTAAACGGTATTCAATACGAAAATCACGTTGATAAGTGTATAATTAAAAAATAATTATATTCATTCTTCATTCTAATTGGATGTAAATTTCATTCAAGTAGTATTTATTTTAAAAATATAAAATTTTATAGTAACAAATATTCAGAAACACCAACTAGGGGAATTGGGCATAATAAAAAATGAAGAGAGGGAGAATATGATATATAGTGTGTACGTGCACCAACGATTCATATTGCAATTGTTATCATTGTCTTTCCTTTTAGAATTTGTACCGGTTGATATTATTTTAACCAAAAATAACAAAAAATCTTAAATTGGAATGGCGAGGTAGTTTGGTGTTCTATCATCTTGCAGCTTCTTAATTTAAATGAAATACGAATTATAAAATTTCCTCTCAAAAATAAATCGATGCTCAAATAGATATATGTATTTTTTGTCAATATATTTGTGTCATTAATTTACAAAATAATAATGTATGAGGCAATGATAATTACATTTTTTATTACATGTACACAAGAGAAATTCAAATGTACAAGAGAAATTTAAATGTGCAAGGTACATCTTTTCGCTTATTTTTATGTTCTCTATGTATAAAAACAATTCAATTTTTATATTTCTGCATCGCTTCATCATGTCTTTTTTTCATTTGTCTTTTGTGTTTTTATTTCTCATTCTTATGATTTAGGTGACCAAGGCCTACGATCTTTTTCTCTGATTAAGGGTCAGCTTCATACCTTATTAGGTTTATCTTCTCTTAGTTTCACACATTTATAAAAGGTTTATATAACAACAAAATAATTTGGATTACTTCAATATTTTGTTTTATGGTTGATCGTATTTTAGTAATTTTAAAAATATAAAAACTTTATGTTGTTATCTATGTTGTAATATGTATGTAATACATATTTGAATATATATTGTTATACTTTATTGAGGGAGATAATGACAATAAATTCCGTTCAATGTAAGAAACTCCACATATGCGGTATTTTTATTTTACAAACAGCATACTCATGTCATTGGTACTTCCAATCTGTTGGGATGTAGATTTTATTTTTTTCCATTTTAATACATTTTCATCTCGAAGGATTGACGATATTAACGGGATGAAATTGATATCCGTGACACCGTGACATGGTGTTTTTTTGTAAACAAGAACTATGAAACAAAAAAAAAGTCCGAACTTATGTTTAAATTATTTAATATATTTCTGTCTATATTTTTAACATTCTTATTTTGTGTATTTTTTTTGTTTTCTACTTATTCTCTACAATATGAAATTAGACACTATATCAATGTTTTAAAAACCGGACCGGACCGGGCGGTCCAACCGGTTCAACCGTGAACCGGTGAACTTCCGGTCCGTCCAGCCGGTTCTGACATTTTAGCTAAAAAATTTTAAACCGCATTTAAACCGGTTCACCCGGACCGGTTTGACCAAAATGGACCGGACCTAAAAGACCGGATTTCTCAATTTTCTTGAGAAGCCGAAACGTCACTCCTGGACCTTTCGTCTTCACTATTGTAGGTTTTCTCCAGCCGAATCACATGTGACTCCAATCTCTACCCATTGATCTCGGTCAATTCCTCATTCCCTTTGGAGAAGGCCTCACATCCAGTGACAATGGCCTCCTCTCCGGCGGCGATTTGCTGGTTGATGATAATCCTGTTGACATCACCCTCCCCTATCAACCTGCAAGGCTAGTCGGTGACTGAGATATCGACGCACACTGCAGACCGGCACCATCCTCTTTGATACCTTCGTCATTGTAACTTGTAAGTGCACGTCTCTTAAATTTATTAGATGGGTCAATCATCCCTCCATTTCTCCGATCTCAGGCAGGAAGCAAAGCAACTATATTATATTATTGTTTACAGCTCTATTTAAATTTAGAAGGTTAATTGTCCCCCAAATTGCAAATGGTGTTGCCTTTTTCTCATGTCACAATCTCAATAATAATAACATCGAGGCTAAACATGTCTGATTTATTTGAAAAATGCTCATTTCATATTCTCGAGGCATGTAACCATTGCATAATTTATAGAAATAATGAATAATATAGGTTGTTAATAACGCATGTATTTTTTCATTAAGCACTAGCAATGTTCTAGCAAGTCTGAATGTAATTTCAGCCATTTCAGAAAAAGAAAATATGTTATAGTTGTCAATATTTTAAAACATACAGTATATTTTTAATGTCTAGTACGTAACCATTGAATGATACATTGTATATTTTTAAAATATGCAGTGTATACGAGTGACAAAGTGCATTTAGATAATATTTGTCCCTCCAATGTTCAATACAAACTTTACAATGTACATAACCATCAATGCCAACTAACTACATTTCTGACAATGATAATTGAATTTCGCTTTGATACTGACTAATCCCTCCAATTTTATAAGAATGATTCCGATTTGAGTTGGGCAAGAGGCTCAACTATGCGAACTTCATTGCATTGAATTAGTTTCAGGATATGCACATTATGAAATTGAACTTTACTTTCCATGTGAAAGCATATTTATTTGTAGTAAAGTTTGATTTTCTACTTGGTTATAAATTCGGTTCGACCGGTTCAACCTGTAGAGGATGAACGGTCCGGTTTTTTCTTGATATATGTGGAAGATGATATCATCGTGATGTCATTAACGGTTCGACCGATTCAGACCACTGGTTCGACCCGGTCAAATCATATTTACCAAATTACCGGTTCAACATCCGGTCCGGTTTTTCAAACCTTGCACTATATTGCAATATAATACTTCAGGTGTTTGTTTTCGTACATATATAAAAAGTTTAATTCTTGAATTTCTTTTAAAATAAATACACAGTACGTTGACCAATATCAACATCAACACAATTTCCTTCACGACTATATGAATGTAAATATTCGATGATGGTGTATGAAGAACAAATTTTAAATTATTTTGTCTTGATTTTGCTTGGATAACGTATTAAATGTAAGATATTGTTTGAGCCTAATCATACCAAATAATTTATGTAAATTTATAGACAATGGTAAAGGTTTATAGCATCAGACATTATTTATTTCAAATGTTGACTTATATCAACATCATCTCAATTTCCTTCACGATGATAAGGAATATAAAATTTTAAAGATGGTGTATGAACGACAAGTTTAAAATTACTTTGTTTTGGGTTTGTTTGGAGGATAACATATTAAATGGAAGATATGCATTGGCGTTCTAATTTCACTAAATAATTTATATAAATTTATACATAACCGCAAAGGTTTTTATAAGAGAAAAATGTGCTACCGTAAGGGGCAGCCAACCAGCTGTCTCCGTTCTATTTTTCTCTTAATTTTTTTTAGAAATTCTGCCATGTATTTTCACCACTATATTCCTATAATACGTCATTTCAATTTCGTCAGAAACATAGATTCCTATGCCTCTATCTAGAATTTGTAATTTTAACGGTCTTAGAATTGTTGTAATCTACATGTTCTGGACGAAAGGCATAATGTGATATTAGTGGAATATAGTGATAAACAAGACAGATTTCTAAAAAATAAAAAAAAATAGAAGAAAAATGGGAATGAGACAACCCGCTGGCTGCCCCATGGGCCAACCCTAAATTTCGTCAGATACTACTTCAATTGAAAAATGGGGCAGAATTCAATTTTGATGTAATAACTAATAATAATTCGTGAAAAAACTGGGTGAATGCCATAAGCTTGAATAGAGGGCAGATTTGGAAGGGGCTCTTTTTTTCTGGTGAGATTTATTGTATAGTTCAATGCAAGTACTAGTTTTATGAATATCTCGAAACAATTGTGAAAAATACTATGATATATGGCCTTTGCCTCCAACCTTGCTCTAAAGCGGATACTGGTGAATTAGAGATTCATCACACATCTATACTTATATTGAGCAAAATTTACGGTCAAAACCTCACATTCCAGTTTTCATTTGTGTATATTTCACTTCACATGCTTCTTTTACATGCTTCTTTTATGTTTTGCTTCACAATGAAAAAATGGATTTTACACCCATAACCCTGAGTAATTTCGTAATTACAATTATAACCATGTGTAATCGTGAATTACATGAGAAACCCTGAGTAATGCTTAACTCTTACATGACACAACCCTATATTATGTTATAGTTGACGGTTTAGGTTAGAAAAAGTCAAAATGACCTCCTAATGCTCAACCTTATTTGCAAATATATCTCTCTTCCTTGGGTAAACCCAGAGCAGAGGATCTTCTTCTAGCAAATGCCGAAGCTCCCGCAGGTTGTCGGATATGCGTAATCTCCAGGCAGAGAGTAGAACCGCATCCTGGAGGGAGGGGGGCGGCGGGCGACATGCCTGGAGCGGGAGGCGGCTAGCCTTGGGGGGTGGGGGGGGGGGGGGGGTTGGGGGTAGTCTAGAGCGGGAGGCGGGCCTGGAGGGAAGGCGACTAGCCTTGAGGGAGGGGGGTGGCGGCATGGAGCGGGAGGTGGCTAGCCTGGAGTGGGAGGCGGGCTTGGAGCGGGAGGCGGCTATCCTGGAGGGAGGAGGGGCGGAGGGCTTGGAGGGGGGTGGCATCCTGGAGGGGGGTGGTGGCTTGGAGCGGGAGGTGGTCTTTATGGGTGGTTGCAGTTAGGGCTGTCAGGAAAGCTCGAACTCGACGAGCTCAACTCGGGCTTGACTCGTTAAGGGCTCGCGAGTCGGACTCGAAACCTTAACGAGTCCGAGCTCGAGTTGAATTCTATGACTCGTTAGCTTATCGAGTCGAGTCCGAGTTGGGCATTGTTCAACTCGGAAACTCGACTCGATAACTCGTTTTTCATCTTAATAAAAAATTAAAAACATATATACCGAAACTTCCACATTGAGTTTGATATAAAATAGAGATTAACATTTTTCTTGTCTAAAAAGCTATAGAAAAGAGTATAAAAAATCAAAATTACAAATGTCATTTGCATAATTTAATGTATAAAATGGAACAATGACTCATTAAGAGGTTCATGAGCTTGCTCATTTTAAGGCTCGTGAGCCAGCTCAGAAACTCATAACTCGATAAGAGGCTCATGAGTCAGCTCATTTTGAGGCTTATGAGCCAACTCAGAAACTCGTGGCTCGATAAGCGACTCGTGAGTCAACTCGAACTCGACGAGTTCGAGTTCGAGTTGGTGATCTAGGGCTCGACCCTTATCGAGCCCGAGTTCGAGCCGTATGTTTCTTATCGAGTTCGAGTCCGAGTTGAGGCCAACTCGGCTCGTTGAACTCGATAGACACCCCTAGTTGCAGTGCCTTCGAAGAAGTCGGGGGTCGTGGGCGGAGTGATTAGAGAGAGAAATGGGTAAGAGAGGCGAAGGCCACAAGGGGAGATAGAGAAGCAGGTGATCTCAGGGTAGTAACTTGGCCAAGGGAGCTGGTGCGTCGTGCGGGCGACGTGGGTCGCGCAACCGTCGCGCGAAGCAGAGGGGCGGTTTCAGCACCGCTGGAGAGGCGGAAGGAGTGGAGAGAGGTGGCTAGCCTGGACGGAGGGGGCGACGGGCCTGGAGGGGGTGGCGAGCTAGAGGGGAGGAGGAGGGGCGAGGCTGAGGGCGGAGGGGTTGGCTGCGGGCGGAGGGGGTGGTTGCGGGCGAAGGGGCGAGGCTGCAGGTGGAGGGACAGAGGAGGAAGAAGGGGAGGGGGTCGGCTATGCTGTAAGCATATGGATAAGGAAAAAAGTTTTTTTTTTTATTTTTTTTGAATTTTTTAGCAGCTGTTGGATAGACTAAGAATTAGATTAACCCAGTTTGGGTTAAGGGGAAAACTAACGAAGGTTAATGAGTGTGAGACGGAGTGACTGAGTGACTATCCGAGGTTCTCGTGTAATTCACTATTATGTATGGTTATAATTGTAATTGCAAAATTACTCAGAGTTATAGATGTAAAAATCCAAAAAAAAATCTAAACTGAAGTATGTTGTAGTCATATATGCAAACTAACACCAATTGTCTGGTATATAATATACAAACTAGATTATGATATGCAAATTATTAAAATCATATAATTATATAAGTTACACACTTTGACAAGATTACATTGGTAAAAATTCATCAGATAATACTGTAGAAATATCTCCGTGACGAGTCAATGTATACACCTAAGGATATATTATTACACATGATTAGATTCATACCACAAATGAAATATTCGCATAGTCCAAAAATACAAATCCTATATACAGATATCATAGAAAAAGTACAAAGGAAGGAATTCTAAAATATCTACAGATACACATAATCCAAATAACATCACCCAATCTATAAATAAATCGTAATCATGACAAACCAACACACCGCATACATTCACAAAGACACAGTAAGCCAATGTAAAACACACCCATTCAAAATAATTATACCATTATTCTATTCTTATACGTATTTAAGCATGCCTTTTTTCAACCAAAGATCATATTTATACATATACAATTGACCTCTTCTTGTAGGTTGGTTGATCAATTGAGTTTGTTATTATGATTTCAATTGATCATTCCTAAATGATTAATCAACCACCTTTACTTACTATTATTTCTGATTAATCACATCCTTTTTTATTCTAATCGATCACCAATTTTCATCAGATCGATCATGTAAAATTGCTACTCATTGATTGATCACTCACTGTAATGGAACGGGTCACGTTAACCGGGCCGCGTTAACCGAAGGAAGCATGCGACATCAATTCGTACGACCGAACCGTTAATGATTCATGCATGGTAATCAATGAGCATATAAAAATCATTCTCAAAAGGATCCATAAAATCCAATTCAACCGAGAGTTCCTTTATCATAGCATCAACAAAGGTATGCTTGCAAAAGAAAAACTAAATAATTTTACAACATGACTTTCTGTTCCAGTGGACATACATACATCCTTCATGTTCGTGCAATAAATCGTATCACACCAAATCTCTTGATGAAACCCTTGCATGATCTCATCTGCATGATGAACCCGCACCTGAATTAGATAAACACAATTTTGCATGAGCCTAATGTCCAGTATGCATCGGGACCCATGCATGGGAATTCTAACGGTGTTTTAATCCGTTATAATGCATGTACTTGAGTTTTTATAGGAAAAACATCATTATGTGTCTAATTGTTCCCATGCATGTCTTAGTTCGATTCCTAACATGCATGATTTGGATTCTTTCATAATCATGGGTATACATATGTAAATTGCATAAGAAAATATGACTTACATTCCTCTCATCTCGTGGGGCATATTTCATATGATTCATAACAAATACGTATTTCTTTTCTCATATAAATCACTTTACATTTTAACCCCATGACTTTGATGGTTTACATCTCTTAAATCAATTCTTGTATGACATGTAATGGTTTATTCTTTATTAAACCATTTCTTGTATAACATAATAGTTTATATTTAACTAAACTATTTTCTTGCATAATATGCACTGATTTATCATTAATTAAACAGTTTTCTTGCATAATATGTACCGTTTTAACTTTAATTAAACCATTTTCTTATATAACATGTAATAGTTTACCTTTATAAACCATTTCTTTCATAACTTATAATGATTTTATCTCTATAAACCATTTCCTTGCATACTTGTGATGGTTTACCTTTATAAATCATTTATTTGTATTTTCATGTAGGTATCTTGTTAAACGTTTTCAACCGCTGGCACTTACAATACATGACATGACATGATAGTATAACTACAACTGTAGAGGACTTAGCTTTTGCCTCTGTGATTCCTTGCAATCATACGTCCCTTGCGGCGTTGCTCCTTGGGCTAACACGACCCCTTGCGATCGTCCATATGACTCTTTAGGTGTCTGTGCCTTAAATCCTTATTATATATTTGGTTGATAGGGGTGAAATCATTTACTTTGATTTATTAATGCTCTAACGATTGGCTAACAAATCAACATTTCCTGATTTCATATCTATCACTAGTATTTATTTTTCCATTAACTATAATCTTTAATGAAATCACTACTTAATATGTGTATGATAGCTCTTATATCACGTGTGGTGTAGCTTGTCCGTAAGCAAAAATTCTTGCACATTAAAGTTAAATATAATTAAGGTACTTGATTCTTGTTGAAATCTAATCATACCATAGTCCTTCAAGAATAACTCAACCAATATAAATGAATAAGAAGGAACTTATATAATGGATTATCTAAACTTCACGTGATTCATTCTATTATGTTATATAGTGCATGCCCATTTCATATATGGGACTTGGAATCTCTTTTTTATGATGTATAAATTCCCCTTTTTTATGATGTATAATTCAAGCACATACTTTAATAGAGATGAGTCTAACTTCGGTAGAATCGACATACCTTATCCTAAGATCTTATACATGTATTTAGATGTCATATCTCAAATCAAACGGTTACGTATGCGTAGTATCTTACAAAAAGGATACATACATTTGATATCTTGTTCGAAATCAAATCATTACTTGTACGATAATCCTACGCCGATACATACCTCGTGTCCAAAACTTGACTCTCCCCATCGCAGCAGTCGTGACTCCTTCTGATCACGTATCCGTACTCTCCTTCTCTGATTCGAAGTCGCCATCTTCTTCGACGAAGATGAATCTCTTGTGAGCTTCCTTTTCTCTCTCACTCTCTTCTCAACAATTGGATTATTGGATCCGTCAGGCATGATCTATATTGAGAGCCTCTACGAGTATATACAATCATCACTCACAACATAAAAGAAAGAATAAAAAATATACCAATGATCACATAGTCTGATATAGCATCTACATGTAAAATTCCACAATAGATATTTAAATAATACAACATGACTACAATGTATCAGATGTGTAACATGTGAATGCTTCTAAGTCTTGTACATCTTCTATAAATATAGATACTCACATATTTAGTCTCACTTGCTTTCGCTTGTAGACCTGCAATCTGATTGGGAAACTAAAGTATACCATAGACAACAAATTTCAACTATTTGAAATTATCACATGGAGGGTTATATCAACAATATCCGTAATTTATAGCAAAGTTATGCAAACCAACATCAAAGAGTGCAAGTGGATTGACATGGAGTTTGTACTAACCATATCATTCCATATAATTATCACACTATTAAAAGAGTTGATCAGTGTGTGTATTACTAAATCTGGGTGCTACTTATCTACGTGACACGTGCATATCTCCTTTGCCTTCATTTACCCTTTGAACACTTCCTCATATGTTGACACGTGTCCCATTTTCCTACTCACCCCATTGCAGTGCCTCTTGTGCGCACCGTCTCCCTCTCTCCCCCTCAGCCTCCGATTCTCTAACTCCCATGTTCCTCCTCTCTCTCTCTCTACTTATTCACATTCTCTCTCCCCCATTCTCTCTAGATTTCTAAATTTATAATTATAGTATCATAAATTTAATAAATGCAAAACATACATTATTAATATCATTTACAAGATTTGAAAAATGTATGATAGATTTTTCTTTTAGAACAACTATTTTTGAAAATGATTAATCACGAAATCATTTCTCTAATTACGTAGCGATCAACAGATCAACAGATCCGCACTCAAAGTATATCCGTGAAGAGAGTGAGGTGTAAATTTATACTTGGATAAGTCTAAAATCGAACACAAGGATATGAGCTAATTAGGTTATTTAACTAGGGTTCAAATACCTAAGATGAATTACTTAGTGAAATTTAGGTTAATGTGGTCAACAAGGTTGCATGCGTGTTCTTTTTGGGTTTTGGTATGAAAGTCAAATTACATGAATGAATGATATGATGATGCAACACACAAGACACAAATAACTCCTGAATTAAACCCTAATAATGATATCAAATTAAATACACAATTTGGTGCACTCACTAATCAATCAATGAATAGCTCCAATTATAAGGTTTCATTTAATGATCATAACTAATAATGCACCCAATTCAATTTAACTTCATTGATCAATTAATCAATACAAGGTGATACAAAATCAGAAGATTAATCACCGAATTAAATTTTACATGTGTTAAGCAAATCAGAGCCTTTTTAGTTACACAAAGTGAACTTAAGAAGAATTTATGGCAATAAATTCAAGATGTAGCCAGTAGTGAGCTGCACTATTTGTTAAATTAAAAAATATGCGTTACATCAAGGAATTAATCATGACATATTAAATATCATAATCAGAGCTTTCAAACAAGACCAATTCACTTTAATTGGATGAAAGATACTTAGGTTGTTAACAATAAATCCATGAACTTTTTTGCAAAGAAAGCATACACAACAACAAAGTCTTTTCCCACAGTAAGTAGGGTCGGTTACATGGATTCTTTGCCTCCATTCATATCTATCTCGGGTCATTCTCGGGTTTAGATTCAAAAAACTAAGATCCATTCGTATAGTCTCATTCCAACACTTCTTGGACCTTTCCTCGCCCTCTCTTAGTCGGCTCAACTCCCTGAAAAATCACATCACCTCACCTGTGCATCAGCTGACCTCCTTTGCAAATGGACAAACCACCTTAAGCGATTTTCTCGCATCTTATCCTTGATTGGAGCTACACCTTTCTTATGATGGCATCATTTCAAATCAGATCTTTACATGTGTGTCCACACATCTACCTTAACATTTTCATTTCGCAAAGAAATCATAATTATAAATATTTAAAACATCTCAAATAGGCCCCAAAAGGACCAAACTGTAAATAAAATAGCCATAGGGGCTTATCTACAAGATTTTGTGCGTACCAAGGTAGATTTGTAAATAAGTAAACTCAACGGGGCTCTGCTGCAAAAAGTCCAAGCAGGCACATGTAGCGCATTGATGAATCTCCATTTCATCACATTTATTCTTCCATTTTGGCATTAAAACCCTAGTGAAATGCATGTAAATAGCATTAATTTTTACAAAATAACATCAATAATTGACTCATAAATACTGTATAAATACATCTATTTAATTCTAAAATAAAAGAATAAAGGAAAGAAAATAAAAGAAATGAAGTGTCAAACCCTAGACCCCAAGACCAAGTCATTATTGATTTGGTCGATCATGAATAAAGTATGGAGATAAAGGGCAACCAATTGTACAGAAAGAACCTCCACAAACCCTAATTTTATCCATATATAAATAGCCATTTATCACATATTTTATTTTCCTTTTTATATACCCCAACTAAAGAAAAAATGAACATGAAATTTTTATATAAAAATAAAAAAATACAAAATTAGCTTCACATAAAAATAATGCACAGTGTGCTTGGGACACACAAAACAAAAAGCTGCAAATGTGATTTCATTTAATTTAGAGTTAATATATAAAAATCAGATTTCGGTCCCCTTGTGTTGTATACTGTTATATAAATAATCAAAAAAATCATTCTTTATATTTTTTTACTCTTTTTACATTTTTATATACTTGTAAATAGCATTTAAATTATATTAAAAATATAAAAACAAAATAAAATCTTTAAAAATACATTAAAAAAATAACATATTAACAAATATATATGTAAATTATACATATATAATACATATACATATTTATTTAAGTAAATAAATAAAATTATAAAAATACAATAGAAGTGTGTAAATATGTAATTAAATAAGTTATAAATATATAATAAATATAATAAAATAAAGAGTGCAAAAAAAACTACTCTAAATATAAGTAAATACACACACATATCTACATGTAAATATTAACACCAAATAAATTAGCTTCTAAAAATAAATAAAAATCATAATAAAATACTACATAAATAAACAAACATTGTTTGTGTTTTAACTTTTAACTAATAAAATCAATTAATATTTCTTTTTGAATTAACAAGGGAATTTTCCCTTGGAATTTTCTGGTTGGTCCACGTGGATCAACCAACACCGATCTTTGTTGACCGCGAGTCAATAGTACCTCCGCCCCTCTGACTTCTGTCAGAGTCACGAGAGGCCAACTCTTCTCCCACATTCTACTCCACCTCCATCACTCCATACATCTCGAGATCTCCACCTTCCTGCTCCTCCCTCAACCCTAACCCACACCGATCACTTAGCCTCCATATACCCCCTTCACCTTGCACGCAATTGCCGAGCCCCTTTTCACCAAAACCATGTTTATAAATACGCCCCAAACCCTTCCTTCTTTATTTTGATCTCGTCTTTCCTAGCCATAACATCAATAGGACTCCCAAGTTGATTCGCTTGGTGACAACAAACTGATCCTTGGCCTTGTCGGCGTAGAAAAGGAAGACTTCTATTCTCCAAGTATACTTGTCAGTTTGACTTGTTTTCTTTCACGTTCTAGGTAGTTTTTTATTCCTGCAATTTAGTGTAACATTTAGTTTCAAAAATCAAGTATTAGGTTCGTCTAGATCTTCAGTCCATTGGAGGTTAGGCTTTAATTCCGATTTCACTGTGCCATCATCCAATTTCGACCAATATCACCCCCGCATCTATCCTCGATAACTTTTTCATAAACCCCTATCTTTTACCTTTGGATTCTGCAAGGATCCATGCCATCGAACTCCTCTTATCACCCTTTTCCCAAAGCTCTTCGCCCCCTTTATCCACATATGCATACAGCTCCATTTTGGACAGATGATCTTCATCTCGAGTCCGGGAACCATTTTCAGCAGGAGAAGCAGATGCAAAGGGACTGGAGCACGGATTCGAGGCTCACCTTTCATCTCCGAGTGCCCGTGACCTCCGGGCCCCTATCGACAGGGCCTGGCCTATTTAGGACCTCCTGCTGGTGCGGAACAACCACATGAACGAGTTGAGCATTTCAGCAATGACGGAGGAGCTCAGAAGAGGGAGAAACCACATATTGAAAGCTGCTCAGGATGTGTTATTGAGGTGTTCTTCGTGAACCCTCGAGAGCCGTCAGATGATGGAGCTCACCCAAGTTTAATCCTGGGCATTGGATCAAAAGCCAAAGCTATGTGCTCCTCCACCGTTTGATTAACTTAAATGCACCTTCGTGTCATGCTTAAGACCGCTCATCTCTGCCACTTACTGGGTATATTTCAACTACCCCTGCCGCTTTTGTATTTCTATTTTACTCATGTAATTATAAAGTCTAGTTTAAATATTTGCATGTAATTTGCAAGGGCCCCCTTAAACTCAATAATATTTGCATTTAGGTCTTGTGTCAGATCACCTTACATGCTTGCACGTATGAGGGGCATGGCTATTTTGCACATTAACCCTCCCGGGTTTAGGTATTTCCTTTTAGTCTGATAATTTGTAGTGTAAGTGCTAACTTTTAGGGATATTTGCATGTAGCACCTTATACTTATATTTTATTGCAAAAATACCCTTCTAGGCTTATATTTTATTTATTACTTTTATATTTTTATTAAATAGCTCATGTGCTCTAGAAATTATCGGGAAAATATGGTAGGTGCCTCTAGATCTGTTTTTGCACTCTTACATTTTTATCTGACATTTTATTGTATTGTTCTATTTTTTAAAAATCAATTAGGAGCCATATATTCCCTATGTGCATATAAAAATCCAAAAAATATAAAACCAACTTTAAAAATTGTAAGAAAATTAGAGTATGTATTATCATATATTTCACCTTCAGACTAAAAAATATAAAGAGAAAATCTTAAAAATCACAAAACCTTAAAAGGACCATAAAAATCAGTAAAAATTATTAAAAATCCAAAAAATACTTTTCAATTCTATATTTTTATTTATATAATATAATATATATAATTTAATTTTTGGAAATTTTGAGACTATTGGCTATTTTAAATACCCAAAATAATTGGGCCTATATATTATAATCACTATTTTGACATATTTAATACATTAAAAATACAATAGCAAAAATTATGTAAAAATCCCAAAAAAACATGGAAAAACTTCAAAAATATAAAAACATTTTATTTTTTCGAATTTTGACTATATATATTTAAAATTATAAAGCTTATATATACTATATATATACCTTATAACACTTATATGCTAATTATTATTATTACTTATAAATAAATATATTATATTTAAAACCTTTAAAAAATAAAAAGAATGTTCTTTTATTTACACATATATTTATTATATATCATTTATATTATTTATAAATTCTATGCTATTATTATATATACATATATATATAATATCTTAAAAATAAAAAAAATCAAAATTTCACAAATTTAAAAGAAAATAAAATATAAAAATAATATATAAAAATGTAAAAAATAATAAAAAAATTCATAAAAATCAAATATAATTAAAACCCACAAAAATCTGAAAAAGGAAAAAATGTACAAAAATAGTTATGATTAGTTATTAATTTATAATAATTATACCTATCCCTGTTTGCTTCTAGTGGTTCGACCTCTACTACTTTGTCACTATACAATTTTTGTAGGGTATAATAAATTTCACCACATACCTAGATTTATTATTTATTTATTATTGTGGGTTGATTGTTTGCTTGCTTGATTAAGATACGTGCTAAGAGTCGATAGTGGGACGACACAACGATTGCTGGATCTGACTTGTCGAACACTACATGCTCCTCCAAGATCGGATGTTAGGCACCCCTATCTCTGATAGGTTAATAAAATGACGCTGTTGCTGGGAAGCAATGTATATGATAGGATGACTATAAATATAATTTGCTTATATACATGTCATTTATTTCTTCTATTTAAATAATTGATTATCTATTCTAATCGCTTCTTTGTTGACTTCTTTGCGAGGGACCACGAAGTGAAGGTGACTTTCGTAGAAGGGTTGGCGCACCTGAGCTACTTGGAGATCATCTCTTTCTTTGTGAGCTAATAGGAGAGAGCATGAAGAAGACAAGGAGAGAGAAGAGCACCTTAGCTTAGTGTAGAATTTTAATTTTTATTTTGTGTGTGTGTGAGAGAGAGTGACTATTTAAATTGTAATAAAATAGGGAGAGATGGACTTTAAACATTCACACTCTCGCGGATCTATTTTACCAAGTATCTATTCACGTGGGGGCTCGCTCGATTTTTATCACCTTTTCATCGCCTTCTACCTTTTGTCCTCCCTATTTTTCTCATTGTTTTTATTTGTTTCCTGCATTTTGAGTTTCCACCTTTATTTTATTTGTTTTAAGTGAATGAGACCTTAGATTTTATGACTTGCTTGATCGAGTAATTTAGGTCCAATTCCCTAATATTTGCATGCACCTATAGTTTCTGATACATTTGGAATTAAATCAAATTAAAACAATGCTTCACGATAATATCAATTCCTGATAGGGAAATTTCATCAGCTTACATTTCATGCAGTGTAATTTAAATTTCTGTCTTGCATCCCGCATGGAGAGAGCTGGGAAGCACTTTAAGTCTTCTGACCGAGCATGCATCATTTGAAACAATGGTGAGTTCTCCATCGTAGTGTTACTTGCACGACTTTTCTGTCTTCTCTCCCAGTTTTAGATCACTAGGTTTAAAAGAAAATCCAAAAATTAGCTGGGTAAATTATTTTGAAAAATACTCAAAAAGTGAAAATCAAAAAATTAAAAAAGGGGACTGCTAATAACACTTTTACCAAAAATAAAATTTGTAATGAACATCATTGTTTTGTGTTGTAAAGCCCACATAGTTTTCAAGTACACTGGAGGCACAACCCTAGGAAATATAGCAAAAATCCCAGCATGGGTGCTGCCTTGTTATTGACTGGATTCATGAAGTATTGGCGCTTCTATTGTATATGGGCGAGTAGGGCTTCGTTTGCTTGCAGACTTAGTCTAAAGTACTGAGCTTATGTCACCCCTTCATGGGGGTGTCTGTCTCATCATTCCACGTCTGAGTACCCAGTAAGGGGAAGTATCGGTTTCACATATCGATTTCCTCTTTTATTCTTTGGCCTAGTAATAGATCCGGACCCAATAGCAAGGATCCTCTTCAAAAGTACATGCTACATGTTACAAAGGAAGTGAGAGCGAGATACTTTTCTGGCATTACTCACTCTCCTATAGGTCTAGCCTATAAGGACTTGCTATAAGATTGCCCGATAACAATTTAAAATGAAAAGATAAAAATATGCGAACTCTTACGGCTTCATAGGCGTGAGTTGGTGAATCCATTGCTTGGTGTTTGTTTGAATTAGTTTTAGGGCAAAGACCAGTCCCGCGCACTTGCACCAATTTTGTCTTCATATTGATTTTTATTTCCTTTTTACCTTGGTTGCTTCGAGCCTACTTTTATTTCCTCTTTATTTGATCCTCTCATTTATCTCCATACTCGGCTCATGGAAGGTTTAGTCGGGGCCCTGCTAACACTCACATCAATTCCATGAACGCAACAACTTCAACAATTTGAGGTGATTCTAGAGAACCCAATTCAGACTTTGCGAATCGATATCCAGACTCCTTGTCTGATTCTTATTCCTCAATAAACCAGGATCACTCTTGTCCTGACATTCACCCCTTGTGGATGGAGATCGATTTATCGTCATATTAAGTACTCCATTCACATCTATCTGGAATTGACCCCAATTTCAGATCCATCCTTTCATCTGGTGCACAACACTGAGCTGATCAGGGTACATTTCAGTTACAGAATAAGATCCAAACCTAGATCCCATGAGGATCAATTCCTCTGAGTCTAATTCAGAGATGGCTCCTCAGTGAAAAGGGATGGGACCACAACAACCAAACCAGGGCCCTCAACGAGATGAAAATGCCATCAATGCATAATTGCTCGCTTCCATATAGTGTATGCAATAGTAGCTTAGAGATCATGCTCTTACCTAGGCCGCCTTTACAGATATGCTCAATGAACTGAGGAGGGAGAGAGAGATAACAAAGGAGGATGAGGAGGAGAGAATGAAGAACCTAGAGATGGATTGGAGGGGTGATGAATCCACATTTCATCATCTTTATTCTATCATTTTGGCACCAAAAACCCTAGCAAATGCCTGAAAATACCCTTAAATAGAGCATCTTAGCATTCAGGCATGTGCATCCAAACAGTGTATAAATTACTGTAATTAAGCCCAAAATTATAGAATAAATAAAGAAAAGAAAAAGAATAAAATATTGTAAATATTTTATGACCCAAAACCCCCGAGACCTAGGCATCTTGATGAATAGATCGACAAGGAATAAAGTAGGGGGAGATAAGGTCAGGAACACAGATATAATACCTATACTTCCTGTTCATTCTTTATTCATTTTGGGACCTATTTTTGGTTCCACTTTTTATACATCAAATAAAGAAACTTTGTACATGAAAGTTGTAGATAATTTAATAAAGAAAAATACAAAATTGATTTCACAAAAAAATCATGTACAGATAAAAAGTTATGGTCTGAATAAGAATCCAAAATCCCAACTTCCCAGACCAGTATCTCACAACTGACAACTCCAAATGCAGTGTACTCACCTTTAATTGTATATAGAATAAAATAATCTATTTAATGGCGGTGGTTTTGCATTTGGCGGAGCTACGGTTTGAAAGTTGAGTTTTGGATCCCCGTTGTATAGCTATACTGATTAAAATATTCAATTTATTATTTATTCATTATTTTTATATTTTTATATTTTTATATATTTTTGTAAATATTACTAATAATATATATGTGCATCAAAATTGAAATAAAATGCAAAGAAGAATAAAAATAAAAATACTTGTATAAAGACTACATAGGTATACTGCCTATGCCTATACCTGTACAAAATACTCTTGTATTTTATTAAACATACAAAGTAAATCAGAAAAATAAAATAAAAATATATATGTGTATATAAAAGTATTTCATAATTTTATAAAATCATAAATAAAAATAATAATATTAAAAATACCTAAAATAAATAGAATACTAAAATACATAGGTATTATACCTATATAGGGTCAAAAAGGTAACTTGTAAAAATATAACTCCTAAAAATAATTAAAAATCAAAATAAAATACTACATAAAATTCTAACATTTTTTTTATAACTTTTATCTAATTCGGCCATTTAGTATTTTAAATAGAATTATTAAAATATTTTTCCAGGGTTTTTCCTGGTTGGTCCACGTGGACCAACCAGGAGGTCAGGACTGTTGACCAAGGTCAACAGTCTGACCTACCCCCTGCGGCTTGTCAGACCATGTTTGACCCCCCTTCTTCATCCTTTTTTCGAGGTAAACCCTTTCACTAAAATGCGATGCAACCTTCACGACTCGCAGCTCATGCATCAAGGATTCACGCCCAAGCGTCACCTTGGGTCGTGGATCACTGCAGCTCCCACTATGCCTCGTTCTTTCCACCCCCTCGTCAACCATACTTAAGCTTCCCCTTGACCTTCTTTTGAATTTGAACCGCAAATCATCCAGCTCCTTCCCCCCTTGGAGTCGCTCTAGCACCGTGGAGGTGACAGCTCCAGGTCTACACCTTCGAGAGGCGGATTCGAGCGAGTTGGGCGTGTTCCATCCCCACCTCCGGCGGGTGTCCCCGTGAGGTATTCACCCTCTGGCCCTTGGCCATCGAGGCAGCCATTCTTCCCATTTTTATCTCCATTTCGTTCCTGTGAATGTTAGGATCGTTTCGCTATTAATCCCTCGCCAAATCCCTCATCGAGTCGTTCCATAGATCACCTCGCCGGAGCGCAACTCCGGCGAGCCCCTATCTCGCCTTCCCTTCCATTTCGAGAGCCACCTGAGGTCGAGGCATTTTGCCCTCGACCTCCTTAACTTTTTTGCAGGTACTGAAGCCCATCGAAGCGTCTGGAGCAATTTTGCCCTCTCGCCGGAGCACCTGGGACCTTGCAACTCCGCCACCTCCGTGCGAGAGCACCGGCGAACGCCAGTGGCTTTTGATGCTTCCAGACGTCAGCTGACACCTGCAGGAGCACCCTCGACCGGTTTACAAGCTCAATCGTCGCCGTAGCCGGACGGAGGAGCTCGGAGAACTTCGCCCAACCGGAGCTCCTCCGTGTTCTTCCCTCTTCCTCCGGGGCCGTCGGATCAACGAGGAGCGCCCAGTTCACACAGGAGCCGTCAGATCTCCCCACGTGCCCACCGTCCGATCATCGGGGGAGATCTAATCACAGCCGCACGAACCCAACCGTCATCGGCGCCCGAGGAGCGGACACGTGGACAAGTGAAGTCGCCCAGCCGTCCGATCGCGCCTAGCGGGGGTAATTTTGCACGATACCCCTGCCAATTTTGTAATATTTTATTAGGACATAAACTTTCATCAGCCGCTTAAAAGTTTTGTAATATTTGCACAAACACCCCCGTACTTTCAATATTTGCATTTAGGTCCTCATCCACGTCACCTCACGTGACCTGTACACGTGAGGTGCGGGCATTTTGCAGAGGAACCCTCGGACACTTGGGTATTTTGTTTTAGTCCTGAAACTTTCATATCAAGTGTAAACTTTTTGGTTATTTTGCAAGTAGGCCCCTAGGGTTTCAAGATATTACATTCCAGTCCTCGCCAGGCGTGTGCAAGTCACGCGCCCTGGTGGGAAAACTTCTAGGAGGCCCAGGCGGTTTTTGTAATTAATATTTAGTGCTATAAATTGAATATTCAGTGTATATTTTTGTGGAAATTGCATGTATGCCCCTGGATGTTTTAGATATTGCACATATACCCCTGCCAGGACTGTTTAATGTTTGGATGTTTGCTCTAATTATTTGACCTATCATTTCATATTCAAAAATTCCACAAAAATAGACTTAAGCATCTGGACATGTGTACTTCCACGCCACAATCTCGGTTTTTGATTTTATTTTATTTTTATATTTATTAAAAATCAAAAACTTACTTTTTGTGCACTGTCTAGTTTAGAAAATACCAAAAAAATATCAAATCACCTCCAAAAATTCCAAAAACATTACCTAGTGTCTATTTTATTCTATTTTAGTGTCAGTCCAAAAATCATTAAAAATCTCAAAAGAAAAACACTAAAAACTTAAAAACAC
This sequence comes from Ottelia alismoides, assembly GCA_037367405.1. Classification (NCBI taxonomy): domain Eukaryota; kingdom Viridiplantae; phylum Streptophyta; class Magnoliopsida; order Alismatales; family Hydrocharitaceae; genus Ottelia; species Ottelia alismoides. Next base: position 217,270 of record JAZKJV010005051.1, on the reverse strand, counting down.
TCAAAAACTTCAAAAAAATATATAAAATAGTAGAAAAATCCAAAAAATACAAACTCAGTTCCTATTTGTCCCTTATTTTGTTCTTTTCATTAGAAAAATAGTGTGAAACATTTTGAGTACTGGTTGCTATTTTTAATTCCCATTTTTATCACAGCCAGCATTATTGCCACTGTTTTGCCTTATTTCAGTTTTTAAAAATATCAAAAACACCTTGAAAAATTCCCAAAAATCACAAAAACAGTAAAAAATCTTAAAAAAACCAAAAACATTTTATTTCTGAATTTTTGAGTATTTTTGCACATTTTTATAAATATTTTAGCTTGACTTCTATTATATTGTCCTTACTTTCCAATATTAAAAAAAATATAAAATATAAAATATAAAAAAAATCAGAAAATTAAAAATCAAAATACAAAATTAAAAAAAAAATTATTTAAAATTAAAAACCCACAAAAATTTAACTTGCTTGCTTAGTGTAGACACTCCACACATCACACACACACTTGAGCATTTTTGCTTGAACTACCCTGCTTGTTCCCTGTGTTCGAACTCTCTACATACTTGCACCTATACATCTTTTATGTAGAGTTAAAAATAAAGTTTAACTCCGCATTAGTTCTAATTCATTGATCTTAGTGTGGGTTAATTGTTGACTTTAGTCCGAATTTAGTGTGGTCACCACACCGACTGAGTTCACGCTTTGTGTTGAACTTAAGACCACCTATTTTCGGCTAAATCAAATGGCGCCGTTGCCGGGGAGCAACAGCGAATAGTTCACATTTTGTTTGATTGTGTGATTATTTACCATAACATTATTTTCCATCTCTTACATTTTTGATATATTTTGTTGAGCTATCTGACCGTCTCTTTTCTTGTCTTCTTGCGAGGGACCGCAGAGCGAGGCGGATCGCTTAGGTGATTCGGAGCATCCTTGGGAAGCGGAGCCGGCTATTCTTTAGCCAAGCCGGCAGGAGAGAGCAAGGAGAGCGAGAGAGAGTGACTAGCTTAGCTTTTCATTTATTTTTGGTGAGAGAGTGATCTATTAATTTGTAATAATACAGGTACACTTGGACTTGGACACTCAGACTATCGGGCCTAACTTCCGGGTGTTTGTTCACCCGGGGGCTCACCGCGGTTTTTATCGCGTTTTATCGCCGTCATTTTCCGGTTTTGTTTTCATTTTTCACTTTCTTTTGTGGATTGAGCTCTTAGTTCTAGGTCCTGCTTGACTCGATTAGAATAGGTCCAAACACCTAATTATCTTTGCATGCTCCTATAGATTCGTATTTGGACTTAGACTAATTAAATAGTTAGCTAGTAGCTTCCAATCCACGCGCTGCGAGCTCACACCCGAACAAGCGCTTTCTCCTACCTCAAATGTGTTGAGCAGAGGAGGGGTGAGCCTAGACCGGACACTCGGATTGGGAGTTAATAGTTAGCTTGTGGTTCTTCACGCTAGCAGTTGCCTGTTCTAGGACGATTTCCGCTTGCATTTCGCCACATAGTGTAGATTTAAAAATTCTGCTTTGCATCCCGCATGGAGAGAGCTGGGATTCGCTGTAAGTCTTCTTACTTTGCACGCATCATCTAGGCACAAAGGTGAGATTTCCACCTTGGTGTCGACTTGCACGGCTTTTCCGACTCTATTCTCCCTCTGTTTTTGGAACAAAGTAGGATAAAGGAAAAATACAAAAAAACGTTAGGCGCTTGTTTGAATCTACTCAAAAGAAGCGATAACACCAAAAAAATTAAAAAAGGGACTGCTAAAGAAAACTTGACCAAAATAAAATCGGTAATTGGATTCATTGCTTGGGGAGAGTAACACCCTCACTTGTCTTCAGGTTGCATGGGAAGGTTTCCTTCCAAGTGAGGTGAGCGCTTCGTAAGGATTAGAGCCCAAAACCCAACTTGTGGCTGCCTTGTGTATCGCCTGGATTTCCGAAGTATTGGCACTACTATCGTACGTAGTCGAGTAGGACTTGGTCGCCATTGGTGACTCGCTATTGTGTGAGCACCGACCTTGTCCGAAGTACCGAGCTTAGGCCACGCCTTCACGGGTGTGTCTGTCTCACCGGCTGCGTCCGAGTAGGACCTTGTACGCTCACGGGTGATTCCGTTGCGAGCAAGGTCCGAAGTATCGGTTTCGCCTATCGGCTTCCTCCCTCTATTTCTTTGGCTGAGTAGGGATCCAGGAAGGGTTACAAGGACCTCAAAAAGCGCAAGTTACAGGTTACACAGGAGGAGGACAAGTACGGGGACACTTTCCTGGCAGTACTCTCGCTCCTATAGGCGTAGCGTTCTAAGGACTCGTGACAAGATAAATACCTGAAAACAAGCTAAAATTGACAAGATAAAAGCCGAACCTTCACGGCTTCACGAGTTGAGTTGGTGAATTCACCCTTGCTTTGCGTTTGATTGCTAGATTTATTAAGGTCAAGATCAAAAACACCGCACAATTGTGCACAATTTTGTTGCATAGCATCTTCTTCTTCTCTTGCATTTTCCCTGCTCTTTCCGAATAATCAAGATGATGGGATGGAGATCTCTTAGGCCGACCTTGTCGGCACCGCTATCTAGCACTCCTCCTTACTCATCTAGGAATGCCTCGGAGAGCCCGCTCTCCGAGCCTGAGTTCACATCCACCCTGTTCCCCCTCGACCACCCTTCCCATTCTCCTTCTCTCAGTCCAATTGTTTCAGAATTCAGTGCATCACAGAGTTCGGCTCATTCAACAGCACCTGAGATGGCCTCTTTTGCTTTTTCAGAAAATCCAGCAATGGCAGACAGAGGCGAGCACCCAGATGACCACGATCACCCTCCATTCATAATTGATCAGGTGGCCATCAACAATTCCTTGCTAACGTCCCTGGAAAATATGCAGAGACAGATCCGTGATCAGGAAACATTCATGGGTGATCTGATGAGAGAGATAGCACAGCTGAGAGAAAACCGACCTGGGGGCGGTGGCGGTGGAGGAGGAGGAGGACCCGATGCAGGAGGAGGCGATCCAGACGCTGAGCGACCGCCACAGACTATCATGAGGGAACTGCACAACCCAGCTTCGTCCCTCACTCACCGGTAGATCAGACTCCCGCCAATCCACGGAGACTTCGAGCTTCGGCACCACACGATTCAGTTGCTACCCAAGTTCCATGGGTTGCCGACCGAAGAGCCGCACCTCCACCTCCAAGAATTCGAAATGATTTGCAGCACTATCCATGATCGGTTAATGACCGAGGACACCATCAAGATGATCGCCTTTCCGTTCTCATTGGTTGACAGAGCCGCCTACTGGCTCAAACATCTAGGGCGATTCGTCGATACTTGGGCAGATCTCCGGTCTGCATATTTGAAGAAATACTATCCTCTCGGTCGGACCAACGCAGCTCGAGCAATGATCAGCAATTTCGTCATGATCCCAAACGAACAGTTCCATGAAGCCTGGGATCGATTCAGAGAGCTCATTGACCGGTGTCCACATCACGATATCTCCAAGCCCAACCTGGTGCAGAGTTTCTTCTGTGGGCTGACACCGGAGCTGCAGGGGCTTGTGAACGCCTCTTGCGGTGGGTCATACTTCTCCATGGGAGAAGACGACGTCTGGGCCATCTACGAAGGCATGTCAGAAAACTCCACAGTGATGACCCAGGCCAGAGTCTACACTCAACAGAAGCCCCCGCAAGGAGCGGGAACATTTCAGAGGATCGCCCGCATCGATGTCGGTCCCAGCACAACGTCGGTAGCCGCAACCCAAGCCGAATCAGCCGCAGCCGACATGGGCATTATTAGCGAAAAGTTGGACCGCATGGAGATCCTCGAAAAGAAGCAGAACCAAGGTCTAGCCCAGATGGACCTTCTCACCAAAACCATGAGTGACATGAAGACTCAAATTCTCTGTATTCAGGAGGCACAAGCCCATTCCCAACAGCCTCCCAGGTCACAGGTTGCTTCCAGCAGCAGCAATCCCAACCAGGCCTCCACCTCATACCGCCATGTGAACCATATCCAGGCGGAGCCGGTTCCATTGCTGCAGTACCATCCAGAGCAACCGCCATCTCAGGAGACTCAGATAGTGGTCTATCAGCCGGAGCAGCCACTAGCAGTTCTTCCTCCACCCTCCTTTGAGCAGGAACCATTGATGGAAGTCAATGGGATTTGGTATGACCGATACCCTCAGCCCGCAATTCGTAGGGATCACCCCGGATTCCATCGGGGGAATGGTGGATCCACATCCCAGCAGCATCCTCCTGCCCAAGGACAGCAGAACAGCCAGCCGACACAGCAGCAACAGCCCCAGTACGCCCATCAGCAACAATACCAGAGTGGTCCTCGTCCCTCCTATCAGGGACAGCAGTGGAGGCAGCGACAGCCGCCTCAGCAGTTTTATCACCAGCCTTCCCCCCAGTATCAGCAACAACACCAGCAGCAACAGCCCCATTTCCAGTAGGGACAGACATCCGGTTCTCAAGGTCCAGCCTATGAGAACCCAGCCCTCGATGATCTTGCCCGCTTGCTATCTGAACAGCGAGCATCTTTCAGGCAAGAAATGGATGAATTCCGGCAGGAGATGCGGGATATCATCAAAGGCAAAGCCGCCATACCCGCCCAGATCGAACCTAATCCTAATAACCTAAAAAGAAAATCTGAGCAGGTAGAGTTCACAGAGGATACCTCTCCTAGTGACGATTTGAATGACATGTCTTATTCTTTGAATGATGCTGATTTTGTGACTACTAGGAGCGGTAGGATGCCAGCCGGCGGCGCCTCTTCTGAGCGACAGCCAGATGCAGAACCAGGAGCGCCAGAGGAGCAGAGGAGCGGTGCTGATGCCGCTAATGATGATGTTGAAGACGGCGGTGCTGATTAACACCAATGATGGAGTCCAGGACGACGGTACTGATGCCGTCGTGATACCAGATGCAGACGGTGGTGCTGATGCCACCATTTTGGATGCTGAACCAGAGCGCGGTGCTGATGCCGCAAAGACCGGTGCTAGTGGTGGCACTAAGGCCACCACATCCACTTTTGTTGAGTCATCATCTGTGATGTTACCACATTTTGTATCTAGAGACTGTGGGAACAAAAACAAAAACAAAATATGAATAAAGGAAAGGTTTCTGTTCAAATTGCGGATCCATATGCGGTGAATGATGATTATTGTATGGATTCTCCGTATTCACAGGCACAGGGACCGATTCCTAGTCCTCCATCTGAGGAGGCCCCTACCATCCCCTTCCCTGAGGCACTCCGCCGAGCGAAGGGGAATAAAAAAGAAAATCCAAAAAAGAGCCAGCAGGTAGAGTTTGGCGACCAAATGATTGATAGATTTCACATTCAACTGACTCTACGGGAAGCATTTGAGCATATCCCCTTCTTCAAAAAGAACTTGAAAGAGACAACTACTGTTCGAAGGAAGAAGAGGCACAGAGATCAAATCCATATGCTCACTCATAACACTTGCTGCGCCATTCAGAACACATTGCCAGCCAAGCGACCAGACGCAGGAGCTCCCTATGTCAGATGCGAGATTCAGGAGCAGCAGTTTGATCGTACTCTATTAGACAACGGCTCTTCAATTAACCTCCTTCCGGCAGCCTTACTCAAGCAATTCAAGTTTGGCCCTCTTCTTCGGAGCAGAACCGTCCTTCAGTTTGCTGATAGGTCGATTAAGAGGCCGAAGGGGTTATTGAAAGACGTGGTCGTTACCATTCAGGGCCTGAAATTCTCCGTGGACTTCGTTGTGTTGGACATGGAGATCCCTGAGTCGATAACTGATGCCCCCATCATTCTCGGACGTCCATTCTTGGCCACAGCCAAGGCGGTGACCGACCATGATAGCGGGAAGGTATGCTTTCGCGTAGAGGGCGAAACCATACAAATAGAGACGATCGAAGAAATCAGAGCTAGAGAGTTAGAGTGCTCCGAGCAGTCCAGTTAAGCAGCGCAGATGACAGAGGAGGAGTTAGACATCCACCAGGTTTGTGATTTTGAGATGACTGATGATGAATCCAACTGGACAGATCCCGTAGCACCGACCCTCGCCTTGCCTACAGATTCACTGTATCTCAAGCTCATGGCAGTCGAGAGCCGGGAGAGCACATCCCTGGATGAGGATATCTCTGAGGCTGACAGTGTTGTGATGAGTGGTGCTGAGGAATTTCAATCATGCTCATCTTCTTCTGATCCCTCGGATTCAGACATTGACTGGGATGACTTTGATGATTATTTGCCTTGTCTGATTCCTACTGAGCCAACAACCATGACAGAGTGCGAGCCAGTACAGTTTATAGTTGATTCAGAAGGCTGCCCTTCGTCGGCAATTCATGCAGAGCGAGAGTTCTCCCATGCAGACCTGGTAGCATTTACACAGACATATCAGAAGCCAGATCTGCCACCTCCCAGTTGTCCAGAACGGAAACCTCTGCCGCAGTCAATGAAGTACAGATTCCTTGCTGGAGAGCCAGAAATGCACCCAGTCATTATCTCAGCAGATTTGACTGGAGAGCAAGAATCTCGTCTGATGGAGGTTCTTGAAAGAAACCGCAAGGCAATCGGTTGGAGTATAAATGATCTCCAGGGGCTGAGCCCAAATCTTTGCTCTCACCACATCTATCTTGAAGATAACGCTAAGCCGTCGCGTGAGTTCCAACGACGGTTGAACCCGAATCTTCGAGACGTAGTCATGAAAGAAATTTCCAAGTGGTGGAGCGCCGATTTTATCTATCCCATCTCCGACTCCAAATGGGTAAGTCCGCTACATGTGGTACCTAAGAAGACGGGTATCACTACAGTTGTCAATGAGTCTGGAGAGGAGATCGCTACCAGAGTACCAACTTCTTGGAGGGTCTGTGTGGACTACAGACGATTGAATGAGGCCACCAAGAAGGACCACTTCCCGCTACCATTCATTGATCAGATTATCGAGCGGTTAGCCGGGAAGAGTCATTACTGCTTCCTTGATGGGTACTCTGGATACAATCAGGTGGCCATTGCGCCCGAAGACCAGGAGAAAACGACATTCACCTGTCCGTTTGGGACTTATGCTTTCAGACGGATGCCCTTTGGTCTATGTAACGCTCCGGCGACATTCCAAAGGTGCATGTTGTCCATATTCTCGGACATGGTGGGTGACTGTTTAGAGGTCTTCATGGATGACTTCTCGGTCTACGGCGACGGGTTCGACGCTTGTCTTGACTGCCTAGACCGTGTGCTCAAGCGCTGCATTGAGGTCAATCTTGTCTTATCCTGGGAGAAGAGTCATTTCATGATGACTCAGGGGACGGTCCTTGGTCATATCGTCTCCAACAGGGGCATGGAGGTCGATCCGGCTAAGGTGGACATCATCAGAAAACTCAATCCGCCGTCCAATCTGACTCAGTTACGGTCTTTTCTGGGGCATGTCGGTTTCTACCGACGGTTCATTCAGGACTTCAGTCGAATTGCCCGACCACTCACTGACCTGCTGACCAAGGACACCGAGTTTATTGTTAATGATAAGTGTCTTGAATCTTTTGAGACTCTCAAAAACATGGTTGTTTCAGCTCCTATACTTCAGCCACCCGATTGGTCTCTCCCATTCGAGATCATGACGGATGCTTCAGATTTTGCCGTTGGGGCTGTGCTCGGACAGAGGAGGGATGGATTACCGTTTGCCATTCACTACGCCAGCCGGACTTTGGATGTCGCGTAGCGGAATTACACTGTGACTGAGAAAGAGATGCTGGCAGTAGTTTTCGCTCTTGATAAGTATCGATCATATATTCTCGGATCTAGAGTGACCATTTACACTGATCATACCACCATCCGGTATTTAATGGCTAAGAAGGATGCCAAAGCACGTCTCACCAAATGGATCCTTCTACTCCAGGAATTTGATATTGAAATTAAGGATAAGCCTGGAGTCAAGAATGTGGTGGCGGACCATCTCTCCAGATTGGAGAATCTTGAGGAATCTGAGCCCAGCGCACCTATCACAGAGACATTTCCGGATGAGGCGATCTTGGCTGTCACCTCACTTCCGTGGTATGCTGACTTTGTAAACTATCTTGTTGCCAAGACAGTCCCTCAGGGTTGGCCCAGGCAGAAACTTGAGACCTTCCTAGCTAAGGCCAAGTTTTACCATTGGGAGGATCCCGTCCTTTATCATGAAGGAGGGGATAGTATCTGGAGGAGGTGCATTCCTCAAGAAGAGCAGCATAGCGTCCTCACATACTGCCACAAGCTTGAGGCAGGAGGACATCATTCGGGAAAAAGAACAGCACAAAAGGTGCTTCAATCCGGCCTATGGTGGTCTACTCTCTTCAAGGATTCTGATGAGTTCGTGAAGAGATGCACTGACTGTCAGAAAATGGGAACCTGTGGACAGAGAAACATGATGCCCATGCAACCCATTCACTTCTGTGAGGTTTTTGATGCATGGGGAATTGATTTCATGGGCCCATTTCCTAAAAGTCAGGGATTCGAGCATATTTTGCTCGCTGTGGATTATGTCAGCCGATGGGTTGAGGCCATCCCCGCACGAGCCGCAGATGCTAAAACCGTTTGCAAATTTTTGAGGAAAAATATCATTTCACGGTTCGGTGTACCTAGAGTCTTGATTTCAGACGGGGGGTCTCACTTCATCAATGACAAAGTCAGGGCCCTTGCAGACGAGTTCGGCATTGACCATCGGGTTGCCACTCCTTATCACCCTCAGACTAATGGTCTTGCCGAAGTATCGAATAGGGAGATAAAGACTATCTTGCAAAAAGTTGTCCGCCCAGACCGAAAGGATTGGTCACAGCTTTTGGACTCGGTCTTGTGGGCTTATCGGACTTCTTTCAAGAATCCATTGGGAACATCTCCCTTTCGTCTCGTCTATGGCAAGCCGTGCCATTTGCCAGTGGAGATCAAGCATAAATCTTTTTGGGCAGTTACTGAGTTGCTTCTAGATCCCAAGAGTATAGGAGAACAGAGAAGAGCAGAATTGGCAGCCCTAGAGGAACTTAGAGATACAGCCTTTTCGAACAGCTTACAGTACAAAGAGAAAGTGAAGACATGGCATGATTCGCATATCAGCCATAAACAGTTTGAGCCAGATCAGAGAGTATGGTTGTTTGATTCCAGGCTGAAATTATTCCCAGGGAAGTTGCAGAGCAAGTGGAAAGGACCGTATGTGGTCAGGAAGGTACATGACAATGGCAGCATCGACATATCCGAACCGTCATCTTCCTCTACCTTCCGCGTCAATGGTCAACGCCTAAAACTATATCTTGATCATGATCCACCGACCATTGACGTTGCCCCCATTCTTCTGGTATGAGATGTGTCCTTTGACTCTCATCATCTGCATCTCATACAGGGTGAGCAATTCCATCTCCCGCTGTACAGATCCATCTGTTCATATCACTCTGTTGTCTGTTGATTTATTTTCTTATTTTCTTCTCTTCTTCTTTTCCTTTTCTATTTTCTACATCTATCAAAAAGGTGCCGCTCTTGTAGACAGTTTTCCATACTTAGGACGTACTTTGTCCTAAGTATAGGGGGGTTGGCACCCCGAGTTCCTTTCATTTTCTTTTCGATCCTCTCCATTGTCTCCTCTTCTTGTCTATACTTAGGGATATCTTACCCTAAGTATAGGGGGAGACAACCTGAGTACGATCTGTTCATTCCCACCCTTGACCCTCCCTGCGTTGTGTACAGTCTTCTATACTTAGGATTATTTGATCCTAAGTATAGGGGGGACGGTCAACTTCTCAGTCATTGATTCATTTATTCTTTAGTATTTAGACTTGTCTATACTTAGTACGAGTTATGTCTTCTCTTTTCTCTCCGATCTATGAGGACATAGCTCAAGCTAAGTATAGGGGGTCGTATATACTGCGTATATACTTTAGCCATAACTCGTACTTTCGTATTTTTCTTAATAATATGGCTAATAATTCTTTAAAATTCGTTAAAAATCCCTAATAAAAAATGTGCTTATTCCTCAAATTCTTTTTATATTTACTGATTAATCAATCAGGTGAAAATGTTTTTTGCAAAATGTTTGAAAAATAGTTTGAAAATCTTTGTGAACATCTATTGAAAAATATTTTGAAAATATTTTGTTACATGTTTTCAACCTGTGTGAAAAATGTGTGGTTTGTAAAATTTCTTTTCTTTGTGTGAAATAAAATGTTTGAAAAATGATTTGCAAATGGTTTGAAAATGGTTGCAAAAATGATCTGAAAAACCTATATATATACTGTTTTGAAAGCCTTTGCAAAATGTTTTCAGATGTGTGTAAAATGTTTGTAAAAACTATTTTGGACTATAGTTTTCAAAAATTATGTGTAAAATTGTTTTCAAATAAGTTTGAGGAATATACACATCACACAAAAATCCATCTTATGTATATATGTATAAAATTGACCACTTACCCGTGTAAATTCTAAAATCCACTTCTTGTTTATATAAAAAGCACTCCCGTGTACATATTTTTAACCTAGATTTTAGCCAAAATCTTTTTGTTTTCAAAATTCCCAAAAACATTTGCAAAATTAAAATCCAAAAACATTTGAAAAATCTTTGAAAAACACAAAAAATGCATCTGCATATGCATCATCATCATATTTTCAAAAATTCATAAAAAGATCAAAATCTTGAAAATTGCATCACAAAAATATTTTCTGCATTCTGCATTGCATAGCATGAGCATTTTTCGGATTGAGTTTGATAGTTGAACGAGTCTAAGTAAAATCCGGAGATTGGAGCTTGATTGGACCTTATAATCTACCTAATAACAGGAACCTTATAGGAACCAGGTTTGAGGTACTTCAGGTCTAGTTGACTTAATTCTTTGAGGATCACGAGACTTGGTTCAATGGATTCTTGACTGCCTAAGTAGAGCATTTCGGAGCACACACACGACTCTTGTTGATAATGACCTAACTTGGACACCTGCACCTTTCACATGGCTCAACTCAGTTGGAGTGGTGAGGGGATTGGATTTGCCGGTATGAGACGCACACAAGTGGAAACATTTGTCCTCCTCTAGGGAGGGAAGTGCACCCCAACCCGTCCAGTGATTAGGAAGTCTAAAGACAGGAGGCTGTGGGTTGCGATAAAGCTTCAAAAGAGGGATAGTCTACTGGCTCGAGAGGAAAAACTCCTTATGTAAATGCTGCTGTGAATAGTATTTCAAAAAAAAAAAAGAGTTCAGGCATGTACAAAAATAAAAAGCCTGCAAAGTATGTACATATGTTGTAAAGTCAATAAGCAAGGTTGAGTTCCAAAGTCATATCATGTGAGCCTGCAGCTGGATGACTTGACTACACTGGTCTTGCATCCCGGGATAGGTAGCTACACTGGCTGCCGTCCATTCTTCTCTTCACCCCCTCCTCTTGAGTTGGTTGCCACTTGAACTTAGAAGGGAATACCCCGCTCCTCGAGGATGGAGTTGCTGGATTGGGGAATCATTGGGTTGTCGTACTGGAGAAGTCAGTTTCTTTGTCATTCTAGTTGGGGAGAGACACCATCACTTACACTGTACAAGTCAGATTCACAGTCATAAGAGTTTGCGTATGAATTGAGATATTTCTGACCTGGCTATTGAGGAGACTTGGACAGAGTTTTGGGATTCTCAAGGGCTGTTGGATTTCAAACACGGTTCTCACTAAGGTTCCGCCGCACTAAAATTCAAAGGTCCGACTTAAGCTCCCAAACTTTGATTTTGTGAAGACAAGTTTGACAATCAGATAAAATCCAAGTTCTTCTTTTTCTTTTCTTTCTTTTCTTCTGCACTTATTGCATAAGTGTTTGCTAGGGACTAGCAAAGGTAAAGTATAGGGGGATGATGAATCCACATTTCATCATCTTTATTCTATCATTTTGGCACCAAAAACCCTAGCAAATGCCTGAAAATACCCTTAAATAGAGCATCTTAGCATTCATGCATGTGCATCCAAACAGTGTATAAATTACTGTAATTAAGGCCAAAATTATAGAATAAATAAAGAAAAGAAAAAGAATAAAATATTGTAAATATTTTATGACCCAAAACCCCCGAGACCTAGACATCTTGATGAATAGGTCGACAAGGAATAAAGTAGGGGGAGATAAGGTCAGAAACACAGATATAATACCTATACTTCCTGTTCATTCTTTATTCATTTTGGGACCTATTTTTGGTTCCACTTTTTATACATCAAATAAAGAAACTTTGTACATGAAAGTTGTAGATAATTTAATAAAGAAAAATACAAAATTGATTTCACAAAAAAATCATGTACAGATAAAAAGTTATGGTCTGAATAAGAATCCAAAATCCCAACTTCCCAGACCCGTATCTCACAACTGACAACTCCAAATGCAGTGTACTCACCTTTAATTGTATATAGAATAAAATAATCTATTTAATGGCGGTGGTTTCGCATTTGGCGGAGCTACGGTTTGAAAGTTGAGTTTTGGATCCCCGTTGTATAGCTATACTGATTAAAATATTCAATTTATTATTTATTCATTATTTTTATATTTTTATATTTTTATATATTTTTGTAAATATTACTAATAATATATATGTGCATCAAAATTGAAATAAAATGCAAAGAAGAATAAAAATAAAAATACTTGTATAAAGACTACATAGGTATACTGCCTATGCCTATACCTGTACAAAATACTCTTGTATTTTATTAAACATACAAAGTAAACCAGAAAAATAAAATAAAAATATATATGTGTATATAAAAGTATTTCATAATTTTATAAAATCATAAATAAAAATAATAATATTAAAAATACCTAAAATAAATAGAATACTAAAATACATAGGTATTATACCTATATAGGGTCAAAAAGGTAACTTGTAAAAATATAACTCCTAAAAATAATTAAAAATCAAAATAAAATACTACATAAAATTCTAAACATTTTTTATTTTATAACTTTTATCTAATTCGGCCATTTAGTATTTTAAATAGAATTATTAAAATATTTTTCCAGGGTTTTTCCTGGTTGGTCCACGTGGACCAACCAGGAGGTCAGGACTGTTGACCAAGGTCAACAGTCTGATCTACCCCCTGCGGCTTGTCAGACCATGTTTGACCCCCCTTTTTCATCCTTTTTTCGAGGTAAACCCTTTCACTAAAATGCGATGCAACCTTCACGACTTTCGCAGCTCATGCATCAAGGATTCACGCCCAAGCGTCACCTTGGGTCGTGGATCACTGCAGCTCCCACTATGCCTCGTTCTTTCCACCCCCTCGTCAACCATACTTAAGCTTCCCCTTGACCTTCTTTTGAATTTGAACCACAAATCATCCAGCTCCTTCCCCCCTTGGAGTCGCTCTAGCACCGTGGAGGTGACAGCTCCAGGTCTACACCTTCGAGAGGCGGATTCGAGCGAGTTGGACGTGTTCCATCCCCACCTCCGGCGGGTGTCCCCGTGAGGTATTCACCCTCTGGCCCTTGGCCATCGAGGCAGCCATTCTTCCCATTTTTATCTCCATTTCGTTCCTGTGAATGTTAGGATCGTTTCGCTATTAATCCCTCGCCAAATCCCTCATCGAGTCGTTCCATAGATCACCTCACCGGAGCGCAACTCCGGCGAGCCCCTATCTCGCCTTCCCTTCCATTTCGAGAGCCACCTGAGGTCGAGGCATTTTGCCCTCGACCTCCTTAACTTTTTTGCAGGTACTGAAGCCCATCGAAGCGTCTGGAGCAATTTTGCCCTCTCGCCGGAGCACCTGGGACCTTGCAGCTCCGCCACCTCCGTGCGAGAGCACCGGCGAACGCCGGTGGCTTTTGATGCTTCCAGACGTCAGCTGACACCTGCAGGAGCACCCTCGACCGGTTTACAAGCTCAATCGTCGTCGTAGCCGGACGGAGGAGCTCAGAGAACTTCGCCCAACCGGAGCTCCTCCGTGTTCTTCCCTCTGCCTCCGGGGCCGTCGGATCAACGAGGAGCGCCCAGTTCACACAGGAGCCGTCAGATCTCCCCACGTGCCCACCGTCCGATCATCGGGGGAGATCTAATCACAGCCGCATGAACCCAACCGTCATCGGCGCCCGAGGAGCGGACACGTGGACAAGTGAAGTCGCCCAGCCGTCCGATCGCGCCTAGCGGGGGTAATTTTGCACGATACCCCTGCCAATTTTGTAATATTTTATTAGGACATAAACTTTCATAAGCCGCTTAAAAGTTTTGTAATATTTGCACAAACACCCCCGTACTTTCAATATTTGCATTTAGGTCCTCAACTACGTCACCTCACATGACCTGTACACGTGAGGTGCGGGCATTTTGCAGAGGAACCCTCGGACACTTGGGTATTTTGTTTTAGTCCTGAAACTTTCATATCAAGTGTAAACTTTTTGGTTATTTTGCAAGTAGGCCCCTAGGGTTTCAAGATATTACATTCCAGTCCTCGCCAAGCGCGTGCAAGTCACGCACCCTGGTGGGAAAACTTCTAGGAGGCCCAGGCGGTTTTTGTAATTAATATTTAGTGCTATAAATTGAATATTCAGTGTATATTTTTGTGGAAATTGCATGTATGCCCCTGGATGTTTTAGATATTGCACATATACCCCTGCCAGGACTATTTAATGTTTGGATGTTTGCTCTAATTATTTGACCTATCATTTCATATTCAAAAATTCCACAAAAATAGACTTAAGCATCTGGACATGTGTACTTCCACGCCACAATCTCAGTTTTTGATTTTATTTTATTTTTATATTTATTAAAAATCAAAAACTTACTTTTTGTGCACTGTCTAGTTTAGAAAATACCAAAAAAATATCAAATCACCTCCAAAAATTCCAAAAAAATTACCTAGTGTCTATTTTATTCTATTTTAGTGTCAGTCCAAAAATCATTAAAAATCTCAAAAGAAAAACACTAAAAATTTAAAAACACTCAAAAACTTCAAAAAAAATATATAAAATAGTAGAAAAATCCAAAAAATACAAACTCAGTTCCTATTTGTCCCTTATTTTGTTCTTTTCATTAGAAAAATAGTGTGAAACATTTTGAGTACTGGTTGCTATTTTTAATTCCCATTTTTATCACAGCCAGCATTATTGCCACTGTTTTGCCTTATTTCAGTTTTTAAAAATATCAAAAACACCTTGAAAAATTCCCAAAAATCACAAAAACAGTAAAAAATATTAAAAAAACCAAAAACATTTTATTTCTGAATTTTTGAGTATTTTTGCACATTTTTATAAATATTTTAGCTTGCCTTCTATTATATTGTCCTTACTTTCCAATATTAAAAAAAATATAAAATATAAAATATAAAAAAATCAGAAAATTAAAAATCAAAATACAAATTAAAAAAAAATATTTAAAATTAAAAACCCACAAAAATTTAACTTGCTTGCTTAGTGTAGACACTCCACACATCACACACACACTTGAGCATTTTTGCTTGAACTACCCTGCTTGTTCCCTGTGTTCGAACTCTCTACATACTTGCACCTATACATCTTTTATGTAGAGTTAAAAATAAATTTTAACTCCGCATTAGTTCTAATTCATTGATCTTAGTGTGGGTTAATTGTTGACTTTAGTCCGAATTTAGTGTGGTCACCACACCGACTGAGTTCACGCTTTGTGTTGAACTTAAGACCACCTATTTTCGGCTAAATCAAGGGGGCGATGAGCCAAGAAGAGAGGCTCCAAATCCTGCTTTGAAAGAGACATATATCCCTGGAGTTGGCCAGGTAACAGAGGGGATCCAAATCCACACACATTTCAAACTGAAACCGCGACTCTTGGCTCTTCTGCCCCCATTCAATGAGAATACGAACGAGGAATCATAAATCCATCTCTAACCATTTTTCTACATCTGTAGATCCACACACTACCCTAACATCATGTTAGGTGTAGTTAAATTGCCTTCCCATTCAGCCTTCAAGACAAGGCTTTATAATGGGTGAATCACTTGGGGAAGGTTGTGACAACTTGGGAGGAACTTAAGTCTGCATTCCTCCACAAATTCTATCCACTTGGTTGCCTCAACCAGATGCATGCTCATAACAACAACTTCTCCCAGGGGCCGCACGAGTCCAGTAATGAAGCTTGGGAGAGGTTTAAATATTTCCAAGAGAATGTGCCCACAACATGACATTACTCAGGACAGCTTGGTCCAACACTTCTTTGAGGGCCATACATAAGAAAGCCAGAGGCTTGTCTATGTCGCATGTGGCGGATCTCATTTCAACAAGTATGAGGAAGTTTTCTGGTAGATATTTGAAGAAATAGTCGAAGGAGACGATGTATTGTCCACACCACGAGCCTATCAATGTCAGCCGTAGATCCACCGCAAGCTCGTCAATATGGCGACATCACATGAAGCATACATGGATGAGAGCTCCAACCTAAGCATCATCAGGAGCCACCTGTCCAAGGTAGATATCATTGAGAAGAGATCACAGGACCTGGAGAAATTTCCCGTGATCGAACAAAGAACCCAGCATCTGTACAAGATGGATCATATCGCCAGGCAGCTGGAGCTGCTGGTTAGAACTATCAATGTCGTTCAGTCTGCGAGCCCATCATCCATAACTCTCGCTGAGCAGAAGGAGTCATCATCGCCACATCCTCCTCAGAAGAGTTCAGGGCAGTCATCGATATAATATGTATACTACGCGCATGCGTCACCACAACCGTCGCAACAGCTTGTCGTATACCAGCCTCAGCCACCATCTTATGTGGATCCAATTTTCCCACCTTTACCTCAAATCCAGGAGGTGAATGTCATATGGAACAATGATGCACAACTAGCCCGTCCAGGCGGACAACATTAAGGCCAATCCTATGCAATTAGTCCTTACCACCAACATCAAGGTGGGAAGTTTGTCCAGCGACCTCTGCATTAGTCTCCACCATATCAGAACACTTGGAGACAGAATGAGCAATACCAGCAGCCCGCGTACCTCCAGTAACAACCGCATCACAATTACACAGTTGTTGATGAATGAGATTCGACGAGGGTCTAAAATAATTATCCTCACTGGGAAGCGAAGATAAAAATGTCGCTGAGGCAACCACTCACAAGACCTCAAGTCAATCAACAATTAACCCACAACAAAATAATAGCAATGAATAGCAAAAATGTGGAGTTAAAATTTATTATAACTCTACAAAATATGTATATAGTGTGTAAGCATGTGTAGAGGTCGAACACAGAGAGCAAACGGTAGATTGTGCAATGAAGCTAAAAAATTATTCTTTTCTCTTGTCATTTATTGTTTTTATGGGTTTTTTTATTTTTTTAATTTTTAATTTTTTGTTTTTGGTTTTATATTTTTGTATTTTCTTTTTATGTTTTCGGATTTTTAATTTCCTTTTCTTTTTATTATATAAGATATATATAGATGTAGATATACAATATGTACAATATGGATAATATATATGTGAAATATATAATAAACACACAAAAATAAGGAAAATACCTACAAGTACAATCCTTTTTATTTTAGGAATATATTAAGGTATTTTAATGTATAATAATAATATAGGGTATATGTGGGTATATATATACTATATAGAGTACTATATATAAATATGGGTACAAATATTCAAAAATCAGAGTGTTTTAGTTTTTTTTTATATTTTCTAATGTTTTTAAGATTTTTAGAATTTTTTTGCTAATTTTTATATATTTTTAAAGTAAAAATATCCCAAATCAAGGATTGAATAAATAGGCCGAATCGATTTGAATATTAAAAATAAAAAATAAGGTCTAAAGTTATACAAATCAATTATAATACATAGATAATAATATAAAGAAAATTGAGAAACATAAATAAATATTTTTGGTATTTTTGATGATTTTTCATTGTTTTATAAAGGATTTTGGAGATTTTTAATTTTTATACATTTTCTTTTTCTATTTTTAAGGGTTTTCGGTCTGGAGTCATGTCATAATAAAATAGACAACATATAATTTTTTTGGGTTTTTTCAAAACATTTTTCCTATTTTTGGGTATTTCAAAGTTAGATAGTGACATAAAACTGCTCATTTTATTTTTAATAAATAGTTAAAATGCCATAATAAATATATGGCATGAAAATACATGCTGGTAGGCATGTAACCCTATTTTTGCATAATTTTAGAGTACTGGTGCTATTTTTAATAAATGGAATTCAAGCATAAAAAATACCTAACTGAGAAGGGCATAGTTGTAATAAAAAATAAAGTCAGGGAATCATCTGCAAATATGCCTAAAATATACAACTTATATTCACATTTAATGGACTAAGGATTAATACAAAAACTTGCAAGGGTATACTTGCAAAATGGCCACCTTACGCGGGACATCATGTGAGGTGACCTGACATGGACCCACCTATAATTTACAATAAGTTCAGGGGCTAGTATGCAAAATATCCACATTTATTTAAACTATACATTTTATTTACATGACTAATAAATAAATACAAAAACAACAGGGAAGGATATGTAAATTACCCTGAATAAGCACGCCATCATACGGTGGAGATCACTTCACTTAAGCGTGTGTTGTCATCTGAGCGGCTGGTGACGCTTCGTCCACAACGACATGGATTAGATCTCTGACCGAGATCTGACGGTCGAGTGCATTGCCATCGGACGTTAATTGCTTCATCTGGAGCGTGGTCTTGATCTAACGGTGGAGAAGTTCGATGGATGTACTGGGAAGAACGGAGCCTCTCCTTTCCTTTGATTGCTTGGATCTGACGCTCCAAACCTCTTCTCTCATTGTTGTGATGGGGAAACGCATCATCGAGACTATCCGTAGTTGGGAGAACTTTCAAATGAGCTCGGGCCCCAATGATAGGGGCATGGAGTGCATGAGTAACTAGGCGTGCTTTTGAACTTCGAAGACCCCTCAAATAGGGCCCTCCATACCTGCAAGTTATATAGGAAGCTTCGCGATGCAAGGGCGATCAAGTATGTGCCATTATTGGTGAGTTTCGAGATGAAATGTTTAAGTATAGGAAGGGGTGATGAATTCTAGATTCATCATCTTTATTTCTATTATTTATCACTCTATCTTAAATTTATTAGAGCATTAACAACCATTAATAATATTTAACATTTAACACCTTGTAAATAATTAGGATTATATATTGTTCATAAATAAATACATGTTGTATGTATTATAATTCCCTTTATTTTATGTGTTTTCCTCTATTAAAAACCAATAATAAAATAACACAATATTGTATATAATATATTACATATGATCCATTATATAAAAAATACAAAAATAACAAAAGAAATAAAGTAAGTATTTTTTCCTTAAAAAAATACTTACAAAAATAATTACCGTGTCTGTATAATGTATTTTTATTTTGAGTTATACATGAAAGTTGTAGATCTCAAAAAGATCTACAACTTTTATGTTGAATAATTTCTTATTTGACCTTGTTTATTATTTCTTTTTTATTTTTATACTGGTTTATTTATTTTCAAATCTTGTGATTGGGTCAAGCCTAATCCCCTTTCTCCATGTGACTCGACTCTTTCTAAGAGCCCACCTTCATTGTGGACCGTTGATGAAACCCAGTTTCATGCTCTTAATTCACACATATTAACCCCCTAGCTTAGATTAAGTGTCAATAATAACCAGATTAATCCTTGTAGTTATCTGACCCCTTGGAATAAATTAAAAATGCAAACAAATAGCAAAACAAAATTCATAGTGTTTTTTACCATTAAAAACACTCACAAAAATATTTCTTCCTTTATTTGACCCTACCTCCATTTTTGGCAATATGAAACTTGTAGATCTCATTGAGATCTACAACTTTCATGTTTTGAGTTTTTCTAAATTCGGCTATTTTCTTCATCTCTTGCGAGGTTTTCTTTCGAATAACCAGATTGGGCCATGTGGTGCTCTCTGGTTGCGCCACACGGCCCGTCTCTCCGCGCGCCACGCATCCACCACTTTCGACCATTCGATCAGCTTCTTACTCTCCATATCCAAGCCGTCCAATCCCGCTTAAACCTCAACCCTTGGATCAAGTCCACAGATCACATCAAGGCCGTCCGCCAGCACCGCACTCTCAGCTTGCCATGTGTCACACCCACAGCCGCCTGATCGTGGCCTAGATGCTTCCATCTCAACCGCACACTCCAGCATCCTTTCTCCGCCCTTCGATCTCCTTTCGATTTCATCTCACCCGTCCGCTCCTGCTTTTTCCTCAGCACAACACGTGGCTCCTCTCACGCCCTTCGATTGCGCCGCTTCGATCTAATCGCAACTGATCCCTAGCGCCCATCTCTCAGCTGTTGGATCATGAGATCCAACGAATGAGAACCCTTCTCCTACCTCCCGCTCCTTTCTCGCCTACATCGCCCACCTCGTACTCCCAACACTCCCTTTCCATTTTCCCCACCTTCTCCATTATCCTCTCCATCTTCCGACTATCCCACAATGCAGACCAGTTATCCACCACCCTCGCGGGAGTCCACGATCTCCATAACTCCCTTCCTATCGCTCCATAACCTTCACGCAAACCGTACCTCCCATCACCGTAATCGTTGAGCTCCATCTTTAAATTCTCCATCGATGCCCCATTTCAAGGTTGTCCACCTTTACGTGGGGAGTCGCCAGCAAGCCTCTGCTCCTCGGTGACAGCAAGGGAGTGGTATGGAGAGGGAAGATGATGATCTCCTCAGGTGTTGACCCCTGGCCCATCATGACCAGGCTCGCGGTGGTTCCGCCCCGCCAAGCTGCTCCGAGGGGTCGCCGGAGTCCAGTGATGACCCGAGCTTCCCTCGGAGCTCAGCATAGACCGCCGCCTTCACCAAACTCCGACCAGGTAAGCCTTTTATCTTTCTCTGCATTCTCCCTTCTTTTATATTAAATAATTAGGACTCCACACGCTCGATCATCCTCCATTAATCTTCACCCGAGTTTCACCCGTCCACAACCACCTTCACGCTCCCCTCCGACAGTCATACCTCCTTCTCCATGCCATGTTCACTTCCACCCCCTCTCTTCTCCACTTCACTGGAGAAGATGACCTGGGCCCTCTACTTCTGCGCACCGCACGACCCTCATTTCATTCACGTTCACCCCCGCACGAAGCTTCGGCTATAGTTCCACTAATAATTGTAGGACATCCTTCAATGGTCGGAGCTCTCACCAGAGCAACTTCAAGAACTCCATCTCCGGTATCTCAGCATGGAAGGCCCACTCCAGACATCGCCGCAGCTCGCCCGAGCCTTAAGCTTCATCGACATTCATTCCAGAGGCTTCATGAGCTTCATCGACGCCAGACATGAGCGGCAGAGCTCGGATCCCTTCATCGGAGTCCTGGTTCCGCCGCCAGTCGCAACAGAGGATGATGGTACAACCACCGTAGAATGGCATCCTCCCAATGCTCATCTAACGGTCTGGAGCTAGCCACGTCGACAATCCTAGAGCCTCTATCGACCGTCTAATCTTCGAGGATAGAACGGTCCACATCCCACCACCTGTCAGCGCGGGGAGGCAGCACCACACCGACAAGCTCGAAATACCCGAGCCTACTCCGAGCCACATCCGAAGCTGAGCCAACCACCAAGGTGATTCCGAACCTGAGCAGCTCTACGAGCCTAGCCGAAGCAAGTCCGAGCCTCCTCCAAGCCTGCAAGCTACACGAATCTCTCCATCACGTGCCTGTTACGTGACTGGCTGAGTATTTTGCAGGGATACCCCCGGAGCTTCTCCAAATTGCAGACAGGTCCAGACACCACGTGACACCCACGTGCGCTTGGGGTATTTTGCACTCATACCCTTGCGAGTTTAAATAATTGCAAAAATACCCCTGTGCATGTGGATAAGTTACAGGGAAAGCCCTGCATTTATTTTATTTGCATTTTAGTCCTTCCAGGGACATGTTTGTTATTTATTTTTCATGTTTTTCTTGCATTTATGCCCATGGTTTCATTCTTACATATCTTGAGCATCCTAGTTCCGATTGAGTTGATTTCAGTGGCATTTCGAAGCTTGTTTAATTCTCTTTCTAATGGCATGACTATTGTTCTATTTTCGCACTTTTGATTTTATTGTCTAAACCTAATTATCTAGTGTCATTTATTCAATGAATTTTGTGCCATTGAATGGAAATAGCTTCATGACCCCTTTCTGAAATTGACCATCTTTTTATTGCTCACTGATTCTGTATAACTTGGGCATATTTGTAGTGTCTTAATTTTGCATTTCTTTGCATGATAAAAAATTAAAAAATGCATTGTTCATGTTTACTTATGCTTAATGTCTATCTTCATGCATTCATTGACCTACGATTCTTTACTCCAACACTTAATATAAATAATAAGAGTCTAAAATATACGCTTAAGGGGCTCGTGTCCCTGAGTTCGACCTTAGGCTTCCCCAAGTAAAAATAAATTGTTCGCTTTGACCTTTGATTCATACATTGTTTCGAAGTGGTTTTTGATTGACTCTATTTTGCCCGACTGCAACAAACACTGCTAATTACACATAATTAGAAGGGTAAAATTAGGGTTCGTCAAATGACACCATTGCCGGGGACACGACTCATCTTTTGTTATGTTTGGATTTTTATTTATTTAATTAAGTGTTAATTTTCATTTCATAGGTCATGTTGTTGTCATGCATCATTAAAATTTCTTTGATGTTTATCTAACGCTTGTTTTTGTGGCAGGGCCCTTGGAGTCAAGGAGGCGAGGAGCCTGAGTTCCCTGCTGCGAGGAGCTGCAGAAACATCCTTGGAGAGAAACCGAAGAATAAAAAAATGACTTGCATTTTTATTTCTGATTAATGTAATAATTGTCTTTACAACGGTATTCGATTGAAGACTCGCGCTTGTAAAAGAAAGAGATATATGTGGTTGTGTGGGGATCGCCCACTTGAGTGTCGACCTAGGATCATGCATGTGTTTCTTTGAGCTATTTTCACATTTTTTATTTTACATGTTTGATCGTAGGCAGGACACACTTTAATTATAGACACACATAAACATCGCTTCGCTTCACTTAGCCAAATTAAAAGATATTCTTTCCCGCTAATAGAAGCATGTTAGGTGCGGTTTTCCATCGATTTGCACACATTTGTTTTTGGTTTTCAATTCAGTTCGATTATTCATGAAGTTTTGCTCAAGGCACTGCATGTTTTCTTGCTTAGTCTAGATCATGATTTTTATCGACTGCATGGCTTTTTCTCGACCTCCCTTCCAGGCTTGATTACCTAGGTTAATGGAAAATGGGAATAAGTGGTAGACGATGATTGTTTGATTTATGCTCGCCTTTAATCATTGACAACCTTAAGCAAATAAATTGAGACTGATAATTGCAAGTTGACTTAAAATGGAGTAAAATCTTGTTTTCGGAGAACAACACCCGTGTTTACGTAGATGGTTTTATTTGATATTTTCCCTCGTAAACTAGAATGTTTTAATCACCAATAAAAATGACAAGATGATCAACCAATATTTGTTGATTTCACGTGTGAGTTGGTGAAATCAAAGGGTGTTGCATGCTTGTTTGAGCCGTGAATGCTCCGAAACCCTTCCCTGGTCCTTAAGTACTCCATTAATCTCCAAAGATTCATCCGCTCATTTGTATATCCATCCTTCTTCTTCGTTCACCTCAGGTCTCCCCCAACATCAATTATCCATCTTTATACTTAGACTACTCTCAACCTAAGTATAGGGGGGCCTGAGTCCCCGTGATTTTCTTACTCATCTTTCCTTGCCTAGATACTTAAGTTATTTCTAACCTAAGTATAGGGGGAGCCCACCTCAGTTCCCGTATATTTTTCTATACTTAAATGTACCTATGGCCTTGTATCATCTAATGCTACGAGGACATAACAAAGTTTAAGTATAGGGGGATTTACAATATATACAATATATGTACTTTTGTTACATTTTGAAAACAATGAAAAATTTAAAACTTTTTGGCTAAAGTATAATCTTTTGAACTAAGTGGGCAAAATGTTTTCAAAGCTTTTCTATATTATGTTACACTATTTTCAAAGAAAAATATTTTGAAAATGATTTGAAAATGAGTTTCTCTTGTTTTGAAAATTCTTTTGAAAATGTTTTGAAAATCTTTGCTTGTGTGACATGGTTTGGAAAATTAATTTATTGATTTCAAGGAAGATGAGTCTAGCCTGTGTTATAACTTTATTCAAAAAATCCATAAAAATGAGAAAAACCAAAAATGCTTTAAGAGTCAATTTGACTACTAAACTCAAATAAGTAGCCGCGTTCAGTAAGGGCTTGCCCTTAGCAGAGTAGGTGGTTTAGAGGACATCGCGTAAGGCTCTGTCCTCAAGCAACGGGCTCCGGCCTGTACTTACACATACTGGCTGAATGCATATGCATCTACTTATTTGAGTTTAGGAAGTCATGAGGTCTCTTAAAGTTTTCGAAAAAAATGGATGAAGGAGTTGGATTAAATCCCCTACATTTTCATTCCATTCAGGATCAGAATTGTTTGAGAATACTCGATTTATGAGGTCTTGAGATTTTAGGTTAACCAACCTTAACCATCAGGGTTATAGACTTAATCATCCACATTTCCCTAGGTTTCTAGATTTGCATACTATATTGCATGCTTAGTCTTCTACCTTAAGAATATGATCGGCACATCACATGCACGACTGCGGTCTCGATGAGATGAGTTGAAATTTGACTTAAGGGACTGGGATGAGGGATTTGAGTTTGGATTTGATCTAACGATGCTCGAGGATGGGATAAAATCATTGAAGGCTTCATGAGACCTGAGTGTCAGCATTTTATCCAGTCTGAGAACTTGGTTCTTGTACTAATATCTTGATATCTACCTAAGTACCATGGTGTGAAATAATAAAAATGTTAATCAGTGTGTGCCAACTCTTGATAAAAGCAGTGGAGCTAGGCAAAATATTACAGAGCAATGAAATGTTAAAGAAAGCTCTCATTCCACAAAGTCAAATATCAAAGAGCTTCCACCAAAGGCGAGCACTCCCAATCATTTTCAAAGTTTCCACTTGGACCACCGCTATTAGGACCAGGAGTCGGGCTTGCACCAAAAAGGGCCCTGCATCGTAAATGCTACAAGTCTGGGTGTAGAAGGTATAGTAGGTACTCAAAAAAGGCACTCCCCGGTGTATTCCCACGAAAACAAGTGCAGATGGCTCCATCTTCTCTTAACGGAAACACTGATCAACACCAAAAAATATATATGTGTTGCGTAATAAAGCACTCGAGAGGATCCTTGTTCCAATGAGAGGGAGAGAAGAAATTACACAATCCTAAACCCTCCATAAACTAGCCTGCCACCTACACTTCTAAGTCTGACAACTAAAGAGATGGTGGATTGGACACAATATTTGATTTATTCCCTAGTGTTGAGGATTGGATCCTTAGGAGAATTTCTTGGACCGGGACCTTGGGTGACATTTTAACTCTACTCTCGTGAACGCAGTCAACACTTAAGTTCATATGTATCAAAGAGAGAGTCTGGAAAATTAGAGGAATTGGATGCCTCTTGATCAAGGCTGGGGTGAACTCTGAAATTTTGGATCTCTAAAATTGAGAGGACTTAAACAGACCAGATCTCGTACGCACATGCACAAGGGGGTTAATCCAGCTCATTCATTTCTTTTGTGATGCTCGGGGACGAGCATAGTTTAAGTATAGGGGGTTGATGAAACCTAGTTTCATGCTCTTAATTCGTAGATATTAACCCCTAGCTTAGACTAAGTGTCAATTAATCCTTGTAATTTTCTAACCCCTTGGAATAAATTAAAAGTACAAAAAATAACAAAACAAAATTCGTAGTGTTTTTTACCATTAAAAATGCTCACAGAAATATTTCTTCCTTTATTTCACCTCATCTCCATTTTTGGTCAATATGAAACTTGTAGATCCCATCAAGATCTACAACTTTTATGTTTTGAGTTTTTACAAATTCGATCATTTTCTTCATCTCTTGCGAGGTTTTTTTCGAATAATCAGATTGGGCCACGTGGCGCTCTCTGGTTGCGCCATGCGACCCGTCTCTCCGCGCGCCACACATTCACCACTTTTGGCTGTTCGATCAGCTTCTTCCTCTCCAGATCCATGTTGTCCAATCCCGCTTAAACCTCAACCTTGGATCAAGTCCACAGATCACATGAAGGCCATCCGCCAGCGTCACGCTCTCAGCTTGCCATGTGTCGCACCCACAACCGCCTGATTGTGGCCTAGATGCTTCCATCTCAACCACACACTCCAGCATCCTTTCTCCGCCCTTCGATCTCCTCTCGATTTCATCTCACATGTTCGCTCCTGCTTTTCCCTCAGCACGACACGTGGCTCCTCTCACGCCCTTCGATTGCGTCGCTCCGATCTAAACGCACTTGATCCCTAGCGCCCGTCTCTCAGTCGTTGGATCATGAGATCCAACGGTCGAGAACCCTTCTCCTACCTCCCTCTCCCACGTCGCTCACCTCGTACTCTCAACACCCCTTTCCATTTTCCCTACCTTCTCCATTATCCTCGCCATCCTCCGACTATCCCACAATGCAGACCAGTCATTCGCCACCCTCGCGGGAGTCCACGATCTCCATAACTCCCTTCCTATCGCTCCATAACCTTCACGCAAACCACACCTCCCAACACTAGAACTGTCGAGCTCCATCTTTAAATACACCGTCGGCGCCCCATTTCAAGGTTGTCCACCTTTACGTGGGGAGTCGTCCAGCAAGTCTCCGCTCCTCGGTGACAACGAGGGAGCGGTATGGAGCGCGAAGACGACGATCTCCTCCGGTGTTGACCCCTGGCCCATCACAGCCAGGCTCACGGTGGCTCCGCCCTACCAAGCTGCTCCAAGGGGTCGCCGGAGTCCAGCAATGACTCGAGCTTCCCTCCGAGCTCAACATAGACCGTTGCCTTCACCAAACTCCGACCAGGTAAGCCTTCGATATTTCTCTGCATTCTCCCTTCTTTTCTCTTAATTAATTAGGACTCCACAGCTCGATCATCCTCCATTAATCATCGCCCGAGTTTCACCTGTCCACAACCACCTTTGCACATCCCTCCGACGATCATACCTCCTTCTCCATGCCCTGTTCATGTCCACCCCATCTCTTCTCCACTTCACCGGAGAAGATGAACTGGGCCCTCCGCTTCTGCGCACCGCACGACCCTCATTTCGTTCACGTTCACCCCTGCACAAAGCTTCGGCTATTGTTCCACTAACAATTGCAGGACATCCTTCAATGGTCAGAGCTCTCACTGGAGCAACTTCACGAACTCCATCTCCGGTATCTCAACGTCGAAGGCCCACTCCAGACATCGTCGCAGCTCGCCTGAGCCTTAAACTTCATCGACAATCATTCCAGAGGCTTCATGAGCTTCATCAACGCTAGAGACGAGTGGCGGAGCTCGGATCCCTTCGCCGGAGTCCTGGTTCTGCCGCCAGTCGCAGCAGAGGATGACGGTACAACCACCGTAGGATGGCATCCTTCCGATGCTCATCCAACGGTCTGGAGTGAGCCACGTCGACGGTGCTGGAGCCTCTATCGACCGTCTGATCTTCGAGGATTGAACGGTCCATGGCCTACAACGTGTCAACGCGGGGAGGCAGCACTAGACCGACAAGCTCGAAATACCCGAGCCTACTCCGAGCCACATCCGAAGTTGAGCGGCCACCGAGGCGATTCTGAACCTGAGCAGCTCTACGAGCTTAGTCGAAGCAAGCCCGAGCCTCCTCTGAGTCTGCAAGCTACCCGAACCTCGCCATCACGTGCCTGTCACATGATTGGCTAGGTATTTTGTAGGGATACCCTCAGAGCTTCTCCAAATTGTAGACATGTCCAGACATCGCGTGGTGTGCCTGGGGTATTTTGCACTCATACCCTTGTGGGTTTAAATAATTGCAAAAATACCCCTACATGTATGGGTAAATTATAGGGAAGGCCCACATTTAATTTATTTGCATTTTAGTCCTTCTAGGGACTTGTTTGTTATTTATTTTCATGTTTTTCTTGTATTTATGCCCCTGGTTTCATTCTTGCATATCTTGAGCATCTTAGTTCCGATTGAGTTGATTTCAGAGGCGTTTCGAAGCTTGTTTAATTCTCTTTCTAATGGCATAACTATTTTTCTATTTTGGCACTTTCGATTTTATTGTCTAAACCTAATTATCTAGTATCATTTATTCAATGAATTTTGTGCCATTGAATGGAAATAGCTTCATGACCCCTTTCTGAAATTGACCATCTTTTTATTGCTCATTGATTCTGTATAACTTGGGCATATTTGTAGTATCTTAATTTTGCATTTCTTTGCATGATAAAAAATTAAAAAATGCATTGTTCATGTTTATTTTTTTTATTGTCTATCTCCATGCATTCATTGACCTACGATTCTTTAATCTAACACTTAATCTAAATAATAAGAGTCTGAAATAAATGCTTAAGAGGCTCGTGTTCCTGAGTTCGACCTTGGGCTTGCCAAGTAAAAATAAATCGATAGCTTTGACCTTTGATTCATACATTGTTTCGAAGCAGTTTTTGATTGACTCTATTTTACCCGGCTGAAATGAACACTGCTAATTACACATAATTAGGTAAAATTTGGGTTCGTCAACCGTATGTCATTTGATCAGACGACCATGATGCCTTCAAACCCACCCACATCAGTTCCGTTTGATCCTCTAATCAAGTGGTCCTGACTTATCCAGTCACTCCCCATAAGTGGCCATTGGATCCAAATATCCAATGGCTGTTGTGCATTTTCCACCTCTTGTCCCTTCGCCCCTCACATGGTCGGTTGCATAACCAACCAACTTTACCGATTTTTGGCTGCCTCCACACATGTCCTCTTCCCTCAACGTTGGTTCCATTCTGTATCTCCTTTGTCCCTTATCCACACTAGAACCTTCACTCTGCCAGCCTCTTCATATGTACCATTTGGAGGTGGTTGAAACCACCCCCAACAACCACCTCCTCTGCCACTTAAAATCATCTCTCTGACCAACTGCCATGATTACTCGTCCTTTGTGTGAGGTTATTCCCATCCCCTCTTTACTCCAATGACAACGAGAGAGAGAGAGAGAGACTGCGAGCCAAGGAAGAGCTCTTCCTCCGTGAGATCCATGACAAAATTGGACATGTCGTAGCCTTTGAAGGTGCTGCTAGAGCTTTGTATCTAGGCTGGACACATAAAGCGACAACCTAGGAGATATTGGAGCTTCGAGCCTAGGCTGATTCGTTTGCCTTCGACCTTCCTCTCCTCTTCTAGGTCAGCCTCCATCCTTTCCACTTATGTTTCTCTTATTTATTTAAGTATGCATGCATATCTTTCGATCATCTTAGCACTCCACATTCGCAATTGCACACTGTTCTTCGCACACATCGCCAGTTTCTCCTTCTCCTTCTCCATCATCTTCTCTGCCTCACCCCTTCTTCTCCTCGCAAAGGATAAGAACCCACCTACGGCTCCATTTCTTATCATATGATTAATCCCTCCTTTCAACTCACTTCCAATCTAAAGACACCCCATGCTTCAGCTATAGATCTCCCAACATTGCATGCATGTGGATTCATCATTGATTGGAGCAAGAAGTCCATTCCCAATCATGACCTTTTTCCTAGGTGAGACTTCATCAACATCAGAGATTTAGCTTCTGTAGTTGCTTCTAAAGCCCTCACTCTTTATTGCTAGCATTCCAAGAAGCATTCCAGACCTTCCTCAAAGAGGGAGGAGCACGGAGGAGGGATTGGACCCTCGTCGGAGACCAGCCTCTTCGTCGCCACCTGTGGGGGAGGAGAGGCCCCCTTTGATGTATAGATACTATAGCATCATATCGACCCTACATCCCAGAGAAGGCTCGACCCATCGTCCTAAGCCTCCAGCCTTAGGTCCACATGGGCCAAGTCTGAAGCGTAGTTCCCCACCACCAGCCCCGAGCCTACACCGCTAATGAATATGTGATTCACCATTCTAAAAGTTGAAAATAGAGCTCTGCTCTCAAGTAATTAATTGCATTTAATCATTTATATTGCATTATTATCATTTGTACATGTGTAAACACGATTCATATTTTAGCATTCATAATTGCATAAATAAGAAGCCACAAATTCTTTATATTATCAAAGGTATATTCTCATAACTTCCCCTATTTTTAGTTATTTTTTACTAACTCCAAATCAAATAAAATTAACGTTGTTGTGTACATAATATTAACCTTAATAAAGGAAAAATATCAAAAAATATTGACTTATATAATTGCTCAATAAACTCAAACCCTAATTTGGAGATAAAAAGCCGTGAATGTAAATATCACTCTTACAGTCTCATGAATACCTACGCAC
Organism: Ottelia alismoides; assembly: GCA_037367405.1. Classification (NCBI taxonomy): domain Eukaryota; kingdom Viridiplantae; phylum Streptophyta; class Magnoliopsida; order Alismatales; family Hydrocharitaceae; genus Ottelia; species Ottelia alismoides. The sequence continues at coordinate 186,997 of JAZKJV010005051.1, read as the reverse complement.
TTTTGAATTAATGCACATTCAATTATCTACAAATAAAGATCAAATTCAAAAGAATGTGAGTTCATATGTGAAACTTGGATATTGGGACCTCATTGTATATTGTACATATTGACTTATTTTTCACCTTATTATTTTATGTACAAAAAAACTCCTTTGATTTGTTATTTATTTATTTATTTATTTATTTTGATTTATATTTCAATAAAGTGTGCAAAAAAACTAAATCAAAGTGAATTTAAAATCAAAGAAAATAAACCACTTTGAGTCTTTATAGACTATGTATATAAGTTCCTTTTATTTTATTTCTTTATTTTCTAAATCATTAAAAATATCAAAAAATAGACTAATGTGTAAATATTTATTTTATAGTATATTCGATCTTATCTTGATTTTCATCTTATTTTAAAAATCATAAAAATGTGTAAAACCCAAAAATACATGTATTTTATGTACACAGAGTAACACCAAAAATACATTTTGTACAGATGATTTCTTTTGATTTTGGTTCCTGTACGAAAGTTGTAGATCTCGTCGAGATACAATTTTCATGAAGACTACCTTTTAATTTGACAATACTTACTATTTTATTTTTATTTGTCTTTTGTTTTATTTTTTGAATTTTGTAGAGGCGACACGTGGTCGCTCCTGGAGTTGTCACGTACCCCTCCACTGACGTCACTTAGCTCTTTCCTTTGGGGCCATTGGATGAAGGGTGCTTCATCCAATGATCCCTTTTAATTTGTTTATTATTTATTTTCTTATTTTCTTTTTCCTTTTCTTATCTCTTTTATCACAATGTGGAGTGTCCACGGTCGCTCGATCTCGGCCTATCAAACGGTCGTGGTTGGTCTTCTCCCCTCCGCCTATTGTGGCGGCGCCCAACCATCCTCTGCAAGCTTTGGTCGTGCATCACCTCCTTCTGCACACCCGCACCACCTCTTCATCCTCGACCCAATCACCGGTACCACCTCTGTAATCGCCACTCCTCATCCCCTCCACGATCATCCACCCCAACGATCTCCACCTTCCCTTGAATATTGTCGAACCCTAACTGACCACCTTCAAAACCCAAGCTGCGAACCTCATCGATCGGCATCCGCCGTTGAGAGAGAGCTTGGCCCAAACCCCATGCTCTGTCAGGTGATGACAGATGCAATGAAGGTCGAGCGACAATGACATGTCCTCTTCGGTGAAATCTGTGGAAATACCACGTAGTGGCCGCTCTCATTAGTTGTCGCAGAGCTTCTCTGACCCCCCCCCAAAGGTGTCGCAGCCTTGCTTTGGCCACCATCAGGAGAACCCGTCACCAGGTAGTCTCTTCTAACCATATTCCCCCTTTTCTATTCTCCTCTCCATTCTTCTTCTTCTTCTTCTTCTGTGCTTTTTCCACTTCTTCCCCCTTTTTCCTCTGCTTCATTTTCCTTCATCTCCCCCCTCAACCCAATCCATCTCCTCCACCATCACCTCTGCCTCATCGTCCGCACCATGCCATTGAAACCCCACGCCTGTCCACCTCTCCTCTATTGCACCTTTGTACTCGACCATGTGCTCCGCCCCCTCCACCTCACCGCTATGCCACCCCCTCGCCCTCCTCCGTTCCTCTGGCCCGCACAACATCTCTACATGCCCATCGATGTACATCTACGCAAGATCAAGGCCTGCAAACACCCACGTCTCCTTGCCTGAGCCGACCACCCAACCTCGAGCTTTGGGCAACCCGAAGGTACCAAGGCTTGACACATGGAGGTTGGGAGCCCACACCTTAGTCATGGTCCAAGGATGTCGCCGAGCCTTGCATCCTCACGCATTCCGCATGTGGTGAGGGGATTTTTGCGCTAGCGGCCCTACTCTTCTCCAGAAACATACAACAATCCCCATCGACTCTTAACACGTGTAAGGCACATGCCAGCCAAGAAAAATTGCACTCCCACCCTACAAGTTTTGGTAAATAAAAAAGGCGATGTGCCTTTCTTTTATATTTATTATATTTTATTTAATTACAGAAAGGCCATGTCTAGTGCTTTTATTTGAAACTTCATTTTATTTTTTTTCCAATTCTAAAAATTGCTTTGTGTTGGACAATTTATTCTTTATCTTGTGAATATTTCAGTTAATTTTTGTGAGCTGTGGTTATTTTATAAAAAATAAATAGGCAAAATTTACATATTTTTCCTATTTGAGTGTTAGTAATTCATAATAGATCATCCATTGCTCCAAAAATTCCCCAAAATTCACATTTTGTAAAATCAATTACGTTGTGATGTATGCCCAAACTCACTTCATTTGCACGCATATTTAGGTTAAAATAAATTAGTTGGTGAAATTAATAATTGAATTTTAATTCTTTGTAACTCAATATTTTCAAAAGTTATATTTTTTCTTAGATATATCTTAATTAGACATATCTAGGATACTTTTAACTCTAGAAAATAATTAGTTTTTCTAATTATTAAATTAAATTACTCAAATCACATAGTTTTTTTCTTTTTTTATAGAAAATTAATTTTATATTAAAAAATTCTAAAAATTATAGTAGGTAAATTTCATAATATTTAACCTCCTCTCCAATTTCCATAATTTTTACATTTCATTTGCACAAATAATTACAGAAAAAACCCTGGAAAGTGTTCATTTTTCATGGATGCATTTTACATCAAAAAAATACAAAATTATCTTCTGGATTTGTCATTGCATAAATAGTTAAGAAAAATAGCCTTCTAGTTTTTTAGATTATTTGCATATTACTTTAGATTTTCCTTCTTAGGCTAATTTGACCTTCATATTGGCATTTTGCGCTTGCATTTCATCATTATTTGCATAAAACATCTAAAGAAATTCCCTTAAAACCCTAGCGTCTAAGTAATCTGAAAATCATCCTAAGGAGACAGTAGCCTCCCCAGTTCAACCTTGAGCTTGTCCAATTAAAATAAATTTGATTGCTTTTGCATTTAATTTAACATTAATTAAGTGGTATTTTTGATTAATCTGAATTTGCCTGCTTGCATTGATAATCACTTAATTCTCATGAATTAGAGAAGGGTAATTCACGATTCTTCATATGGTGCCACTGCGGGGGAGACACTGCTTAGGTTGACTTTTAGAGAATTAAAAAAATAGGTTTTCCACCTCCCGGGTAGTCTGTCCCCCCCATTTTCTTGTAATTATTGCTTCCTTTATTTTTCCAACATTTTATTTATTTATTTATTTTATTTGAGTCATATCTCTGACCATCATCTTAACTTTGTGCGAGGGACCCGACGCATATAGAGCAGCTTCTCAGGATAAGTGCATTGGAGGCTGGCTTTTCGGGAAGGGATTTTTACCCAGCAGACCTTATAAACTTTGCCAATCACCTCCACGACCTTTTGCATAATGTAATTACCCTATCGACCTTATAAATTACCCTAAGAACCCTCGCGAGCTTCAAACAGAGTAACCACAAGGTTCATAGGGTAAGAGTTGGCAAGTTTACGGGGTCGAGGGGAGAATTATGTTGTTTCAAAGGCCATGGAGGCAATTGGCAAAGATTATAGGGTCTGTCGGGTAAAAATCCCTTTCGGGAAATCATCTGATTGAAGGACACATTAAGAATTAAGATCGAGTCAAGTCGTGAGAGAGTGTACAGTCTAGGTTTTATTTTTGCATTTTATTTCAGATCTTATTCTTGTAGGTAATTACTTATTTCTAACAGATTCCATTTAGAATCTCACGTGTGTACCCGAACATGACTTTGGACTGTATCGAGACATGTTTCACCCTTGTGTAAAGGGTGGGGCTTGACTTGAGTGCTTCGTAGGGTAGACCTGTATTCGTGTATCTTAGAGCATTGTTATCAGAGTATTATATTGCTTGTGCTCGTACTCTATTAGGACCACACTTCACATTAAAAAGACGCACCATAGATCGCTCAAATTAGTCAAATTCAAATCCAATTCTTCGTGACTAATATAACTTTCTGCTAGGAGAAATTTTTATCGACTTGCATTTCATTTAGAATAGATTTCAATTAATTATTTTTCATCCCACATGAAGAAATCATGGAAGCACTGTGAGTTTTCTTAACTGAGAATATCATCATTGTTTTCATGTGCATTGGCTTTTCTCAATTCCTTTCCTTGTTTTCTCACATAAATTTAAAAAGGAATTGAGATTGGATGGTAGATGTGAATATTTTTGCTCACTCAAAGACTTCAGTGATAACCATCTAAAATTGGGACTTCTAAACAAGGCTGACTTAAATTAAAGGAATAAAATTAAGACTTGTATTGCGGGATAGTAACCCCATCCTTGGACACATGTACTTACCCTCAGACAGAGTGGGTGAGACACAACCACTAAGGTTAGAGCTCGAATCCCTAGACTTGCCCCCTAAGTCTCCATTTTTGTCTCTTTCGGATTTCAAAGTTGTAAGGGATTGCCTTCGACCTTAGACTATATTTTGTTTGTGTAAGCCTGATAATCTCTTTAAGGTGTAATATTGAAACCCGACATCCTGGTAAGATTACCCCTTTGATTGGGAGTTATCAGAAGCACCGATGGGTGTAAGACGACACACTGTGTGTAACAGACTCATAAGATTGTTTTATCACCGACATAAAATTGAAAGATAATTGACCAGACCTTTGTGGCTTTGTGCAGTTGGTGAAATTAGTGTTTGAATTGGGTTTGCATTGTGTGTGTTTATCAAGATCAACCATTAAAGACCACACTTATGCCTTCACCATCTCTCTTTGATTCATTATTCATGATCTTTCTCCGAACCGCTTGACATCGAGAATGGAGGATTGGAGTGATTTTTGCGCAGACTTCGCGAGCCTCTCATTGACCACCCCAAACCAATCGTCCTCACAAGATAGGGATCACTCTCTTCCCAAGCTCCCTTGGTTCCATGGCAACTCTTCCCATGGGACCACCGTCAATAAGTCACTTTTTCTTCTCGAGGGTGGTCAAACCTAGACCAATCCTCTCTTCTCTCACCACATCGAGGAAGACCCTCACCTCTATACTTCTAGATCAAATTCTTTCAACCCTATTAATTCCAATCCTCATTATTCTGAAGGTGAAGAATACAAACCAAAGATCTAGATGCTTCCTAAGTGGAATTGTGGTGAGGATGAGGATAACAAAGATGACCCATGCAGCAGATCCTTGCCTACTTGGCTAGAGTTGAACATCATATACAAATCTTATGGATCGTATGTGATACGTGATAGAGGTGGGTGGAATGGACTGACCTATGGTGGATGCTTACAACCCTGTAGAGAATGAGATAAATAGCTGGCTCGTACCGGTTATTCCACCAGATGCATTTGAGTTGAAGCCCTACTTCCTTTGGATGTTACCGAAGTTTAATGGGAATTCCACAGAATAACCATATGTATTCCTGAGAGACTTCGAGTTGGTGGGTGACAACCTTAGTGACCTTAGGGTTGGAGAAGATTACATCAGAATAAAGGCTACACCGTTTGTCTTAGGATATAAGGTTGTCCATTGGTTGAAGAATATCGTGGTTAGATGTACGATATGGTTGCAGTTCAAAGATATATTCTTGAAGAAGTTATACCCACTCAGTAGGACTAACCATATGAGGATAAAGATCACTAGTTTCTTCCAGACTCCCCATGAGCCATTCTATGAGGCCTAGGATAGATTCAATGATTTACTATAGAAATGCCCCTACCATTACAAAAGCGATCTTATTCTAGACCCTGTTGATGAATCTCCAATTTCAATACCTCTATTCTTCTATTTTGGCCTTAACTTCCTAGTTAAGTGCATACATATATCATTAATTTGTGAAAAATATCATTCAATTATTAATTCATTTATATTGTATATAATACTGTATTCAATGCCAAAATAAAAGAATAAAGGATAGCAAAGAAAAAGAAATGATTGAATGACCCTAAACCGTGGGACTAAATCAAGAATGGACTTGGTCGATAAGGAATAAAGTAGGAAGAGATAATGGCCAAAAACTACACAATAAACCCTATTTTTTTCCCAAACATTGCATTTTAGGACCTATTTTATTCCTTATTATTTATACATCAAATCAATAACCTTTAAACATAAAACTTGTAAATAAAATACAAAGAAAAATACAAAATTTAGTTCATTTAAAAATAATTCACAGTGTGCCCATGATACACAAAATAAAAAGTCACAAAGAAAACTTTGTAGACATGTATCTTCTCCATATTATATAAAAATTGACCAAACTCACCTTTATTGTTCATAAAATTAAGGGATTTTTACCCGACAGACCCTATAATCTTTGCCAATTGCCAACACGACCTTTGAAACAACATAATTCTCCCCTCGACCCCGTAAACTTGCCAACTCTTACCCTATGAACCTTGTGGTTACTCTGTTTGAAGCTTACGAGGGTTCTTGGGGTAATTTATAAGCTCGATAGGGTAATTACGTTATGCAAAAGGTCGTGGAGGTGATTGGCAAAGTTTATAAGGTCTGCTGGGTAAAAATTCCTAAAATTAAATAAGCTATTTAATGAAGGTGGTCTCATTCAATTTGGAGTTAAGATGTAAAAGTTAAGTTTTGAGCCCTCATTGTGTAATATTCATGTATATATTATTTAATTTATTTATTCTTGCTATTTTTATCTTTCTTTTATTTTACAAATTTGTAAATATTATTTAAAACATATGTACATAACTACAATAAAATAAAATTATCAAAAATAAAAAAAATGTACTTTCATACATAGGTAAAGTATACTATAACATACCTATAAGTAATTTGTACATAATTAAGGGTGTAAATAAATTCTAAAAAAAAGTAATAAAATATTCAAATATGTATTCAAATAAATAAAAAATATATAATACCTTTATATAATAATAAAATATAAAATAAAAATTAAAAATAAATATTTAAAAAACAGATAAATTTACATATACATGTACATGTAAAAATTAACATGTTACAAATAGCCTCGAAAAATAAATAAAAATATGAATTAAATACTGCATAAAAATAGAAAAAATTTTATGTTTTGATAAAAATTTAATTAATCCATTTTTTATTTTTAATTGATTGAACAAAGATCTTTTGGTTCCCTTTTTTCTGGTTGGTCCACATGGACAAATAAGAAGCCACTGATAGTTGACCCCAGGTCAACCATCCTTCTTCCTTCTCTAACTCGTGTTAAACTTCACGAGCCGGCCATTTCTTACCATTTTCACACCACCACCTCGCTGTCCTTCACCTCGAGCCAACCACCCCTCTGATATCTGCACATCCATGATCTTCACCGATTATAATTTCCTCACCTACCATCCCTCCATCGTGCGCGATATCACCTAAAACTCATCGATTACCCATCCATAAACTACACCAATCTCCATCTTTTTTCCTTTTTGATCCCTCCTATTATCGTTCTTAGCCCCTCAGAACCGCCATTGCAGCCTCCAGCTAGTGATAGTGGCCCAAGACTGACATTTTTGCCTTTTTTTGCTTGCATTGCTTTTCCAATCTCTTCCTTTGATTTTGATCACCATAGGATACTGAAGGAATTGGAACCTCGCTAGGATTCATGCATTCCAAAAATATCCAAAAAAGTGATAACTAATAAAATTGGGATCGCTAACTCCACTCGACCCTAAAACCAAACGTAAAGTATAAAAGTCATTATTTTGGGGAGAGTAACCCCCTCTTTTTTCACATGTAATTTCCAGACCGAGAAAGGCATGCACATATAAGGAATAAAGCCCCCATCCATGTACTTGTGCCTTAAGCACTTGGGTCAGCTCTTGAGCCCTATTATTGCTGGAAGCACTTGCCTCTAACTTTAGACGAAGTGGTCCCGGTGTTCTAGTAGGTGTGGTACATTGACTAGACACAACCACCTTAGGTGACGCACTTGTGAGCTTGTAAATATTTATTTTCTTACCTAACTCTAAAATTGACAAGATAAAAGACCGGATTTTCATGGTATCCACTGTGTTGAGTTGGTGAATTGGAGGGTTTTGTTTGTTTTTATTTGTGTTTGTTTGTGTGCATACTCGATCTACTCTACGTAGTTGCGCCTTTTTCTCACATATCTTGACTTTATAACAGTGATCTCCTGATCCTTGCCTTTTGTTTTGGAGATGGCATGCTGGAGTTATTTTTATCTGAACTTCACGGATCCTTTTTCTTCTCCAATCGCTCCACCTCCATTTTATCAGGAGGACTTTGCTCTCGACTTTTCTTTTTGTACATATTCGCCTCATCTACAGTTTCTGGCATCAGATTTTGATGTTTACCCATCACCACCATCACATTACCCACCATCTCACCCACCTGATATTGAGCTGTTGGAGTCACCTCTCATGGACATTATTCTTGAGTACATGACTCGAGGAGTGAAGAAAAGTAAGAAGAGGATAGACGACCTCACTAGTATAAATAAGAGCCACACTACCGCTTCACCTTTGGAAACCATGGATTCACAAGAAGACATCTATGCGAGCTTGCAATTGCCTAAAATACAAAAAAATGAGAAAAATATAAAAATATAAAAAGATATTAAGATACACCTAGCTGAGTTAGTTTGTGAGGAGAGGGCACACATGCCACATCCTATGCCCACATACACATTCACCATAGTTCCCACCTCATTTACCCCAAGGATGATACTGTACAGACTGCCCTTAGTCGTCCTTGTGTAGATGATGATTCTGATCTCTTCCCTAGTATGGAAGAGGTAGAAAATCTTAAAAAAATGTTAACCAACCCATAAGTGGTGGCGACTATTCAGGAAATTATTGATGACCCACTTAGCAAGGCCATGAACCAATTGTCCGCACACACATACAAAAAGAGAAAGCAATGACGTAGGACTGAGCAACACCTTCTCACCATGGCCACAACGTACATCATCACACACCGTCTGCCCACTAGGAAAGGGGATATTAGTACACCGCTTGTGAGTTGTACCATCTTTGACCATCATTATGATCACACTCTCCTTGACAGTGGTGCATCGATTAATATAATTCCCTTCTCGTTGGTACAATCTCTTTATCTTGGGCCTCTCAAGAAATTCAACATGATTTGTCAATTTACATATGGATCAATAAAGAGGCCGAGGGGTATTCTTGAGAACGTCATCATTCAGATCCAGAGCATGAGCTTCACTATGGATTTTGTTGTATTGCCCATGGATGCCTCCACCTCTGTGGATCACACTCCAATCATCATGGGACGACCCTTTCTCGCCATTACAAGTATCGTTATTGATTATGGATCTAGAGAGATATGCTTTCATTCTGATAACGAAAGTATTTTAATCACTGCACCCACCACAGACCAGAGACCCACATCTGATGAGAGTGTATCCATGTCAGCCAACCCCTAGGACTACGACTTATCTGCTAATATCAGAGATGTTTGCTTTATTATGTATGATACATAGACCTGGGAATTCCTCTTCAGGGAGGAAGACTTGGAAAGCATAGACCTTGGAGTTCCCTCTTCCTGTGCATGCCGATGTGTTGATGAGATCCCTAGCATTTACACCATAGACACCTTATTATGGAGGGCATATTTAGGAGAGACTTCCCCAACCTAAACTTATCCTACCGCTTCCATTGATGAGTTCATTCCGTTTTGCTTTGAGATTTGCAAGAATTTCCAGGCTGAACCTGACCATACTACTTACTACTTTCACTGATGAGTTCGTGCCTTTTCGTTTTGAGACCGTAGAGGATCTTTACCATGTCGATCCTAATCGGGTTGTGTCATCTGATGATCATGATATCGACCTGCACCTTGTTAGATCCATTCCTCAATGGTCACGCAAGAAGGTATGCTTTCTACCTTCTTGATCTCTATACATTCATCATCTTGTATATTCGCTTTCATTTCTTTCCTTCCATCTACTTTTTCCCTCATCCACCTCGATCCGTGTGTTTGCCTTGCTTAGGATGCACTTTGTCCTAAGTATAGGGGAGGTGGATGAGTCGAGTGTTCTTTCTTCATTCAGCTTCGTCACTTTTGCTTTTTCCTATACTTAGGGATCTTTTACCCTAAGCATAGGGGGAGTGATGTGTGCATTCCTACAATGTATTTTTTTCTCTTTATCGATTTATTTTAATGGTCCTCTCACTTGTCTCCTTTCTTGTATGTACTCAGAGATATCTTACCCTAAGTATATGGGGAGACATGAAGAGCCGCTGATCTATTTATTTCCACCCTTGACCCTCCCTACATTGTGTATAATATGCTATACGTAGGATTAATTAATTCTAAGTATAGGGGAATGGTCGACTTCTCATTCCTTCATTCTTTAGTCGTTATAGTATAGGCTTTTCTATACTCAGTACGAGTTATGTGTTTTTTCTTTTCTCTCTGATCTCTGAGGAATAAAGCTAAGTATAGGGGGGTCGTATATACATTATATATACTTAAGCCATAACTTTTACTTTCATATTTTCAATAATATGGCTAATTAATAAAATTGAAAAATATCAAATTCTTTATAAATACAGTTAATAAATTGATTAAAAATGTTTAGCAAAATATTTGAAAAATGATTGGAAAATTCTTTGAAAAATCTTTGAAAATTATTTGGAAAATATTTTGTATGTTTTCAAACAGTTATAAAGATATTTTATTTGTAAAAATTTATTTTATTTGTTTGAATAAAATGCTTCGAAAATCCATTTCCAAATGATTTTTGGAAAATGGTTTTAAAAATATTTGAAAAATATATACATATTGTTTGAAAAAGCTTTACAAAATGATTTTCAAATTTTGTAAATATTTGCAAAAATTATTTGTCAAATTATTTTAAAAATAAAGATTTCAACTTGTTTGAGAAAATATTTTCAAAATTATTTTGAGAAACACATACATAATTGAAGCAAATAAAAATTCTTTACAAACTATGTATATACAAACCTATAAAACAACTAATCTAGCATGTATAAATATCTAAGGTAAATTCTTCAACCCAACTCTTGTAAATAATAAGATGCACTCCCGTGTAAATACCTGCTCATATTTATTTCACTAACTCTTTTATTTCACAAAAATCTCTAAAAATTACAAAACTAAAAACCCATAAAATTTTGCAAAATATCTTCAAAATTGCATAAAAAATCACAAATCTTTTTCAAAAATCCATAAAAAGTCCAAAATCAGAAAACTGATTCACAAAAAAGATTTTATTTTCTTGCATTGTGCATAACATTTGCATTTTTTGGATTGATAATTGATTAGTCTAAACAAAATCTGAAGATTGGAGCTTCGTTGGACCTTAATCAACTTATTATAAGAACTGGAATTGAGACGCTTCAGGTTTACTAGACTTAATTCTTTGAGACCAAAAGGCTAGGTTCAATGTCATTTTGACTGCCTAAGTAGAATATTTCGGAACAAATGCTTGACTCTTGTCGACAGTGACCTAACTTGCACACATGCACCTTACACTTTGCTCACTCAGTTGAAGTGGTAGAAGGCTGGATTTGTCGGCATGAGGCACAAGTGAATGGAAACATACGAAGTTACAATCCTGTGGCCATTGTACCCCAACCTGATCCAATAGCCATGATGTCCAAGGATGGAATGTCGTGGCTTGTAGTAATGCTTCAAAAGAGGGACAGTTTACTATCTCAAGAGGAAAATTTTCATATGTAAATGTTGTTGAACATAGTATTCAAAAAAAATATAAAACATAAAATCTATAAAAAAATAAATAATTAAAAACCCTACAAAAACATTGAGTGAATATTGTGCAGCTATATATACATACGCCTATATTATTTAGAGATAAATAATATACTCATTACACATGTGTGTTTCCTGTGTTCGACACCATATCATACTTTCCATTATACACATTTATACGTAGGGTTTATAATAAATTTTGAGCCACTCAATTGATTTGCATGGCTTGATTATTCTAGTTGTGGGTTTATAGTTGAAATCGCCAATTAAGTTTCATGTCGGTCTCCTCAGTGATTGTGTTCCTGCCTTGTGTGGAACACAAGACCGCTTCGCGTTATCCAGTTGACTTTATAAATGGTGTCGTTGCTGGGGAGTGTAGGTTGTGGCATGACCCCTGAGATGCAGGGGTTGGTGAGTGTAGCTTGTGGTTTAAGCTATCTGAACAAAAATGAAGACGTCGTATGCAAGATCTTAGAGCAGTGGTAAAAACAGGCAAATCTCAAGCCACCAGGGCCTGTCAGGTGTCTCCATCATGCCCATCTCAGGAGACACCTAGGAGGACTGTAGCAGATTTGATAGATGACCTCATCCCCAACATGGGGATAATAGCTGATAAGCTTACCATGGCAGAGAAGATTCACAAGAGGGTCACTAACCTTGAGGTGCTTTCACGGTTGCCTAAGTAAGTGGAGGAATTGTCTAAAAGGGTAGCCAAGATGCGGCTATCTGCCCCTTCTACACCACCTACACCTATACACTGAGTTCACCTCATACATGAACATGTATAGGGACCTCAGAGCGGTTGGGTTGAGGAGCAACAATACATTCAACAAGAGCAACAAGCACCCCCACATGTGGAGTCAGCCTACAAGGAGCCTCCATAAGTGTTTGAAATCAACAGGCTGTGGTACAACCATGTCCCCATCGGTAGACAGTCGGGGATAGGGAGTGGCCAGCCACACTGACTCCCTAGCTTATCAGGACACCAGATCCGTCCCCACACCGAGATTTGTACAATCCATGCCAAGACAAAGGTATCAAGCTCAGTAGCACCGGTAACAACAACATACTTTTTACTCGGGCCAGTAGGGTCCGCCACCACCTTACACCTTACAATCCCAGCCGCAACTGCAGTATCTGCAAGGCCAGTAGGGCTAGTATAGACGCTAATATCACCCATCCTCTAGCTAGCAGCAACAACAGCATACCCCCCACCCCCCATTAACAATTTGGGGTCCCTCACCTTGACCATTCAGTCATTGACAGTACAGTTTAGCAGATGAAGAATGATTATCATGACATGAGGACAGATCTCAACCATGTCTCACAGCACCAGGATCAACAAATAGCACCAAGGACTCCAATTCCCGCCCATGTTCAGGCTAATCCCAACAACCTGAATTAGAGTTAGCAATGACCACGTGAGCGTGTATAGTATTTAGACTACTCTAGATCTAAACATGAGATCCTTTTGTATGATAATGTGAATCATATATCCCTCAGGAGCGGAAGGACCGTGATCATATCTGATCATTCATAAGAGCAGGAAGAGGATTATGCCAAGTCTCTACCTGAGGATTACTTGGAGGTAGAGGAAGAGCATCACCATCACCATCATTACCTTCGACAGAATAAGAAGGATATGGATCCGAAAGAAAGAAAAAAATCAGAAAAACAAAAAAAACAAAAAAGAACAAAAATAAAGAGAGGAGCACCAATAGTGAATCAAGCGAGTTTGATGAAGATCTCGCACCTCCATCTGAGGAGGACACACCAGCAGTAGAAGTGCACCACCATTTTCTTTTCATGAATTTCTTTCCAAGCAGAGTCAGAGTCGTAGTCATGTACATAACTCAGCTTCTCGTTTGAATAATAATGAACATATTTCAGATTCAGAATCTAAGTTGTCATCCATAATCCATTTCCAACACGCTCTTAAGGATGGAAAGAAGAAATCTTAAAAAATCCAAAAAGATGACCCTGAGATGGCAAAGATATGTAACAAATACATCATGGTCACAATTCCCTTTGATAAGTATGTGGACATAATACATGCATTTCAAAAGTATCTTAAGGTGAGATGGACACCTACAAGGATTAACAAGAAATCAAAAAACTGTGTTGAGAAGCACGTTCTGTCAGTAGTCACTACTTGCATCATTAAAAATGCATTTCCAAGGAAACGAAGGGACTAGGGTGCCCATTATATGGTTGATGAATCTGTGATTCATCACTCATAAAGTTGAAAGTAGAGCCTTGTTCCCGACTTTTTAGCAGCATATTTCCACTTATCTTGCATAAATAGCATTCATGCATAAAACCACAATACATGCATCTTAGCATTCATATTTGCATTAAATAAGAAGCCAATTCATTTGTAAAATCCACTTGTAAAATATCCACCAATAATTCACCTAATTATTTGTATTTTATATCCCCTCTAAAAATCAAATAAACACCCTCCTTACACTGTATACATTACTAGTTAATAATACAAGGAAGAAGGCCAAAAATCCTTGGCCAATAAAGCCCCAAACCCAGTTGGAGAACCTAGACCTAGAATGCCAATATCCCTCTCATACAACCTCCGAATTAGGTCTACTCACCTTCAGATTAATACACATCCAGAGATCTTTAAAATGAGACCATTTTCATTCAATTCGGAGCTCGTATGCAAAACTTGGGTTTTTGGGCCCCTGTGTACACTATATGTATGTATATTTGTACTCTTGTATTCTTGTATCATATTTGACCTCATCTCCATTTTTGTCACCATAAAACTTGTAGATCTCATCGAGATCTACAACTTCCATGTTTTGAGTTTTTCCAAATTCGGCCTCCTTCTCTCTCTAAATTCATTTTCTTTCTCAACCACTCAGAGCAGGTCACGTGGCGCTCTCTGATTGAGCCACGCGACCCGCTCCTTTGCGTGCCACGCGCCCGGCCTTCCCCGCCGTCCGATCGCTCTCCCCGCTATTGATCTGGGCCGTTCATCATGGCAACGCGTCACCACCCTTCGATCAAATCCAAAATCCAATCTGGATCGTTCGCCAGCGCCTTGACCCACGCCCGCCACGTGGTGCGCCCTGCGCCCTTGATCTCGCGCCCGCTGATCCAATCACAACCGCATAATTCGGCCCTTCTCCTGGCCGTTGGATCATCCGATCCAATGGACAAGGTGTCGTCTTCCACCTCCCACAAGCCCTGCGCCCCATGTCGCCCACCGTACGCGAGGGATGCCCCCTTTCTATTTTGGGAGCCACTCCGGCCACCCTCTTCGCCTCCCCTCACCACCACGACATACGCCACTCTTCCCTCATCCTCGCCAACCCCCTCGATCACCATGAACGCCCTCTACCTCGCTCCACGATGCCCACCGACCCCACCTCTTCGCGACCTACACCGTCACCTTCAACCTTTAAATACTCCACTATCTCCAACCTTCACCCCTATCCACCAGTACAGGAGGATTCCCTGAGCTCCATTCTCCTCATTGGTGATAACAATTGGGCACGACATCGAGCGAAGACGGTCGATGACCTCTGGCGAGATCCGCGACACACCTCTACCGTGTCGCAGCTCCTCCACGACGCTGCACAAGCTCGGGACACTACCGGCCCTTGAGCGAAGACCTGGAAGCTATCATCAGAGCTTCTGACCCTAGGTAGACTCCTCCATCTCCCTCCCTCCTGATTTTCTTCTTCTTTTTCTTGATATTTCTCCGATTTTATTCATCGTCCACACGCCATCTCACGCTCCGCTGAGCATCCACCGAGCTTCCCCTCGAAGCTCTGATCTTCGCGCCCACCTTTATCCTCTCCGACGACATGCTCAACCTCACGCCGACGCAAGCTCTGCCACCTTGGCGGAGTTCGATCACCTGACCACCCCATCGCTTCTCAAGCCTCCAGCTGCACGCACGGACACCCCACGAGCACAGCTGCACGCCTCGGCTATCCATTAACCCCCTGCAGGTACTTCAATTCTAACTGGCCGGAACCTCATCGGAGCTCCATTCAAGCTTCTCCGACGCCGCTTCCAGACCATCTCCGCCTCAGGCCCTCAGCTGAGACCTCCGGCAGCTACCTGACACCTCCACGATCCTATCCATCCACGTGGGAGCTGTCGACGAGCTTCACCGACCCCAGACGAAGGAGGCGGAGCCAGAGCTTCTTCACCGGAGTCCAGCCTTCTCCACCGCAGGAGGTGGCGGGCCGGCTGAAGAAGAAGAGCAACAACCGTCTGATCTTCTTGATCGGACGGTCAGGAGGATGCCACGCCGCACGTACTCCGCAGCCGTAAGATCAGGAGGATCCTACACACCATAGTGCGCTACGTCACCATTCGCCAAAGCTTCAGAGGGCCGTTTGATTCATCCTGATCCAGCGGCGCTCGATCTTCCACGTAGCCATCTTCATCGAGCTTCAGGGACCGTTGGATCGATCTTGATCCAATGGGTCACCGCACGCCACGTGCCTGCCACAAGCAGCCGTTGGATCCGTACCTGATCCATCGGTCCAGAGCACGCCACGTCGCTAACTCTGAGCCTCTTCCCCGACCATCAGGCTCGGAGCTCCCGAAGCTATCCGAGCCTCCATCCGAGCCAAGTCCGAGCCTTCAGAGTCACCCGAGCCTCAGTACGAGCCTCCAAAGTCCACCAAGCCTTGAGCCTCCACGTGGTTTGCACGTGCAGCCTGGGTAGTTTGCAGCGAGGACCCTAGAGGTTTTCATATTTGCATTCCAGTCCCTGCCAGGAGCCCCCGCGTAAGGCGCACGTGTTCTCTGGGTATTTTGCATACATACCTCCCTCATTATAGGTAATTGCATATTAGTCCCTGTCAGCACGTTTAATTTTTAGCAATTTTATTTCCTGTAATTGCAATTAGGCCCCTATTTTTGCACGCATCTTTAGGCATTCATTTTAAATCATTTTTCAAGTTTAAAAATTGCATTGTGTAGCTTAATTTGTCCTCTTTCATATGTGACACTTGGCACATTTTTGTAAGAACAGTGGATTTTATTATTAATTAATTAGTGGAATTTTGTCATATTTTGCCCATTTATGCCTTTTAATTTGTAGTAATTTATCTATGACTCCAAAAATCACCAAAAATTCACATTAGAGCTAGGATAATTAAGTTCACATTGTGTAAAAAAAATCATCCCATTTGCACGCACGCCGAGGCCTGAATAAATCATTAAGTGATTTTCTTAATTAATTTTTATAGGTTCATATCACATAGAAATTTAGGTTTATCAATTTTTCTGGATTCTTCACACTTAGATCTATCTAGGATAATTTTTCTATCTGAAAATATTGTGATTTGATATTTATTAGAATTAATTTAGTCAAAATCACCTTGCATTCATTTTAAATTCACAGTAAATTCATAAAGTGTCAGAAAATTCCAAAAAAATAGGGTAGCTTAACATCACAATTCACATTCTGGCCAAGTTTCATACTTTTTGGACTTGATTTGATCAGTTTTCTAAATTCACTTGTAAACTGGACCGAATTTGCATGTGTCTTTTCCTTCTTGCATAAATTATATTGAAAAAAACCAAAAAAATTACCTTCTGAAAATCCGGCCTTGGAATTTGCTTCAAATTTACCTAAGTAGACAGTTGCCTTCCTGAGTTCGACCTTGGGATTTCCAAAGTAAAAAAAATTACCGCTCGAAATAATTTGACTTTAATTGGAAGTGGTTTTTGATTAGCTCTTATTATCCGACTACAATGAACGACACAACAATTAATTTGATTAAATTAACAAGGGTAGTAAGACGCATGTCAATGATGAGCCATGTCGATGACGCATTTGCATACACTCTCTTGGATATAGGATCCTTAATTGTTCTAATGACAACATCCCTCTGCAAGAGGCTAAATCTAGGACCTCTTAGAAAATCTAAGGCCGCCTTACTCCAGCTTGCTTACAAGTCCACTAAGAAGTCCAGGGGAGAATTGAGGAACATTGTCATTAATGTCGAGGGATGGGATTACATGGTTGACTTCATAGTCCTTAATATGTTCCCAGATCAAACTTGGATGGCCCTTCCTGAGGACAACAAGGGCCTTATTTGACTACAAGGTCGGGAAGATTCAATTCCAAACTCCAGTTGGAGATTCAGAACTAAAGATGAAGCAAACAAAGTGACAGAGACTAGATTCTGAATCCAACACCGAGTAATATTCATGAGAAGTAGATTGTGTTCATATAGATAATGTTGGGCCACAGAGACAAAACCCAGCTAGCATAGATGAGTCCCTCTCCCCCAGAGAGAACATTGTCCATGATCCAGTTTGTGAGATCCTTCAGAATGAACTGGAGGTGCAGATCACACAGAGATTGCATCTCCATACATTTTCGATGACATATAGTCCCAACTGGGTCTACCAGTCCTTTCCCTTTTAGGACAATTAGAGGACGAGGACGACGAGTCGGATCACGCCTTTTGCCGATTGCTTGGATACTTTTGGCGATCTAACTCTAGAGCCGAATCAGTTGGTGGCAACTACTTCAGAGACAGATCCAACCACTATCAGCACAGAACCACAGTTAGTTGAGGCAAACTTGCTTGATGATCACACTTTACCTGAGCTAAAAACTTTACCCACAACACTTAAGTATGTCTTCCTTGCGAGACAAGAGAAGAAGCTTCCGACCATCATCAGCTAGCGATTGACCGAGTGATGACACGCTTTTGCTACTCGGGTTAAGGAATAACTATGGTCGTTGCAACCCGAACTGCTAGGCGCAGTCAACAAGAAAATCAGACCACCAAACAAGGAAATAAAACAATCAAAATGTGGCAAGCGGTCTTGCTATTTATTTTTACCTGATATAGCTACCCGTCGATCACAAGGAGCACGTAATGCAGAAGCTACAAAGTAGTCAGGAATCCAAGAAAAGAAATGAAAAGGTGGTTTTTATATTTTTCAAAATTTTTTACGATTTTTAAAATGAGAAAAAGGATAAAAGAAAATCAAAATCAATACTCAAATAATTATTTAAAGACTCAAAAATACTCAAAAATACCAAACAAAAATATTTTTGTGTTTTAAAATAAAAAATGGTTTTTGTGAATTTTCTCATATTTTTCTGATTTTTTAATTAATTTTCTAAAAATGAAAGAAGAAAGAAAACTAAAAGCAATGTGCATCTGAGATTGAAAGGCACTTAAAAATAGGTAAAATGCCTATAAAATCTGGACAACAATTTTATTTGAAACTACAAAATAAAATCTAACTACAGAAATTGAAAACACATTTTTTTTGAATTTTTTATGAATTTTTAATGACTTTTATAAGATTTTCACTATTTTTCATTTTTTTATGGTTTTTGTAAAAGGGAATGAGATGAAAATTAGATAGAAACTAAAACAACATAAGACAAGCAAACACTGGATTTTTTAGAATTTTTCAAGAGTTTTTAATATTTTTAATGGATTTTCTAAAACAAGCAGGAGTTATTTTTAGTGTTTTTGAATTTTAAAAATACTAAATGAAAACAAAACAAAACCCCAAAATCACCAAAAACTCTATACAGTGGCAGGAGTCACAATTCAAAATTTCACGATTTTTGGACAATTTTTGCTATTTATTAAATCAAAAACAAAAGGCACAACACACAGGGACCAATCTGCAAAGAAAACAAGTTCTGGGACCAAATAATAACACGCACAAAAAGCTTAGGGCCCAATCTGTAAATTTCCCACTAATATCCGCACATGTCACAAAACAGCACATACATGGGTATATTTGCAAATAATGAAACTAAAACTTTAATTCATAACAGAGAATAAGTCCAAGACAGATAATGCAAATCACCCAGAATAACACCTGACGAAGAACGTGGGTCCACACAGGACTAATGTGCAAATATGGAAAAGTACAAGTGCTAAAATGCAAAAATTTCTACTGTATACTTTATTTTATAGATTAAAAGACAAACTAAACTAAAGGCGGGGGAGAGTGAGCAAATTACCCATGCAGACACGTGAGCTGCGCATGGCAGAGATGCGTGGCAGCCGCTGGTTGGGCGTGGACGTGTGGCTCTGGCGCGCCAGAGATCAGATCTGACGGTTGTTAGATGTCGAGGACGTGGCTGGTATGGGGGTCATTAGATCCGACATCTAACAGCCTGACAGCTCCCGGCGATGGATGGTTGAGATGGCTTCTGGACAAAGGGCTCGATCGGACGGCGGAGAAGGCCTCTAGAAGAACAACACCTGGGCGAGCTTCGCCGGAGCATTAGTGGTGATCCGGAGCTCTGATGAAGGATCGAATGACGCTAAAAGGATCGTGGGGACCTTCCGCGTCGAGTGGCCGGCTCTGATGGAGTCGCTGACGATCGGATCTACGTGACGATGGCTGGGACCTGGGTGAACTCCGACGAGGGTGGTTGAAGGTGATCTGGGTAGTCTCCACGCATGCTAAGGCCTACAAGAGAAAGCTCACACTCGGAGAAATGCTCCGGTCGGGGTTATTGGACCTAAAATAGAGAGAAGCATAGGTGGATGGAAGGTGGGTCTCTGACGAAGGCGATAGATGAGACCGATGGCCTAATCTTGGCAATCCGAGCCAAGGTCAGGGTGATCATACGGCGTAGGAAGATGGAGGGTGAGTGGGGTAGTCGATCTAAACGGGTGGATGACTGTGACGGGGCTCCAACCGGTTGGTCGGAGCTGGCAGAGGGACGACGAAGCACAAATGAAAGATTCGCGAAATAAAGGAACCAGGATCGATATGAAGCTACCTGAGGGTCTGAATGTGATCCTGAGCTCCAGGGCAGATGGACGGCGAGGTCTTTGCCCCGACTTCACTGCGGCTGGCGGAGGCTCTTCGCCGCGGTACTCCGACCACGATGGTTGAGCATCGGCTACACAGCTCCTTTCCGACGACCAAAGGTGGCCTCCGGTTGCTGTCACCAAGGCAGAGGTATCTAGGGTATCAGAGAAGGGTGCGGCACGAGCTAGCTAGCCAGGAGAGCAAATGAAGAGCTTTATAGCATGTCCCATGAAGCTTGGAAGAATCGGATTGAGCGCGCAAACAGAGGGGCGGATCCCTAAGGAAATCAACGGGCGAAGGTTTTGGATCCCCCTCGATAATCGAAGCCTTGTAATGGAGTCGGAGGTGGTCAGATCGGGTCTGTAAAAATCGACGAAGAGAGCGGAAAACCCGGATCCGCGCAAGGGGAGGTCCGGGAGAGTTGACCGGGGTCAACATTCCTCCTGGACCAATCAGAAAATAGTATATACAAATTTTTTATAAAATCAATTAAAATAGAAAATGATTTTAAATTAAAAAGTGTTTAAAATGAAAAATGTTTATTATTTTCCAAACTATTTTTCTGTGATTTTTATTTATTTTTTAAAAATAATTTACGGTATATATAGTATATTGTATTATATACAGATATAAAATACCTATAAATTTGGAATAATTATTTTTATTTTCTTTTTTTTGCATAAATACCCCAATTTTATATTATTTACATCATATTTTTTGGAGTATAAAATTATTTTTGTTTTATTTTTATTATTTATTTACAAGTATAAATTAAATAGGGAAAGATACATATTTACATGTATTATATACAAGGTGAGAGAGTTTTATTTTATTTTTATTTTTATTTTTCTAATTTTTGTTTTATTTTTAGAAGTATATACAAGGAAATAGAAACACCTTTTTATTTTTATTTTTATAGAAATAAATTATATAAATATAGATATACACATAGGTGATAAATATGTACAAGGTAGAGTGGCCCTATCTCTCTCTACTTATTTTATTTGGTGATCAGGCCCATTCTTGGCCCTCTCTTGGGTTCATGTCACTCAATATTTATTCTAAATATTTCCTTCTTTTTCTTTTATTCTTTGTTCTTTTATTTTTGCACAAAAACATGCTAATTATGAAATATTAACTAATGCATGCTTACTGCAATTTATTGTATTTACAGCTATTTACAGGATGCTTTGCCAAGATATTTAACTAAAATAAAAGAATAAAGAGTGATGAATGAGTATTCGTCACCGAGGAGCATGAATCTCGCTTGCTGGAAATCCTAGAGAAAACCCACAAGGCAATAAGCTAGATCATTTTCGATCTTCATGAGATAAATCTTGCTTCGTGGTCGCACCATATCTATTTAGAGAATGAAGCCAAAACCTCTTGTGAATTCCACCACAAGTTGAATCCAAATTTACAAGAGGTCATGAATAAGGAAATTGAAAAATGGTGTGATACATGTTTTATTTATCCCATCTCCAATTCCAAGTGGGTGGCACCATTCATGTTGCCCCTAAGAAGTCAAAAATTCAAACGATCACCAACGAAGATGGAGAGGAGATTGTGACATGAGTGCCCACATCATGATGTGTCTGTGTGGATTACAGAGGTTTGAATGTCGTGACGAAGAAGGATCATTTTCTTCTACCTTTTATTGATCAGATCTTGGTGAGATTGGTGGGAAAAGAACTCTTCTATTTCTTAGACGTGTGATGAATCCACATTTCATCATCTTTATTCTATCATTTTGGCCTCAAAAACCCTAGCAAATGCCTGTAAATACCATTAATTCCATCATATTAGCATTCATGCATGTGCATGTAAATAGTGTATAAAATACTGTAATTAAAGCCAAAATTATTGAATAAATAAAAGAAAAGAAAAAGAATAAAATATTGTAAATATTTTATGACCCAAACCCCGAGCCCTAGGCATCTTGATGAATAGGTTGACAAGGAACAAAGTAGGGGGAGATAAGGGCCAAATACCTACACTTTTTAATTCATTCTTTTATTCATTTTGGGACATATTTTTGGTTCCACTTTTTATACATCAAATAAAGAAATTTGTACATGAAAGTTGTATATAATTAAATATAGAAAAATACAAAATTGATTTCACTGAAAAATAATATATAGATAAAAAGTTATGCTCTGAATAAAAATCCAGAATCCCAACTTCCCAGACCTGTATCTCACAAATAAGAACTCTAAATGCAGCAAACTCACCTTTAATTGTTTATAGAATAAAATAAGCTATTTAATGGCGATGGTTTCGCATTTGGCGGAGCTACGGTTTGAAAGTTGAGTTTTGGACCCACATTGTATACCTGTACATATTAAAATATTCAATTTATTATTTATTCATTATTTTTGTATTTTTGTATTTTTATATTTTTAATTAATACTTATAATAATTTTGTACATTAAAATCAGAAGAAAAACCCAAAAGAAATACAAAATAAAATATATGTATAGAGAATACATATGTATCATACCTATATACATACCTATACAATACATACTTTTATTTTATTAAATATACAAAACACATCAATAAAATAGAATAAAAATATAATTACATGTATAAAAGTATTTTATAATTTTATAAAATAATAAACAGAATTAAAGAAATTAAAAATACCAAAATAAAAATTAATTAATAAAATATATAGGTAATATACCTATAAGGGGTATAAAAGTAAACTTATAAAAATATATCTCATAAATATAATTAAAAATCAGAATAAAATACTACATAAAATAATAAATATTTTTTATTTAATAATATAAATTTAATTCGACCTTATTCTAGTTTTTATTGAATTAATAAAACTTTTCTTGCAGGTTTTTCCTGGTTGGTCCACGTGGACCAACCAGGAGGCTCTGACAGTTGACCCGAGGTCAACTGTCTGGGCCAGCCCCGGCCTTGTGTCATATGTGGGTTTTGACCCATCTTCTTGATTTTTTCGAGGTCTTCTCGTTTCTCTTCTCATGATGATTCCTCCGTGACTTTTTCTCCTCGATCTTCCATCATACACGCCTAGGTGTTTCCTCTGAGAGTGGATCGAAGATTCACCAGATAAACCTCGTTCTTTGAGACCCTTCGGTCAGCCATACAAAAACCCTTCTCTTTCCTTTAGAAGTCGAACCACAATACATCCAGAATTCCCCCCTTTGGCTCGAGTTGGGGGCCTGTTGGTGACAGCTTCAGGTTCCCACCTTCAAAGCGGAGGAGCACCAATCGTTCTGGGCGCGTTCCTCACCTCCGACGAACCTCACCGTTGAGGTATCTCCACCTCGGGTCCTGCCCCCTTGAGGTATTCATCCCCTTTGTTTCTTTGCTCGTTTTATTCCCCATAGTCATAGCTTCATCAAGCCATCTTAATCACCGTCGCTCGCCTATCGATTCGCTCAATCGATCATTCACCGGAGCTATCTCCGGCCAACTTCACATTCACACCATCCGCTGCCGTACACCTCCATTCCACTTCGCTACGTGGTCGGGGCAATTTGCCCCCGACCATATCACCCTTTTTGCGCAGGTAACGGAGCGTATCGAGCACCTAGGGCGTTTTTACGAGTTCACCGGAGGTATTTTGGGAGACCTCGCTCCCCCACCTTCGCCTGCGAGCTCTGGTGGCCACCACCACCTTCTGAAGCCCCAGGCGAGTAGAGATCACCTGTAGGAGGAGTTTGGCCCATTCTAAAGCAAAAAGGACCGTCGATGGAGGAGGATCGAGCCGGAGAAGCCTCGCTGCGGCAATGTTCCTCCCTGTTCGTCCACCTGCCTCCGTGACCGTTGGATCGGGCCTGATCCTCCAGATGCTACAGCCGCCCTCGGATCTTTCTCAGGCCCAACCGTTCGATCTGTCAATCTCAATCTAATCCGGGCCGTTGAGCCGAAGGGGTATCGTCTACCCCGGTGCCGACACGTGGCGTTAACTGAAGCTTCTCCGCCGTTGGATGCACCTCCGATTGGGTATTTTGCAATCAGACCCAGTCAAATTTTGTATTTCATAAAGAGTACAGAAACCTTCATATGCTGCTATTTATTTTTTGTAAATTTTGCATCAACACCCCTGATGTTTTACGATATTACATCTGGGTCCTCGCTCTGTCACGTGCACTACGCACGTGACGTGGCGTTTTTGTAGGTCACCCCCCGGGGTTTTGAGTATATAGTTTTAATACTAAAACTGTCGTAGGAGGATATAATATTTTTGGCACATTTTCACTTAAGCCCTCGAAGTTTGTGATAATTGCGAATTAGTCCTAACAGGCGCGCATGCTGCGCATGTGCGACTTAGGGATTTTTGCTATAAGCCCCTGCAGGTTTTGTGATTGCTTTTTGGTCTAGAAAATGTTTTATTCAGTATAAATTTTGTGTGAAAATTGCCTGAAAGCCCCTGGATTTTTGTCTATTTGCAAAATAGTCCCTACTAGGCTAAGAATTTTTGCGTGCTTATCTGATTTATTTGGAGCATCATTTTAATTATAAAAATTCTACAAAAATCATGTTAAGGTCCTGTTAGCTTGCACTTGCACGACATATTTTTATTTTTCATTTTTGTTGCATTTTAACATTTATTAAAAATAAAAACATGCATTTTAGCTACTGTCTAGCTTAGAAAATACCAAAAAATATTAAAACACCTCGAAAAATTCCAAAAAAATTACCTACTGTGTATTTTATCATATTTTAGTGTCATTCCAAAAAACCACTAAAAATTGCAAAAGAAAAACCTTAAAAATTCAAAAATACCAAAAAACTTCTAAAAAATCTAGAAAATTATAGAAAATTCCAAAAAATGCAAACTCAACTTTTGTAGGTTCTATATTTTATTATTTTTATTTTAAAATTAGTTTGAAAAATTTTCGTGTCTGTTTGATATTTTTCATTCATATTTTACTCACAACCAGTAGCTTACTCCCTGTTTTCCTTTATTTTGACTTTTAAAAATACCAAAAACATTTTGAAAAACCCCCAAAAATCACAAAAGCAGTAAAAAAGTATAAAAAGACCAAAAAGATTTTATTTCTGAATTTTTGACTATTTTTGCATATTTTTATAAATATTCTACCCTCTCTTTTATTATATAGTTTATCTACTCCAATATTGAAAAAAGAAAAAATATAAAATATAAAAAGAAAAATATAAAAACCAGAAAATTAAAAATCAAAATACAAAATTAAAAATTAAATAGAAAAAAAAAATAAAAATCTAAAAATTAAAAACCCACAAAATTAGTTGTACTGCATAGTATAGACAATGCATCACACACACACGCACACCTATTTGATCTACCCTGTTTTGCTCCCTGTGTTCGAACTCTCTGCATACTTGATCCTATACACCTTGTTTGTAGAGTTAAAAATAAATTTTAGCTCCACCATTTGCTTGTCATTGCTTGATATCTATTGTGTGGGTTAATTGTTGATTAAATACAGGATTCTGTAGTGGTCACGACACTGACTGTTGACTCGCCTTGTGAGTCAATACGACCGCTCTCAATTCTGTGTTTATCAAATGGCGCCATGCCCAGAGAGCAACAACGAGTAGATCTTATTTTTGATTGATTGTGATTAGTTGTCTACCATTGCTTATTTTATCTCTCTTCTTTTTGATAGATATTTGTGAGCTTTTCTGACCATCTCTTTTTGTCTTCTTGCGAGGGACCGCGGAGCGAGGCGGATCACCTAGGGGATCCGGAGCAGCCACGTGAAGCGGAGCCGGCTTTTTTTAAGCCAAGCTGTCAGGAGAGAGAAGGAGGAGTGAGAGAGTAATTAGATTAGTTTGCATTTTATTGTGTGAGAGAGTGATTATTAATTTGTAATAATACAGGGACTTGGACTCTCAGACACTTCGGGCCTAATTTCTGGGTGTTTGTTCACCCGGGGGCTCACCGCAGATTTTGTCGTATTTTTCGAAGTCATTTTCTGGTTTTGTTTTCATTTTTCATTTCTTTTGTGGATTGAGCCCTTAGTTGTAGGCTTGCTTGTTCGATTAGATTAGGTCCAAACACACTAATAACCATTGCATGCACCTATAGCTCGTATTTGGACTTAGTTTAATTAAACAGTTGACTCGTCAATTTTCGATCCGCCGCGCCGCGAGCTCATTCCGCCAAGCGCTTCTCCTAAACTCGATGTGTCGAGAGAAAGAGGGGTGAGCCTAGACCAGACATTAGGATTGGAGATTGGTGGTTAACTTGTGGTTCTTAAACGCTAGCAATTGCCTGCCTTAGGACAATTTCCGCATTGCATACCGGCATGTAGTTTAGGTTTATAAATTTCTGCTTTGCATCCCGCATGGAGAGAGATGGGATTCGTTGTAAGTCTTCTTACTTTGCATCCATAATTTAGGCACAAAGGTGAGATTTCCATCTTGGTGCCGACTTGCATTGGCTTTTCCGACTCTTTTCTCCCTCTGTTTTTAGACAAAGTAGGAATCAAGAAAAAAATACAAAATCGTTAGGTGCTTGTTTGAATTTACTCAAAAAAAGCGATAACACCAAAAAAATTAAAAAAGGGACTGCTAAGAAAACTGCGACCTAAATAAAATTGGTAATTGGACTCATTGATTGGGGAGAGTCACACCCTCACTTTTTTCAGGTTGCATGGGAAGGTCTCCTTCCAAGTGAGTAGAGTACTTCGTAAGGATTGGAGCCCAAATCCCAGCTTGTGGCTGCCTTGTGTATCGCCTGGATTTCCGAGTATTGGCGCTACTATCGTACGTAGGCGAGTAGGGCTTGGTCGCCATTGGTGACTCACTATTGTGTGAGCATCGACCTTGTCCAAAGTACCGAGCATAGGCCACGCCTTCACAGGTGTGTCTGTCTCACCGTCTGCGTCCGAGTAGGATCTTGCACGCTCACGGGTGATTCCGTTGCGAGCGAGATCCGAAGTATCGGTTTCACCTATCGGCTTCCTCCCTCTTATTCTTTGGCTGAGTAGGGATCTAGGAAGGGTTAAAAGGATCTCAAAAAGCACAAGCTACAGGTTACACAGGAGGAGGACAAGTGCGGGAATACTCTTCCGGCAATACTCTCTCTCCTTTAGGAATAGCGCTCTATGGACTCGTGATAAGATAAATTCCTGAATTCAAGCTAAAATTGACAAGATAAAAGCCAAACCTTCACGACTTCATGTGTTGAGTTGGTGAATTCCCCCTGTTTTGTGTTTGATTGCTAGTCGATTTTAGGTCAAGATCAAAAATACAGCACAATTGTGCACAATTTTGCTTCTCCCTTCCTCCTTCTTCTTCTGCATTCACCTTGCTCTACCCAATAGTCAAGATGATGGGACGGAGATCTCTTAGGCCAACTCTGTCGGCACCGCTATCCAGCACTCCTCCTCATTCATCTAGGACTACCTCAGAGAGTCCACTCTCCGAGCCTGAGTTTACTTCCACCCTGTTCCCCCTCGACCACCCTTCTCATTCCCCTTCCATCAGTCCAAGAGTCTCAGAATTTAATGCATCACAGAGCTCAGAACATTTGACAACACCTGAGATGGGTTCTTTTGCTTTTTCAGAGAACCAAGACATGACTGACAGAGGAGAGCATCCTGATGATCATGAGCACCCGCCATTCTTCATTGATCAAGCCACCATCAACAATTCACTTCTAGCATCCCTGGAGACCATGCAGAGGTAGATCCAAGACCAGGGAACCTTCATGGGTGATCTCATGAGAGAAATAGCACAGATGCGAGAAAACCGACGCGGAGGCGGTGGCGGTGGAGGAGGAGGTGACATTCCAGTTGTAGAGAACCAGGGAGGAGATCCCAATGCTGAGAGACCGCCACAGACCATTATGAGGGAATTGCACAATCCTGCTGCATCCCTCACTCATCGTTGGATCCGACTCCCTCCTATCCATGGAGATTTCGAGCTTCGGCCCCGCACCATTCATCTTCTGCCCAAATTCCATGGGTTGCCGACCGAAGAGCCACACCTCCACCTCCAAGAATTTGAAATGATATGCAGCACAATCCATGATAGGCTGATGACCGAGGACACAATCAAGATGATCGCCTTCCCTTTCTCCTTGGTTGACAGAGCCGCATATTGGCTCAAACATTTGGGGCGATTCATGGACACTTGGGCCGATCTCCGGACCGCGTATTTGAAGAAGTACTACTCTCTCGGCCGGACGAATGCAGCTAGAGCCATGATCGGCAACTTCGTCATGATCCCGAATGAACAATTCCATGAAGCCTAGGATGGATTCAGAGAACTCATCGACCGGTGTCCCCACCATGACATATCAAAGCCCAATCTAGTGCAGAGTTGCAGGGGCTTGTGAATGCCTCTTGCGGCGAGTCCTACTTTTCGAAGGGTGAAGATGACGTTTGGGCCATCTACGAAGGCATGGCAGAGAACTCAACCGTCATGGCCCAAGCCCGTGTTTACACACAGCAGAAGCCCCCGCAAGGAGCGGGATCATTCCAGAGGATCGCCCGCATCGATGCCGGTCCTAACACTTCGTCGGTAGCCGCAGCCCAAGCCCAATCAACCGCAACCGACATGGGCATAATCAATGAGAAACTGGACCATCTCGAGATCCTCGAGAAGAAGCAGATGCAAGGCATGGCCCATATGGACCAAATTGCCAAGACGATGAGTGATCTGAAGACGCAGATTCTTTGCGTCCATGAGGCACAGACTTCTTCCCAGCAGCCTCCCAGGTCACGGGCTGACCCCAGCAGTAGCAACTCCAACCAACCCTCTGCCTCGTACCGCCAGGTTAACCACATCCAGGCAGAGCCGGTCCCGTTGCTACAATACTACCCAGCGTAGCCGCCATCTCAGGATACTCAGATGGTGGTCTATCAGCCGGAGCAGCCACTTGCAGTTCTTCCTCCACCCTCCTTCGAGCAGGAACCATTGATGGAAGTCAATGGGATTTGGTACGATCGGTACCCTCAGCCTGGGATTCGTCGTGATCACCCCGGATTCCGTTGGGGCAACGGTGGCTCCTCATCTCAGCAGCAGCCTCATGCTCAGGGACAGCAGAGCAGCCAGTAGCCACAGCGGCAGCATCCCCAGTATGCCCAGCAGCAACAGTACCAGTAAGGTCCTCGTCCCGCCTATCAGGGACAACATTGAAGGCAACGTCAGCAGCCTCAGCAGTCTTATTCCCATCCTACCCAGAACTATCCATACCAACAGCAACAACATCCTCATTTCCCGCAAGGGAACCCATCCGGTTCTCAAGGCCCTTCTTTTGAGAACCCAGCTTTAGATGATCTTGCCCGCTTTCTCTCCGAACAGCGAGCATCCTTCAGGCAAGAAATGGATGAATTTCGGCAGGAGATGAGGGAGATCATCAAAGGCAAAGCTGCCATACCATCTTAGATTGAACCAAATCCGAACAATCTGAAAAAGAAGTATGAGCAGGTAGAGTTTACAGAGGATACCTCTCCTAGAGACTATTTGAGTGACATATCTCTTTCTTTGTATGATGCTGATTTTGTGACTACTAGGAGCGGTAAGATGCCAGCCGTCGGCGCCTCTTCTGAGCGACAACCGCAGGCTGAACCAGGAGTGCCAGAGGAGCAGAGTAGCGGTACTGATGCCGCTGTTGATGAAGACGGTGGTGCTAATACCACCAATGATGGAGAGCCAGACGACGGTACTGAGGCCGTCGTGATACCAGATGCAGACGGTGGTGCTGATGCCACCATTTTGGATGCAGAGCCAGAGCACGGTGCTGATGCCGCGAAGACATGTGCCGGTGGTGGTACTAAGGCCACCACATCTACTTTTGTTGAGCTTCCCTCTGTGATGTTACCACCTTTTGTATCTATGGACTGTGGTAACAACAAAAAACATAAAAATATGAATAAAGGAAAGGTTTCTGTTCAAATTGCGGATCCATATGTGTTGAATGATGATGATTGTATGGATTCTATTCCTAGTCCTCCATCTGAGGAGGCCCCTACCATCCCCTTCCCTGAGGCACTCCGCCGGGCGAAGGGGAACAAAAGAGAAAATCCCAAAAAAGACCAGCAGGTAGAGTTCAGCAATCAGATGATAGACAGATTTCACATTCAGTTGACTCTACATGAAGCACTTGAGCACATCCCCCTCTTCAAAAAGAACCTGAAAGAGAAAACTACCGTCCGCAGGAAGAGGAGGAACCACAGAGATCAGATCCATGTGCTCACTCATTCCACTTGCTGCACTATTCAGAACAAACTGCCAGCCAAGAGACCAGATACAGGAGCTCCCTATGTCAGATGCGAGATTCAGGAGCAGCAGTTTGATCGTACTCTGTTAGACAACGGCTCTTCAATTAACCTTCTTCCGGCAGCCTTACTCGACCAATTCGAGTTTGGTCCTCTTCTTAGGAGAAGGACAGTCCTTCAGTTTGCTGATAGGTTGACTAAGAGGCCGAAGGGCTTGTTGAAAGATGTGGTCGTTACCATTCAGGGCCTGAAATTCCCCATGGACTTCGTTGTGTTGGACATGGAGATCTCTGAGTCGGTAACCGATGCCCCCATCATACTCGGACGTCCCTTCTTGGCCACAGCCAAGACGGTGAACGATCATGATAGTGGGAAGGTATGTTTTCGCGTAGAGGGCGAAACCATACAAATAGAGACGATCGAGGAAACCAGAGCCAGAGAACTTGAATGCTCGGAGCAGTCCAGCGAAGCCGCGCAGATGACGGAGGAAGAGATAGACATCCACCAGGAGTGTGACTTTGTGATGACAGATGATGAGTCCAACTGGACAAATCCTGTAGCACCGACCCTCTCCTTGCCTACAGATTCACTATATCTATAGCTTATGGCAGTCGAGAGCCTGGAGAGCACACCCTTGGACGAGGATACACTTGAGGCTGACAGTGTTGGGACGAGTGGTGCTGATGATTTTCAATCTTGTTCATCTTCTTCTGATCCCTCGGATTCAGACATTGATTAGGATGATTTCGATGACTATTTGCCTTGTCTGATTCCTTCTGAACCAACAACCATGACAGAGTGCGAGCCAGTGCAGTTTATTGATGATTCAGCAGGCCGTCCTTTGTCAGAGATTCATGCAGAGCGAGAGTTCTTACATGCAGACCTGGTAGCCTTCACACAGACATATCAGAAGCCAGATCTGCCACCTCCCAGTTGTCCAGAACTGAAGCCTTTGCCGCAGTCGCTGAATTATAGATTTCTTGCGGGTGAGCCTAATATGCACCCAGTCATTATCTCAGCAAGTTTGACTGGAGAGCAAGAATCTCGTCTGATGGAGGTTCTTGAAAGAAACCGCAAGGCGATAGGATGGAGTATAGCTGATCTCCAGGGAATTAGTCCGGCTCTGTGCTCCCACCACATCTATCTCGAGGATGACGCTAGGCCATCGCGTGAGTTCTAGCGACGGCTGAACCCGAATCTTCGAGACGTGGTCATGAAAGAAATATCGAAGTGGTGGAGCACCGATTTTATCTACCCCATCTCCGACTCCAAGTGGGTTAGTCCATTACATGTGGTAACCAAGAAGACGGGTATCACTATAGTTGTAAATGAGTCTGGAGAGGAGATCGCTACCCGACTACCCACTTTTTGGCGGGTCTGTGTGGACTACAGACGATTGAATGAGGCCACCAAGAAGGATCACTTTCCGCTGCCATTCATTGATCAGATTATCGAGCGACTAGCTGGGAAGAGTCATTATTGTTTCCTTGACGGGTACTCTGGCTATAATCAAGTGGCCATTGCGCCCGAAGACCAGGAGAAAACGACATTCACCTGTCCGTTTGGGACTTATGCTTTCAGACGGATGCCCTTTGGTCTATGTAACGCTCCGACGACATTCCAAAGGTGCATGTTGTCCATTTTCTCGGACATGGTGGGTGACTGTTTAGAGGTCTTCATGGATGATTTCTCGGTCTATGGCGATGGGTTCGATGCTTGTCTTGACTGCCTAGATCGTGTGCTTCAGCGCTGTATTGAGGTCAACCTTGTATTGTCTTGGGAGAAAGTCACTTCATGGTGACTCAGGGGACGGTCCTTGGTCATATCATCTCCAACAGGGGCATGGAGGTCGATCCGGCCAAGGTAGACATCATTGGAAAACTCAATCCACCGTCCAATTTGCGTCAATTGCGGTCTTTTCTGGGGCATGTCGGTTTCTACCGACGGTTTATTCAGGACTTCAGTCGGATTGCCCGATCGCTTACTGATCTGCTGACGAAAGACACCGAGTTCATTGTCAATGATAAGTGTCTTGCGTCTTTTGAGACTCTCAAAGGTATGGTTGTTTCGGCTCCTGTCCTTCAGCCACCTGATTGGTCTCTCCCATTCGAGATCATGACGGATGCTTCAGATTTTGCCGTTGGGGCTATGCTTGGACAGAGGAAGGATGGATTACCATTTGCCATTCACTACGCCAGCCGGACTTTGGATGCTCCTCAACAGAATTATATTGTGACTGAGAAAGAGATGCTGACCGTAGTCTTTGCTTTGGATAAGTACAGATCTTATATTCTCGGATCTAGAGTGACTATCTACACAGATCATACTGCCATCCGGTACTTAATGGCTAAGAAGGATGCCAAAGCACGTCTAACCAGATGGATCCTTCTTCTCCAGGAATTTGATAATGAGATTAAGAATAATCCTGGAGTTAAGAATGTGGTGGCGGATCATCTCTCCCGATTGGAGAATCTTGAGGAATCTGAGCCCAGCGCACCTATCACAGAGACATTTCCAGATGAGGCGATCTTGGCTATCACCTCGCTCCCATGGTACGCCGACATTGTGAACTATCTTGTCACCAAGACGGTTCCACAAGGTTGGCCCAGGCAGAAGCTCGAGACCTTTCTGGCGAAGGCCAAGCTTTACCATTGGGAGGATCCCATCCTTTATCATGAAGGAGGGGACAACATCTGGAGGAGGTGCATTCCTTAAGAAGAGCAGCATAGCGTCCTCACATACTGCCACAAGCTTGAGGCAGGAGGACATCATTCTGGAAAAAGAACAGCACAAAAGGTTCTTCAATCCGGCCTTTTGTGGCCTACTCTCTTCAGGGATTCAGATGAGTTCGTGAAGAGATGTACTGACTGTCAGAAGATGGGGACCTGCGGACAGAGAGACATGATGCCCATGCAACCCATTCACTTTTGTGAGGTTTTTGATGCATGGGGAATTGATTTCATGGGCCCATTTCCTAAGAGTCAGGGATTCGAGCATATTTTGCTCGCTGTAGATTATGTCAACCGATGGGTTGAGGCCATCCACGCCCGAGCCGCAGATGCTAAAACTGTGTGCAAATTTTTGAGGAAAAATATCATTTCACGGTTCGGGATACCTAGAGTCTTTATTTCAGACGGGGGTCTCATTTCATCAATGACAAGGTTAGGGCCCTTGCAGACGAGTTCGGCATTGACCATCGGGTTGCCACACTGTATCACTCTCAGACTAATGGTCTTGCCGAAGTTTCGAACCGGTAGATAAAAACTATCTTACAGAAGGTTGTCCTCCCATACCGAAAGGATTGGTCACAGATTTTGGACTATCGGACCTCCTTCAAGAATCCATTGGGGACATCTCCCTTTTGACTCGTCTATGGCAAGACGTGCCATTTGCTAGTGGAAATCTAGCATAAATCCTTTTGGGCAGTCACCGAGTTACTGTTAGATCCCGAGAGTATAGGAGAACAGAGAAGAGCAGAATTGGCAGCCCTGGAGGAACTAAGAGATACAACCTTTTCCAGCAGCCTACAGTACAAGGAAAAAGTGAAGACATGGCACGATTCCCACATCAACCATAAACAGTTTGAGCCAGATCAGAGAGTATGGTTATTTGATTCCAGGCTGAAATTATTCCCAGGGAAATTACAGAGCAAGTGGAAAGGTCCGTATGTGGTCAGGAAGGTACATGACAATGGTCGTATTGACATATCCGAACTGTCTTCTTCCTCTACCTTCCGTGTCAATGGTCAATGCTTGAAACTATATCTAGATCATGATCCGACGACCATTGACGTTGCCCCCATTCTTCTGGTATGAGATGTGTTCTTTGCCTCATATCATCTGCATCTCATACATGGTGATCACTTCTATCTTCCACTGTACAGATCATTTGTCTATATCATGCTTTCATTTGTTAATCTCTTTTCTTCTTTTCTTCTTTTCCTTTTCTATATTCTTTATCTATCAAAAAGGTGCCACCCCTTGTTGTCAGTTTTCTGTACTTAGGACGTACTTTGTCCTAAGTATAGGGAGGTGTGCACCCCGAGTTTCAATTCTTTTCGATCCTCTCGGTTGTCTCCTCTTCTTGTCTATACTTAGGGATATCTTACCCTAAGTATAGGGGGAGACAATCTGAGTACGATCTGTTCATTCCCACCCTTGACCCTCCCTGCGTTGTGTACAGTCTGCTATACTTAGGATTATTTGATCCTAAGTATAGGGGGGACGATCAACTTCTCATTGGTTCATTCATTTCTTCTTTAGACTTGGCTATACTTAGTACGAGTTATGTCTTCTCTTTTCTCTCCGATCTATGAGGACATAGCTCAAGCTAAGTATAGGGGGGTCGTATATACTACGTATATACTTTAGCCATAACTCGTACTTTCGTATTTTTCCTAATAATATGGCTAATAATTCTTTAAAGTTCATTAAAAACCGTAATAAAAAGATGTTGATTATGCCTCAAATTCCTTTTGTATTTACTGATTAATAAGTCAGGTGAAATTGTTTTTTTTGCAAAATGTTTGAGAAATAGGTTGAAAATCTTTGTGAACATCTATTGAAAACTATTTTGAAAATGTTTTGTTACATGTTTTCAACCTTTGTAAAAATGTGTGGTTTGTAAAAAATTATTTTCTTTGTGTGAAATAAAATATTTGAAAAATGATTTGCAAATGGTTTGAAAAATGGTTGCAAAAATGTTTTGAAAAATCTATCCATACTGTTTGAAAAACCTTTGCAAAATGATTTTCAAATGTGTGTACATGTTTGTAAAATGTTTGTAAAAATTATTTTGGACTATAGTTTTCAAATATTGTTTGAAAAGCTTGTGTCAAATAAGTTTGAGGAATACCTACATCTCACTAAAATCCACTATATATATATATCTATCACTTACCCTTGTAAATTCTTAAAATCCACTTCTTGTATATATAAAGAAGCACTCCCGTGTACATATTTTGAACCTAGTTTTCAGCCAAAATCTTTTTGTTTTCAAAAATCCCAAAAACATCTGCAAAATTAAAACTCCAAAAACATTTGAAAAATCTTTTTGAAAAATACAAAAAATGCATATGCATCATCATCATCTTTTCAAAAACCCATAAAAAGTTCAAAGTCTTTGAAAATTGCATCACAAAAATCTTTCCTGCATTCTGCATAGCATGAGCATTTTTCAGATTGAGCTTGATAGTTGAACAAGTCTAAGTAAAATCCGAAGATTGGTGCTTGATTGGACCTTAAAATCTACCTAATAACAGGAACTTTATAGGAACTGGGTTTGAGATACTTCAGATCTAGTTGACTTAATTCTTTGAGGATCACGAGACTTGGTTCAATGGATTCTTGACTGCCTAAGTAGAGTATTTCGGAGCACACGCACGACTCTTATTGATAATGACCTAACTTGGACACCTGCACCTTTCACATGGCTCAACTCAGTTGGAGTGGTGAGGGGATTGGATTTGCTGGTATGAGACGCACACAAGTGGAAACATTTGTCCTCCTCTAGGGAGGGAAGTGCACCCCAACCCGTCCAGTGATGAGGAAGTCTAAAGACAGGAGGCTATGTGTTGCGATAAAGCTTCAAAAGAGGGATAGTCTACTGGCTCAAGAGGAAAAACTCCTTATGTAAATGCTGCTGTGAATAGTATCCAAAAAAATGTTCAGGCATGTACAAAAATAAAAAGCCTGCGAAGTATGTACAAATGTTGTAAAGCCAATAAGCAAGCTTGAGTTCCAAAGTCAAATATGTGAGCCTGCAGCAGGATGACTTTACTACACTGGTCTTGCATCCCAGGATAGGTAGCTACACTGGCTACCGTCCATTCTTCTCTTCACCCCCTCCTCTTGAGCTGGTTGCCACTTGAACTTAGAAGGGAATACCCCGCTCCTCGAGGATGGAGTTATTGGATTGGGGAACCATTGGGTTGTCGTACTCGAGTAGACTATCCCTCACGGCACGTGGTCTCAAATCCAATTTCACTAACTTTTTCAATGAATTTTATTAAGGTCCAATTACGTTCTATAGGAACAGATATTCTATTAGGTGTTGGGCCTTAAAAATCTACGTCACAATCAACATAAATTCCTAAATCTAGGGGCTCGAGGAAAACCGCGTAAACACCGGAAAAGGCAGCTAGCTATGAAAACCACGATAAAAGCCGCGAAAATCAGATGGGTCCCCCGAGCACACCGGTGCTCGGCGAAACAGACCCGCTAAGTTACAAATGTCCAAAAGTGTCCAGAGTTCAAGTCCTAAATTATTACAACAAGAATAATGTTCTCTCTCTCTCTCTGAAATTAAAAATCTCTGCTCCTTTCTCTCTCTTCCTGCTCCTCTTCCCGTGCGGGTCCTCAAAAAGTATACTCCAAGATCTCCACGTAGTACCTCGCACAAAAATCAAAGAGAGAGAATGGTCAGAAAACAACAATAATATAGAGAGAGACAAAATGGAAAACTGACTACAAAGCCGTGCTCCCCGGCAACGGCGCCATTCTGATCGCCGCCCAAATGACAGAGGTAAAAGGTCTAAAGAAATAAATCACAATGTCGTTGCAACCTCAATCACTCGGGCTGAGTAAATCAAGAAAATAAACCACTCACAAAGAGATCAATCAATCAATACACAAGAAAGAGCGGTCTGCTATAGGTTTAACCTGGTATAGCTCCCAGGGTCGAACTCAAGGAGCACAGATTGGCCTTGCGGCCTACGATGTAGTCAGGAATCCAAAAAGTCTTTTTTAAGGTTTTTATTTGTTTTTGAAATTTTTTTAGATTTTTAAAAGATGAGAAAATGACAGGAAGCACACAAACACTGGACTTCAACAATTTATACACCACACAAAAATGATGCAAAAATTCCAGAAAATTGGTTTTTAGGTTTTTTATGTTTTTTACTGTTTTTGGTGAATTTTTGAGATTTTTCTAATAGATAACATAATTATTAAAAATCAAACAATGCAAAGAATGTAGGGTACTGTCCAGCAAGGCTTAAGATCCAAAAATAAAATAATTTTGGATCTCAAACAGCCGTGAAGGTAATTTCCCTAAAAACTATGAAGAATAAGGAAAATTTAGGCACCCTAATTATTGTTTTTGGATTTTTAATTTATTTACTACAATTTTTATGAGTTTTTAGGGGTTTTTCAATTTTTATGGTTTTTAAGTGATGAAAAGTGGCCAAAATTGGCTCGAAAATCAATCAACCAGTAAACAACATTACCTAATTTTTTTAGAATTTTTGGTGGAGTTTTTATATTTTTTTGGTATTTTTAAAGTCAAACAGTGGCGAAAATAAGGGTTTTTGAATTTTTAAAAATAATAAATGAAATCAGAAATGTCTCCAAAAATCATAGAAATTCCTACACCATGGCAGGAGCCATGTGTCAAAATTTCATTGGATTTGGAGGTCGTTTGATATTTTATTCAAAAATAAAGGTAGGGCACTGTGCACAGGGACCTAAGTGCAAATACCCAAAAGTTCTGGGGTCCTGGTGCAAAATACCCAAGAAGTCACGTGCCAAGCACGTGCCTGGGGCACTCAAGGACCTAAATGTAATAAAAATAAGTTCCAAGGATCTATTGATAACTCGTATCAAAAGTCCAGGGGCTTATATGCAATTTACCCAAAAATAATTCGCACATGTTCAAAATCAATGCTCACAGGGGTATATATGCAAATAAACAAAACATTTCATGCATTCATTAACATTCCAGAACTACAGGGCAAGATACGCAAATAACCCAACAAAACACGTGCCAAAGCACGTGGGTCTCTACTGGCAGGGGTATAAATGCAATTAAAATAAAGCGCGAGGGTCTCTATGCAAATATCCCAGAAAATAAACAACGTGAATTAAAAGTTACAGGACTAAACTGAAATAAACAAACTACAAGGGGGCCCTATGATATTTACCCCTTTATTCGCCAACGGTCGGATGTGCGCCACGTGGGTGATCTGACGGCTAGGAATAGCTGGCGCTTCACCCCTTTGGCCTTTGGCTCTGATCGACGGCGGAGGGAGAGGCACGTGGACGATCTGACGGTGATGGACTCCGGTCTCTCTCCTCTGCTACGGATGGCTCCGATGCGCTCCTCAAATGGATCAACGGTCGCTGCTCCTCAACAGATGGACGCTCAGGATCAGATCTGGAGCTGGAGCATCATCGGACGGCTCTGGAGGGTCCTCGAAAAACTGATGGCCGGCGAACTTCGACGGTCTCGTGCGTGGACTCCGGTCCTCCTCAGCTGCGCCTGAAGGTCGGAGAAGCTCCGCTGGACGATCCCGCAGCTGCTGGTGGTGGCCAAGGCCTCGGCCGAGCCCTGGAAGGCTCCGGCGAAGTCGGGGAAGAAGAAGCTCCTGGCTGAACTGTGAAGGAGGCTCAGACACCTCCCTTGGACCTGCAAAGTAGACAAGGAGCTGCGCGGGTCGAGGGCAAAGTGCCTCGACCCAGGAAGACGGGGTGAAGGTGGACGGTGCTGCGTGGCGAATGAGCTCCGGCGAGGCGACGGCGGTGGAGCTCGACTCCCAGATCCTGTGCGATCTGGGTTGTGTGGAGGGGTGAAGAAGGTGCGTGAGGGCACGGTGAAGGTGATGGTCGGGTCGGATTGTGATGAAATCACGCGAGATGGTCGGAATCGAGAGGATGCGTCGGAGATGAAATTTGGGCGAAATCCTAAATTAGACGAAATTAAAAGGAACTAAGGGTACCTGATGGCTGAAGTAGACTGGGCTGGAGATGGGCTATCTCCGGGTCGTAGCTTCGAAGGGCGTCAAGGCCTGAAGCTCGATGCTCGACGCGGCGGCGGAGCAAGGACGGCGAGGTTACGCCGGATCGATGGAATCGCCCTCTCGCCTCACTGCAACACGGGCAAAAGCTTGCTGTCACTCTCGCCTTGCCGATGGAGGTCACGGGGAAGAAGGAGATGGTCCAAAGATGCGGCGCGAGGGCGGCGGAGATGGTGGTTTTATAATGTGACCGGGCGATTAGGGTTGAGTGGCGACAGCAAAGGAAGGCGTGATTTTGATGGCGAAGGATCTGGGCGCGGGGGTTGAGTGGAAGACAGCTGGAGTCGCGTGGGAAAATTCGGGGAAGAAGGCGCGGCGCGCGTTGGCCAGAAAAGGAAGGAGGCGCGGGGGAGTTGACTGGGGTCAACATTCCCCCGTGGCCCAATCAGGAGCGGCCACGTGTAGGCGATTTTTGTTTTATTTTTTTAGGGTAGAAATAGGTCGAATTAGGAAAAACTTAAAACATGAAATATTTTTCTTTTATTTTTTTCTATTTTTTGGTGATTTTTATTTAATTTTTGGAAATAAAAATAGGTTAGCTCTATATATAGGTATATGTACACTACATGAATTTTTATTTTTGATTTTTTATTTGTTATTTTTATGTGTTTTTATGCCCATTTTGTATTTTATTTATTTACAACATGAAATATGGAAAAAGAATATTTTTATTTTATTTTTATCACTTATATACAAGTGTGAAATAAATGGATATCTACATTTATATACATGGTATTAATACAATGTATTTTTGGTATTTTCAATTTTGTAATTTTTATTTGATTTTTGTTTTATTTCTTTTTATTTATTTTATTTACAAAATAATCCATAGAATATTCACAAAAAGTTTAGAAAATAAATGAATTTATTTATAGGGTTAAATAAATGCAAGAGTGTGGTTTGTGTACATGGTGAAAGGGTAATTTTTGACTTTTTGATTTTTATCTTTTTATTTTGTTTTTAATAGAATATACACACAATATGGACAAACATATTTTTGGGTGAGGAAAATATATAGTTTAATATATTTACAAATATATACACATGAGCTCCTATCTCCCTCTACTTTGGCTTTTATGCGGTCAGGCCCATGCTGAGCCCTCCCTTGGGTTAGGTTGCTCAATATTTATTCTAAATATTTCCCTCTTTTTCTTTTTGCTCTTTATTCTTTTATTTTGTGCACAAAAACATGCTAATTATAGGTTTTTACACAATGCATGATTTTGGTATTTATTTGTATTTACACATATCTACATGTATTTGCAAAGGGTTTTGTAGCTAAAATAGAAGAATAAAGAGTGATGAATGGGTATTCATCAATGGAGTTATTGGATTGGGGAACCATTGGGTTGTCGTACTCGAGAAGTCAGTTTCTTTGTCATTTCAGTTGGGGAGAGACACCATCACTTACACTATACGAGTCAGACTCATAGTCGTAAGAGTTTGCGTATGAATTGAAATATTTCTGACCTGGCTATTGAGGAGACTTGAACAGAGTTTTGAGATTCTCAGGGACTGTTGGATTTCAAAATTCGGTTCTCATTAAGGTTCCGCCCGCACTAAACGTCCAAAGGTCCGACTTAAGCTCCAAACTTTGATTTTGTGAAGACAAGTTTGATAAATAAGCTTAATCCAGCTTTCTTCTTTTTCTTCTCTTTCTTTTTGCACTTATTGCATAAGTGTTTGCTAGGGACTAGCAAAGGTAAAGTATAGGGGGATGATGAATCCACATTTCATCATCTTTATTTTATCATTTTGGCCTCAAAAATCCTAGCAAATGCCTGTAAATACCATTAATTCCATCATATTAGCATTCATGCATGTGCATGTAAATAGTGTAGAAAATACTGTAATTAAAGCCAAAATTATAGAATAAATAAAAGAAAAGAAAAGGAATAAAATATTGTAAA
This sequence comes from Ottelia alismoides, assembly GCA_037367405.1. Classification (NCBI taxonomy): domain Eukaryota; kingdom Viridiplantae; phylum Streptophyta; class Magnoliopsida; order Alismatales; family Hydrocharitaceae; genus Ottelia; species Ottelia alismoides. The sequence continues at coordinate 145,637 of JAZKJV010005051.1, read as the reverse complement.
TATTTTATGACCCAAACCCCGAGACCTAGGCATCTTGATGAATAGGTCGACAAGGAACAAAGTAGGGGGAGATAAGGGCCAAATACCTACACTTTTTAATTCATTCTTTTATTCATTTTGGGACCTATTTTTGGTTCCACTTTTTATACATCAAATAAAGAAATTTTGTACATGAAAGTTGTAGATAATTAAATATAGAAAAATACAAAATTGATTTCACTGAAAAATAATGTACAGATAAAAAGTTATGGTCTGAATAAAAATCCAGAATCCCAACTTCCCAGACATGTATCTCACAAATAAGAACTCCAAATGCAGCAAACTCACCTTTATTTGTATATAGAATAAAATAAGCTATTTAATGGTGGTGGTTTCGCATTTGGCGGAGCTACGGTTTGGAAGTTGAGTTTTGGACCCGTATTGTATACTTGTACAGATTAAAATATTCAATTTATTATTTATTCATTATTTTTGTATTTTTGTATTTTTATAATTTTGTAATTAATATTTATAATAATTTTGTACATTAAAATCAGAAGAAAAACCCAAAAGAAACACAAAATAAAATATATGTATAGAGAATACATAGGTACCATACCTATATACATACCTATATAATACATACTTTTATTTTATTAAATATGCAAAACACATCAATAAAATTGAATAAAAATATAATTACATGTATAAAAGTATTTTATAATTTTATAAAATAATAAACAGAATTAAAGAAATTAAAAATACCAAAATAAAAATTAATTAATAAAATATATAGGTAATATACCTATAAGGGGTATAAAAGTAAACTTATAAAAATATATCTCATAAAAATAATTAAAAATAAGAATAAAATACTACATAAAATAATAAATATTTTTTATTTAATAACCTAAATTTAATTCGACCTTCTTCTATTTTTTATTGAATTAATAAAACTTTTCTTGCAGGTTTTTCCTGGTTGGTCCACGTGGACTAACCAGGAGGCTCTGACAATTGACCCGAGGTCAACGGTCTGGGCCAGCCCCTGCCTTGTGTCAGAAGTGGGTTTTGACCCATCTTCTTGATTTTTTCGAGGTCTTCTCGTTTCTCTTCTCATGATGATTCCTCCGTGACTTTTTCTCCTCGATCTTCCATCATACACGCCTAGGTGTTTCCTCGGAGAGTGGATCGAAGATTCACCAGATAAACCTCGTTCTTTGAGACCCTTTGGCCAGTCATACAAAAACCCTTCTTCTCTTTCCTTTTGAAGTCGAACCGCAATACATCCAGATTTCCCCCCCTTTGGCTCGAGTTGGAGGCCTGTTGGTGACAGCTTCAGGTTCCCACCTTCAAAGCGGAGGAGCACCAATCGTTATGGGCACGTTCCTCACCTCCGGCGAACCTCGCCGTTGAGGTATCTCCACCTCGGGTCCTGCCCCCTTGAGTTATCCATCCTCTTTGTTTCTTTGCTCGTTTTATTCCCCATAGTTATAACTTCATCAAGCCATCTTAATCACCGTCGCTCGCCTATCGATTCGCTCAATCGATCATTCGCCGGAGCTATCTCCGGCCAACTTCGCGTTCACACCATCCGTTGCCGTACACCTCCATTCCACTTTGCTACGTGGTCGGGGCAATTTGCCCCCCGACCATATCACCCTTTTTGCGTAGGTAACGGAGCGTATCGAGCACCTGGGGCGTTTTTGCGAGTTCGCCGGAGGTATTTTGGGAGACCTCGCTCCCCCACCTTCGCCTGCGAGCTCTGGTGGCCACCGCCACCTTCTGAAGCCCCAGGCGAGTAGAGATCACCTGCAGGAGGAGTTTGGCCCATTCTGAAGCAAAAAGGACCGTCGGCGGAGGAGGATCGAGCCGGAGAAGCCTCGCTGCGGCGATGTTCCTCCCTGTTCGTCCACCTGCCTCCGTGACCGTTGGATCAGGCCTGATCCCCCAGATGCTACAACCTCCCTCGGATCTTGCTCAGGCCCAACCATTCGATCAGTCAATCTCAATCTAATCCGGGCCGTTGAGCCGAAGGGGTATCGTCTACCCCGGTGCCGACACGTGGAGTTAACTGAAGCTTCTCCGCCGTTGGATGCACCTCCGATTGGGTATTTTGCAATCAAACCCAGTCAAATTTTATATTTCATAAAGAGTACAGAAACCTTCATCTGCCGCTATTTTTTTTGTAAATTTTGCATCAACACCCCCGAAGTTTTACAATATTACATCTGGGTCCTCGCTCTGTCACGTGCGCTACACACGTGATGTGGCGTTTTTGCATGTCACCCCCCAGGGTTTTGAATATTTAGTTTTAATACTAAAACTGTCATAGGAGGTTATAATATTTTGGCACATTTGCACTTAAGCCCTCGAAGTTTGTGATAATTGCGAATTAGTCCTGACAGGCGCGCGTGCTACGCATGTGCGACTTAGGGATTTTTGCTACAAAGCCCCTGCAGATTTTGTGATTGCCTTTTGGTCCAAAAAATATTTTATTCAGTATAAATTTTGTGTGAAAATTTCCTGAAAGCCCCTGGATTTTTGTCTATTTGCAAAATAGTCCATGCCAAGCTTAGAATTTTTGCGTGCTTATCTGATTTATTTGGAGCACCATTTTAATTCAAAAAATTCTACAAAAATCATGTTAAGCTTCTGTTAGCTTGCACTTGCATGTCATATTTTTATTTTTCATTTTCGTTGCATTTTAGCATTTATTAAAAATAAAAAACATGCATTTTAGCTACTTTCTAGCTTAGAAAATACAAAAAAATATTAAAACACCTCGAAAAATTCAAAAAAATTATCTACTATGTATTTTATCCTATTTTAGTGTCAGTCCAAAAACCACTAAAAATTGCAAAAGAAAAACCTTAAAAATTTAAAAATACCCAAAAACTTCTAAAAAATCTAGAAAATTATAGAAAATTCCAAAAAAATGCAAACTCAACTTCTATAGGTTCTATATTTTATTATATTTATTTTAAAATTAGTTTGAAAAATTTTCATGGTTGTTTGATATTTTTCATTCATATTTTACTCACAGCCAGTAGCTTACTCCCCGTTTTCCTTTATTTTGACTTTTAAAAATACCAAAAACATTTTGAAACCCCCCCAAAAATCACAAAAGCAGTAAAAAAGTATAAAAAGACCAAAAAGATTTTATTTCTGATTTTTTGACTATTTTTGCATATTTTTATAAATATTCTACCCTCTCTTTTATTATATAGTTTATCTACTCCAATATTGAAAAAGGAAAAAATATAAAATATAAAAAGAAAATATAAAAATCAGAAAATTAAAAATCAAAATACAAAATTAAAAATTAAATAGAAAAAAAATAAAAATCTAAAAATTTAAAACCCACAAAAATATTTGTACTGCATAGTATAGACAACGCATCACACTCACACACACACTACCCTGTTTTGCTCCCTATGTTCGAACTCTCTGCATACTTGATCCTATACACCTTGTTTGTAGAGTTAAAAATAAATTTTAGCTCCACCATTTGCTTGTCATTGCTTGATATCTATTGTGTGGGTTAATTGTTGATTAAATACAGGATTCTGTAGTAGTCACGACACCGACTGTTGACTCGCCTCGTGAGTCAATACGACCGCTCTCAATTCTGTGTTTATCAACGTGTTCTTGGGCTACAACCAAGTAGCGATTGTTCCTAAGAACTAGGAGAAGACCACATTCACATGCCCCTTTGGTATCTATGCTTTCAGGCGCATATCCATTAGGTTATGCAATACTTCTGGTACTTTTCAAAAGTGCATGATTGTTGTATTCACCGAGATGGTCGGTGAATTCCTGGAAGTCTTCATGGATGACTTCTCAGTTCACGATGATTCCTTCGAATCATGTCTTGGGAATTTGGATTGAGTTCTCAAAAGATGTCGTAAGGTTAATATGGTTCTCTCTTGGGAGAAGAGTCACTCTATAGTGACGGAGGGTAATGTGTTGGGGCACGTCATCTCCTAGATAGGAATGTAGGTTGACCTTGACAAGGTGGACATGATCAAATGACTCCAACCACCAACCAACGTGAGACAGTTGTGGTCCTTCCTCGAGCATATCCGATTTTATAGGAGATTTATAAAAAGATTTTTCAAAGATTTCGTGACCGCTAACTGAGCTTCTAGGTAAGGACACAGAGTTTATTATCGATCATAAGTGTCTTTATGCCTTTAAACAATTACAAGGAACGATCATGGATGTCCCAATCCTACAAGCCCTAGATTGGTCGCTTCCTTTTGAAATCATGACGGACATCTCAAATTTTACTATTGGGGTCGTGTTAGGACAGAGAAGGAATGGTATCCCGTTCTCCATACACTATGCAAGAAAAGTACTTAACCCTGCTTAACATAACTGCATGGTTATAAAAAAAGAGATACTTGCAATAGTGTTCGCCTTGGATAAGTTCAGGTCACATCTCATTGGATCCAAGGTTGTGTTCATAGACCATTCAACATTATGGTACCTCATGGAAAAGAAGAACGTGAATGCGCATCATCATATGTGGATTTTACTTCTCTAGGAGTTTGACTTGGACATTAAAGATAAACCTGGAAAGCATAATGTAGTAGCGGATCACCTCTCCCGTCTCAAGACTCTTGATGCTTCTGATGATACATCTATTCGAGATGCCTTCCATGATGAGTCAATTTTTGTTATCGACTCACTCCCATGGTACACCAATATAGTGAACTATCTTATCTCCAAGAAAGTTCCCAAAGATTGGCCCAAGAGTACATAGAAATACTCAAGTCAAATTCGAGACACTGCCATTGGGAGGATCCCATCCTATTCTTTGTGGGATCGGATTGTGTTTGGAGGAGGTGTATTCCTTAGGAGGAATACCATAGCGTCCTTACTCACTTCCATAATATTGAGGCAGCAGGACACCACTCTGAGAAGAGGACCACGTGGAAGGTACTGTAGTGCGGCTTATACTGACTGACTCTGTTTTGTGATTCTCTCACCTTTGTGAAGTCGTGTACAATATGACAGTGAATGGGAGGAACCATTGGTTCAAATATGAGATGTTGATGAAGCATGTCATCATTTATGATGTCTTCGACACTTGGGGAATCGACTTCATGGGCCCATTCCTGGTTAGCCTCGGATTCAAGTACATCCTTCTCGGTGCATTATTTGTCGAGATGGGTGGAGGTTATCTCGACCCGAGCTGCATAGAGTAGGACTGTCTGTAAGTCATAAGAGAGCATAATATTTCTAGGTTAGGGGTCCCCAAAGTATTGATATCAGATAGGGGTAGTCATTTTGTAAAAAGAGAAGTGAAGAAACTTGTGAAGGATTATGGCATTGAGCATCATGTTGCTAATCCTTACCACCCATAGACCAATGGCATGGCAGAGGTGTCGAATAGGAAGGTTAAGACCATATTGTAGAAGATCGTCCGCCCAGATAGGAAGAATCGATCCCATCTCTTGAACCAAATCCTTTGGGATTACATGACAACATATAAGACACCATTAGAAGCCTCCATATTCATGATGGTATTTGGAAAGCCGTGTCATTTGCCCATAGAATTAGTGCATAAATCAGAATGGGCAATTAAGAAGGTCATCTGGAACACACACCTAGGGCAGAAACAAAGAGAGATGGATCTGAATGAACTTGTACAAATCATAAACCGACCATACAACAATAGTTTGGTGCACAAGAATAAGGTTAAACGTTAGCATGACAGGTTTATCACAGGAAAGACCTTTGTTCCTGGACAAAAGGTATGTTGTTCAATGCAAAGCTGAAGATTTTCCAAGGGGAGCTCAAGGTCAAGTGGACGTTCCTGTATCTAGTACATGTTGTGCATGATAGTGGATGTGTTGAGATCTCAGATCTTTCATATGGAGCACATACATTCTTGGTGAATAGATAACTACTGAAGTACTTTATTGAATCGAATGAGCAGTTAGTCTGTGTTGAGGAGATTGTTTTCATGTGTGGGACAGTTTCATAAGACACACATAGAGCCATGCATAATTCCTTCCAGCATTGATCTCTAGCCATCATCAGCATCACAAGGACTCATGATCACTACCTCTTTGTACATTTTCACATCCCATTGGTTCTCACACTTATTCTATCTTCTATAATTAGGCTGACCAGAGCCTAAGTATGGGGGGATCGATGCCCGCCATATATACTTATTCATTTATTCAATCTCCTCTTGACCTCGACCACCATGTTTTTGGTCTTCTTCTATACTTAGGATGACCAAAGTCTAAGTATGGAAAGCGAGTTGACTTCTATACTTATATTCTTTTCACTCTCTTATGCTTAGTGCGAGCTATGTCTCTTACACATTTTTTGTGCTTTGAGGACATAACACACACTAAGTATATGAGTATGTGTATATATTACATATATACTTTATCCATAGCTCATACTCTCACGTATTTTATGTATATAATATTCAATAAATACGGGATGGGTGATTTAGCCGAAAATAGGTGGTCTTAAGTTCAGCACAAAGCGTGAACTCAGTCGGTGTGGTGACCACACTAAATCCGGACTAAAGTCAACAATTAACCCACACTAAGATCAATGAATTAGAACTAATGCGGAGTTAAAATTTATTTTTAACTCTACATAAAAGATGTATAGGTGCAAGTATGTAGAGAGTTCGAACACAGGGAACAAGCAGGATAGTTCAAGCAAATGAATGCACAAGTGTGTGTGTGATGTGTGGAGTGTCTACGCTAAGCAAGCAAAGAAAGGAAATTTTTGTGGGTTTTTAATTTTTAAAATTTTTTTTTATTTTATTTTAATTTTTAATTTTGTATTTGATTTTTAATTTTCTGATTTTTATATTTTATATTTTATAATTTTTTATTTTCTTTTTCAATATTGGAGACTAGGGACAATATACTAAAAGGCAAGCTAAAATATTTATAAAAATGCACAAAAATACTCAAAAATTCAGAAATAAAATGTTTTTGGTATTTTTATAATTTTCTACTGTTTTTGTGATTTTTGGGGGTTTTCTAGGTGTTTTTGATATTTTTAAATACTGAAATAAGAGAAAACAGTGGAAATAAGGTTGGCTGTGAATAAGATGAGATTTAAAAATACCAACCAGTAACTCAAAATTTTCACACTATTTTTCAAATAAAAAGGATAAAATAAGGAACAAACAGGAACTGAGATTTTGATTTTTGGAGTTTTCTACTATTTTATATATTTTTTTGAAGTTTTTGAGTGTTTTTAAATTTTTAGTGTTTTTCTTTTGAGATTTTTAATGATTTTTGGACTGACACTAAAATAGGATAAAATAGACACTAGGTGATTTTTTTTGGAATTTTTGGAGGTGTTTTAATATTTTTTTTGGTATTTTCTAAGCTAGACAGTGCACAAATAGCAAGTTTTTGATTTTTAATAAATATGAAAATAAAGTAAAATCAAAAACTAAATAGATGGCGTGAAAGTTCAAGGTAACAGGAGCCTAACCCTAATTTTGTGGAATTTTTGGACTTGAAATGATCATTCAAATAAATACAACAAGCATCCAAACATTAAACAGTCCTGGCAGGGGTATATTTGCAATATCCGAAACGTCCAGGGGCACACATGCAATTTTCCACAAAAATATACACTGTATATTCAATTTTAAGCACCAAAATACAATTACAAAAGTCGCCTGGGCCTCTTAGCACTTTTCCCACCAGGGCGCGTGACTTGCACGCGCCTGGCGAGGACTAAACTGTAATATTACGAAACCCTGGGGGCCTACTTGCAAAATAACCAAAAAGTTTACACGTGCTGCAATAGTTTTAGGACTAAAACGAAATACACAAAAGACCGAGGGTATCCTTGCAAAATGCCCACCCCCTCACGTGTACAGGTCACGTGAGGTGACGTGGCGAAGGATCTAAGTGCAAATAAGCAAAGTTCAAGGGTCTCTCTGCAAATATTACAACATTTTTACACTACAGACAAAATTTTAAAGACTAATAAATAAATACAAAAAGTGCAAGGGTTGGGATGCAAAATACCCTCGCTCGGGCGCTCCGATGACGACACGTGGCTCGAATCAAACGGCTGGTGGGCGAAGCGCGATCCAGCGGCTGGGAGCGAGCCACTAATCCACGTGGCAGTTTGGGAACGGCCGATGACGGTTGGCGTCGACATCTGAGATTAGATCTCAGAAAGAGATCTGACGGTGGATGGGCTTGGAAGATCGGACGGTCGTCACGCGAACTGGAGCTGCGGCTCAATCGGACGGTGGAGAAGCGAGGAGGAAGAACAGGGAAGAAGGCCGGCGGAGGCGAACTTCCCCGACTCCGATCTCGCTCCTCAGGCGTTGGACGGGCTCCAAAATGGAGCTGCAGGCTCCTGGAAGGTCCTTCTATGGACTGGATGGCTCGGATTCGCCGGAGGAGCGTCGAGGTGCTGGCGCGAAGGCGGCGGAGCTTTGCGCTCCAGATATCTCCGGCGAGGAATCAAAATGGCCCTCCAGGTGCTTTCAAGGGTCTTTGACCTGCAAAAAGTTGTGAAAAGGCCCAGGGCAAATTGCCTGGGCCTCGCGGAGGTGTGGGGATGTGTGCTACGAGGTGGCGGCGAACGGCCGGAGGTGCGCTCCGGCCAAAGTGGGTGATCGAGCGATTCAGATGATGGAACTTCGAATTTTTTGGGGGATATTGATCCTAAGGCTAGCAGGAGTTAAATGCAAGAAATAAATAAGCGGGGCGAGCCCTCGATGGCCGGAGCCAGAGGGAAAATAGGTACCTCGACCGGCGACTTCGCGGGAGGTGGTGGAGGCTCCCTCGACTTCGCGCGCCTTGGCTGAAGGGCTGGCGGTGGAGCTGTCACCTCCACGGAGCTCAGGAGCACGATGATGGCGCTGAAGGGTGGACCAAGGGGACTCAAATTCGAAATGGAAGAGGGGGAGTTGGTTTTAAGTGGTTTGACCCGAGGTGACAGGGGTCCAAAGATCAAGGCCTATCTTGCGAATCTTGGGTCCGACGACCAAGGTTAAGCATGGGCGAGCTAGAGGGAGGATCGAGGAATAATGTTGCAGAAGGTTGCAACACAAAAAGATGAAAGTCTCGGCCACGAAAAATCCATGAAATTGGGTCGAAACCGAGGTTGTCAGGAGCTACAGGGGGTAGGTCAGACTGTTGACCTAGGTCAACAGTCCTGGCCTCCTGGTTGGTCCACGTGGACCAACCAGGAAAAACCCTGGAAAAACATTTTAATAATTCTATTTAAAATACTAAATGGTCGAATTAGTTAAAAGTTATAAAATAAAAAATGTTTAAAATTTTATGTAGTATTTTATTTTTTTTTAATTATTTTTATGACTTATATTTTTACAAGTTGCCTTTTTAACCCTATATAGGTATAATACCTATGTATTTTGATATTTTATTTTTATTTAGGTATTTTATTTTCATTATTTTTATTTAGTATTTTATAAAATTGTAACATACTTTTATATACATAAATATATTTTTATTGTATTTTTCTGTTATGTTTTGTATATTTAATAAAATACAAGTGTACTTTATACAGGTATAAGTATGTGCAGTATGCCTATGTATTCTTTATATATGTATTTTTATTTTTATTTTTCTTTGCATTTTATTTCAATTTTAATGCACATATGTATTATAAGTAATATTCACAAAATTATAAAAATATAAAAATGAATAAATAATGGATAAAGAATAAATTGAATATTTTATTCAGTACAAGTATACAACAGGGGTCCAAAACTCAACTTTCAAACCGTAGCTCCGCCAAATGCGAAACCACCGCCATTGGATAGATTATTTTATTCTATATACAATTAAAGGTGAGTTTGCTACATTTGGAGTTGTCAGTTGTGAGATACGAGTCTGGAAAGTTGGGATTTTGGATTCTTATTCAGACCATATCTTTTTGTCTGTACATGATTTTTATGTGAAATAAATTTTGTATTTTTCTTTATGAAATTATCTACAACTTTCATGCACAAAGTTTCTTTATTTGATGTACAAAAAGTGGAACCAAAGATAGGTCCCAAAATGAATAAAGAATGAATAGAATGAATAGGTATTTTGACTGTATTTCTGACCTTATCTCCCCCTACTTTATTCCTTGTCGACCTATTCATCAAGATGCCTAGGTCTCGGGGGTTTTGGGTCATAAAATATTTACAATATTTTATTCTTTTTCTTTTCTTTATTTATTCTATAATTTTGGCCTTAATTACAGTAATTTATACACTGTTTGGATGCACATGCATGAATGCTAAGATGCTTGATTTAAGGCTATTTACAGGTATTTGCTAGGGTTTTTGGTGCCAAAATGATAGAATAAAGATGATGAAATGTGGATTCATCATCCCCCTATACTTTACCTTTGCTAGTCCCTAGCAAACACTTATGCAATAAGTGCAAAAAGAAAAACAAAGAAAAGAAAAAGAAGAACTTGGATTTAATTTGATGATCAAACTTGTCTTTGCAAAATCAAAGTTTGGAGCTTAAGTCGGACCTTTGGAATTTTAGTGCGGGCGGAACCTTAGTGAGAACCGTGTTTGAAGTCCAACAGTCCTTGAGAATCCCAAAACTCTGTCCAAGTCTCCTCAATAGCCAGGTCAGAAATACTTCAACTCATACGCAAACTCTTACGACTATGAATCTGACTTGTACAGTGTAAGTGATGGTGGCTCTCCCCAACTAGAATGACAAAGAGACTGACTTCTCCAGTACAACAACCCAATGATTCCCCAATCCAGCAACTCCATCCTCGAGGAGCGGGGTATTCCCTTCTAAGTTCAAGTGGCAACCAGCTCAAGAGGAGGGGGTGAAGAGAAGAATGGACGGTAGCCAGTGTAACTACCTATCCTTGGATGCAAGACCAGTGTAGTCAAGTCATCCTGCTGCAGGCTCACATGATATGACTTTGGAACTCAAGCTTGCTTATTGACTTTGTACATACTTGCAGGCTTTTTATTTTTGTACATGCCTGAACATTTTTTTTGAATACTATTCACAGCAGCGTTTACATAAGGAGTTTTTCCTCTTGAGCTAGTAGACTATCCCTCTTTTGAAGCTTTATCGCAACCCACAGCCTCCTGTCTTTAGACTTCCTAATCACTGGACGGGTTGGGGTGCACTTCCCTCCCTAGAGGAGGACAAATGTTTCCACTTGTGTGCGTCTCATACCGGCAAATCCAATCCCCTTACCACTCCAACTGAGTTGAGCCATGTGAAAGGTGCAGGTGTCCAAGTTAGGTCATTATCAACAAGAGTCGTGCGTGTGCTCCGAAATACTCTACTTAGGCAGTCAAGAATCCATTGAACCAAGTCCCGTAATCCTCAAAGAATTAAGTCAACTAGACCTGAAGTACCTCAAACCCAGTTCCTATAAGGTTCCTGTTATTAGGTAGATTTTAAGGTCCAATCAAGCTCCAATCTCCGGATTTTACTTAGACTTGTTCAACTATCAAACTCAATCCGAAAAATGCTCATGCTATGCAATGCAGAATGCAGAAAATATTTTTGTGATGCAATTTTCAAGATTTTGATCTTTTTATGGATTTTGAAAAGATGATGCATGCATTTTTTTGTGTTTTCAAAAAGATTTTTTTTCAAATGTTTTTGGATTTTAATTTTTGCAAATGTTTTTGGGAATTTTGGAAACAAAAAGATTTTGGCTAAAAAAAACTAGGTGAAAATATATACACGGGGGTGCTTCTTATATACAAGAAGTGGATTTTAAGGATTTACAAGGGTACGTGATCAATTTTATACATATATATATACAGTGGATTTTTGGTGAGATGTAAGTATTCCTCAAACTTATTCGACACAAGCTTTTCACACAATTTTTGAAAACTATAGTCCAAAATAGTTTTTACAAACATTTTACACACATTTGAAAACATTTTGCAAAGGCTTTCAAAACAGTATATATATAGGTTTTTCAAAACATTTTTGCAACCATTTTTCAAACCATTTGCAAATCATTTTTCAAACATTTTTATTTCACACAAAGAAAATAAATTTTACAAACCACACATTTTTACAAAGGTTGAAAACATATAACAAAATATTTTCAAAATAGTTTTCAATAGATGTTCACAAAGATTTTCAAACTATTTTTCAAACATTTTGCAAAAAACATTTCCACCTGATTTATTAATCAGTAAATACCAAAAAGAATTTGAGGAATAACCACATCTTTTTATTAAGGATTTTAATGAATTTTAAAGAATTATTAGCCATATAATTAAGAAAATACGAAAGTACGAGTTATGGCTAAAGTATATACATAGTATATACGACCCCCCTATACTTAGCTTGAGCTATGTCCTCATAGATCAGAGAGAAAAGAGGACATAACTCGTACTGAGTATAGATAAGTCTAAAGGATAAATGAATGAATCAATGAGAAGTTGACCGTCCCCCCTATACTTAGGATCAAATAATCCTAAGTATAGCAGACTGTACACAAAGCAGGGAGGGTCAAGGGTGGGAATGAACAGATCGTACTCGGGTTGTTTCCCCCTATACTTAGGGTAAGATATCCCTAAGTATAGACAAGAAGAGGAGACAATGGAGAGGATAGAAAAACTCGGGGTGCCAACCCCCCTATACTTAGGACAAGGTACGTCCTAAGTATGGAAAACTGTCTACAAGAGCGGCACCTTTTCGGTAGATGAAGAAGATAGAAGAGGAAAAGAAGAAAATAAGAAAATAAATCGACAGACAACAGGGTGATATGAACAAATGGATTTGTACAGCGGAAGATGGAATTGATCACCATGTATGAGATGCAGATGATGCGAGTCAAAAGACACATCTCATACCAGAAGAATGGGGGCAACGTCAATGGTCGGCGGATCATGATCAAGATATAGCTTCAAGCGTTGACCATTGACGCGGAAGGTAGAAGAAGATGACGGTTCAGATATGTCGATGCTGCCATTGTCATGTACCTTCCTGACCACATACGGTCCTTTCCACTTGCTCTGCAATTTCCCTGGGAATAATTTCAGCCTGGAATCAAACAACCATACTCTCTGATCGGGCTCAAACTGTTTATGGCTGATATGCGAATCGTGCCATGTCTTCACTTTCTCTTTGTACTGTAGGCTGTTGGAAAAGGCTGTGTCTCTCAATTCTTCCAGGGCTGCCAATTCTGCTCTTCTCTGGTCTCCTATACTCTCGGGATCTAGAAGCAATTCTGTAACTGCCCAAAAAGATTTGTGCTTGATTTCCACTGGCAAATGGCACGGCTTGCCATAGACGAGACGAAAGGGAGATGTCCCCAATGGATTCTTGAAAGATGTCCGATAAGCCCACAAGACCGAGTCCAAAAGCTGTGACCAATCCTTTCGGTCTGGGCGGACAACTTTCTGCAATATAGTCTTTATCTCCCTATTCGATACTTCGGCAAGACCATTAGTCTGAGGGTGATACGGAGTGGCAACCCGATGGTCAATGCCGAACTCGTCTGCAAGGGCCCGGACTTTGTCATTGATGAAGTGAGACCCCCCGTCTGAAATCAAGACTCTAGGTACACCGAACCGTGAAATGATATTTTTCCTCAAAAATTTGCAAACGGTTTTAGCATCTGCGGCTCGGGCGGGGATAGCCTCAACCCATCGGCTGACATAATCTACAGCGAGCAAAATATGCTCGAATCCCTGACTCTTAGGAAATGGGCCCATGAAATCAATCCCCCATGCATCAAAAACCTCACAGAAGTGAATGGGTTGCATGGGCATCATGTCTCTCTGTTCGCAGGTTCCCATTTTCTGACAGTCAGTACATCTCTTCACGAACTCATCAGAATCCTTGAAGAGAGTAGGCCACCATAGGCTGGATTGAAGCACCTTCTGTGCTGTCCTTTTTCCAGAATGATGTCCTCCTGCCTCAAGCTTGTGGCAGTATGTGAGGACGCTATGCTGCTCTTCTTGAGGAATGCACCTCCTCCAGATACTATCCCCTCCTTCATGATAAAGGACGGGATCCTCCCAATGGTAAAACTTGGCCTTAGCTAGGAAGGTCTCAAGTTTCTGCCTGGGCCAACCCTGAGGGACTGTCTTGGCAACAAGATAGTTTACAAAGTCAGCATACCACGGGAGTGAGGTGACAGCCAAGATCGCCTCATCTGGAAATGTTTCTGTGATAGGTGCGCTGGGCTCAGATTCCTCAAGATTCTCCAATCTGGAGAGATGATCTGCCACCACATTCTTGACTCCAGGCTTGTCCTTAATTTCAATATCAAATTCCTGGAGTAGAAGGATCCATCTGGTGAGACGTGCTTTGGCATCCTTCTTAGCCATTAAGTACCGGATGGCGGTATGATCAGTATAAATGGTCACTCTAGATCCGAGAATATATGATCGATACTTATCAAGAGCGAAGACTACGGCCAGCATCTCTTTCTCAGTCACAGTGTAATTCCGCTGCGCGGCATCCAAAGTCCGGCTGGCGTAGTGAATGGCGAACGGTAAACCATCCCTCCTCTGTCCAAGCACAGCCCCAATGGCAAAATCTGAAGCATCCGTCATGATCTCGAATGGAAGAGACCAATCGGGTGGCTGAAGGACAGGAGCCGAGACAACCATATTCTTGAGAGTCTCAAATGATTCAAGACACTTATCATTAACAATAAACTCGGTGTCTTTGGTGAGCAAGTCAGTAAGCGGTCGGGCAATTCGACTGAAGTCCTGAATGAACCGTCGGTAGAAACCGACATGCCCCAGAAAAGACCGTAACTGACGCAAGTTGGACGGCGGATTGAGTTTTCTGATGATATCCACCTTAGCCAGATCGACCTCCATGCCCCTGTTGGAGACGATATGACCAAGGACCGTCCCCTGAGTCATCATGAAATGACTCTTCTCCCAGGATAAGATAAGATTAACCTCAATGCAGCGCTTCAGCACACGGTCTAGGCAGTCAAGACAAGCATCGAACCCGTCGCCATAGACCGAGAAGTCATCCATGAAGACCTCTAAACAGTCACCCACCATGTCCGAGAAGATGGACAACATGCACCTTTGGAATGTCGCTGGAGCGTTACATAGACCAAAGGGCATCCGTCTGAAAGCATACGTCCCAAACGGACAGGTGAATGTCGTTTTCTCCTGGTCTTCGGGCGCAATGGCCACTTGATTATATCCAGAGTACCCATCAAGAAAGCAGTAATGACTCTTCCCGGCTAAACGCTCGATAATCTGATCAATGAAGGGAAGCGGGAAGTGATCCTTCTTGGTGGCCTCATTCAATCGTCTGTAGTCCACATAGACCCTCCAAGAAGTCGGTACTCTGGTAGCGATCTCCTCTCCAGACTCATTGACAACTGTAGTGATACCCGTCTTCTTGGGTACCACATGTAACGGACTTACCCATTTGGAGTCGGAGATGGGATAGATGAAATCGGCGCTCCACCACTTGGAAATTTCTTTCATGACTACATCTCGAAGATTCGGGTTCAGCCGTCGTTGGAACTCACGCGACGGCTTAGCGTTATCTTCAAGATAGATATGGTGGGAGCAAAGATTAGGGCTCAGCCCTTGGAGATCAGCTATACTCCAACCGATTGCCTTGCGGTTTCTTTCAAGAACCTCCATCAGACGAGATTCTTGTTCTCCAGTCAAATCTGCTGAGATAATGACTGGGTGCATTTCTGGCTCTCCAGCAAGGAATCTGTACTTCATTGATTGCGGCAGAGGTTTTCGTTCTGGACAACTGGGAGGTGGCAGATCTGGCTTCTGATATGTCTGTGTAAATGCTACCAGGTCTGCATGTGAGAACTCTCGCTCTGCATGAATTGCTGACGAAGGGAGGCCTGATGGATCATCAATAAACTGCACCGGCTCGCACTCTGTCATGGTTGTTGGCTCAGTAGGAATCAGACAAGGTAAATAGTCATCAAAGTCATCCCAATCAATGTCTGAATCCGAGGGATCAGAAGACGATGAGCAAGATTGAAATTCTTCAGCACCACTCATTACAACACTGTCAGCCTCAGAGATATCCTCATCCAGGGATGTGCTCTCCCGGCTCTCGACCGCCATGAGCTTGAGAAACAGTGAATCTGTAGGCAAGGCGAGGGTCGGTGCTACGGGATCCTTCCAGTTGGATTCATCATCAGTCATCTCGAAATCACAAACCTGGTGGATGTCTAGCTCCACCTCTGTCATCTGCTCGGCTTCGCTGGACTGTTCTGAGCATTCTGCCTCTCTGGCTCTGATTTCTTCGATCGTCTCTATTTGTATGGTTTCGCCCTCTACGCGAAAACATACCTTCCCGCTATCATGGTCGGTCACTGCCTTGGCAGTGGCCAAGAATGGACGTCCGAAGATGATGGGGGCATCAGTTACCGACTCAGGGATCTCCATGTCCAACACAACGAAGTCCACGGGGAATTTCAGGCCCTGAATGGTAACGACCACGTCTTTCAATAACCCCTTCGGCCTCTTAATCGACCTATCAGCAAACTGAAGGACGGTTCTGCTTCGAAGAAGAGGGCCAAACTCGAACTGCTTGAGTAAGGCTGCCGGAAGGAGGTTAATTGAAGAGCCGCTGTCTAATAGAGTACGATCAAACTGTTGCTCCTGAATCTCGCATCTGACATAGGGAGCTCCTGCGTCTGGTCGCTTGGCTGGCAATGTGTTCTGAATGGCGCAGCAAGTGTTATGAGTGAGCATATGGATTTGGTCTCTGTGCCTCTTCTTCCTTCGAACAGTAGTTGTCTCTTTCAAGTTCTTTTTGAAGAAGGGGATATGCTCAAATGCTTCTCGTAGAGTCAGCTGAATGTGAAATCTGTCAATCATTTCATTGCCAAACTCTACCTGCTGATTCTTTTTTGGATTTTCTTTTTTACTCCCCTTCGCTCGGCGGAGTGCCTCAGGGAAGGGGATTGTAGGGGCCTCCTCAGATGGAGGACTAGGAATCGGTCCCTGTGCCTGTGAAGACGGAGAGTCCATACGATAATCATCATTCACCACATATGGATTCATAATTTGAACAGAAACCTTTCCTTTATTCATATTTTTGTTTTTGTTTTTGTTCCCACGGTCTCTAGATACAAAATGTGGCAACATCACAGATGGCTCAACAAAAGTGGATGTGGTGGCCTCAGTACCACCACTAGCACCTGTCTTCGCGGCATCAGCACCGTGCTCTGGCTCAGCATCCAAAATGGTGGCATCAGCACCACCGTCTGCATCTGGTATCACAACGGCATCAGCACCGTCGTCCTGGTCTCCATCATTGGTGGCATCAACACCACCGTCTGCAACATCATCTGTAGCGGCATCAGCACCACTCCTCTGCTCCTCTGGCGCTCCTGATTCTGCATCTGGTTGTCGCTCAGAAGAGGCGCCGCCGGCTGGCATCCTACCGCTCCTAGTAGTAACAAAATCAGCATCATAATAGGAATAAGACATGTCACTCAAATAATCACTAGGAGAGGTATCCTCTGTGGACTCTACCTGCTCAGATTTTCTTTTTAAATTATTAGGGTTTGGTTCGATCTGAGCGGGTATGGCGGCCTTGCCTTTGATGAAATCCCTCATCTCCTGTCGGAATTCATCCATTTCTTGCCTGAAAGATGCTCGCTGTTCAGATAGCAAGCGGGCAAGATCATCAAGAGCAGGGTTCTCGAAGGCTGGACCCTGAGAACCGGATGTATGTCCCTGCTGGAAATGGGGCTGCTGCTGCTGGTGTTGTTGCTGAAACTGGGGGGAAGGCTGGTGATAAGAATGCTGAGGCGGCTGACGCTGCCTCCACTGTTGTCCCTGATAGGCGGGACGAGGACCACTCTGGTATTGTTGTGGCTGGGCATACTGGGGCTGCTGGTTGTTCTGATGTGGCTGGCTGCTCTGCTGTCCTTGAGCAGGGGGATGCTGTTGGGATGAGGAACCACCATTACCCCAACGGAATCCGGGATGATCCCTACGAATTGCGGGCTGAGGGTATCGGTCATACCAAATCCCGTTGACTTCCATCAACGGTTCCTGCTCGAAGGAAGGTGGAGGAAGAACTGCCAGCGGTTGCTCCGGCTGATACACCACCATCTGCGTCTCCTGAGATGGCGGTTGCTCTGGATGGTACTGCAACAATGGAACCGGCTCCGCCTGGATATGGTTCACCTGGCGGTATGAGGTGGAGGCCTGGTTGGGATTGTTGCTGCTGGAAGCAACCTGTGACCTGGGAGGCTGTTGGGAATGGGCTTGTGCCTCCTGAATACAGAGAATTTGAGCCTTCAGATCACTCATTGTTTTGGTGAGAAGGTCCATCTGGGCTAGACCTTGGTTCTGTTTCTTTTCGAGGATCTCCATGCGGTCCAGCTTTTCATTGATAATGCCCATGTCGGCTGCTGCTGACTCGGCTTGTGCTGCGGCTACCGACGTTGTGCTGGGACCGACATCGATGCGAGCGATCCTCTGAAATGATCCCGCTCCTTGCGGGGGCTTCTGCTGATTGTAGACTCTGGCCTGGGTCATCACTGTGGAGTTCTCTGCCATACCTTCGTAGATGGCCCATACATCGTCTTCACCTTTAGAGAAATATGATCCACCGCAAGAGGCGTTCACAAGCCCCTGCAGCTCCGGTGTCAGCCCACAGAAGAAACTCTGCACCAGGTGGGGCTTGGAGATATCGTGATGTGGACACCGGTCTATGAGCTCTCTGAATCGATCCCATGCTTCATGGAACTATTCATTTGGGATCATGACGAAGTTGCTGATCATGGCTCGAGCTGCGTTGGTCCGGCCGAGAGGATAGTATTTCTTCAAATATACGGACCGGAGATCTGCCCAAGTATCGACGAATCGCCCTAGATGCTTGAGCCAATATGCGGCTCGATCAACCAATGAGAACGGGAAGGCGATCATCCTGATAGTGTCCTCGGTCAACAACCGATCGTGGATAGTGCTGCATATCATTTCGAACTCTTGGAGATGGAGGTGCGGCTCTTCGGTCGGCAGCCCATGGAACTTGGGAAGAAGCTGAATCATGTGGTGTCGAAGCTCGAAGTCTCCGTGGATTGGCGGGAGTCTGATCCACCGGTGAGTGAGGGACGAAGCTGGGTTGTGCAGCTCCCTCATGATGGTCTGTGGCGGTCGCTCACCATCTGGATTGCCTCCTCCTGCATCAGGTCCTCCTCCTTCTCCGCCACCGCCTCCTCCAGGTTGGTTCTCTCTCAGCTGTGCGATTTCTCTCATAAGGTCACCCATGAAAGTGCCCTGGTCTCGGATCTGCCTCTGCATAGTCTCCAGGGACGCTAGCAAGGAATTGTTGATGGCCACTTGGTCAATAATGAACGGAGGATGGTCGTGATCATCTGGGTGCTCGCCTCTGTCTGCCATTACTGGATTCTCTGAAAATGCAAAAGAGGCCATTTCAGGTGCTGTTGAATGAGATGAACTCTGTGATGCACTGAATTCTGACACAATCGGACTGAGGGAAGGAGAATGGGAAGGGTGGTCGAGGGGGAACAGGGTGGATGTAAACTCGGGCTCGGAGAGCGAACTCTCCGAGGCATTCCTAGATGAGTAAGGAGGAGTGCTAGATAGCGGTGCCGACAAGGTCGGCCTAAGAGATCTCCGTCCCATCATCTTGATTATTCGAGAGGAGTAGGGAAAATGCAAGGTAAGAAGAAGATAAAATGCAACAAAATTGTGCACGATTGTGCGGTGTTTTTGATCTTGACCTTAATAAATCTAACAATCAAACACAAAGCAAGGGTAAGTTCACCAACTCAACTCGTGAAGCCGTGAAGGATCGGCTTTTATCTCGTCAGTTTTAGCTTGTTTTCAGGTATTTATCTTTTCACGAGTCCTTAGAGCGCTACGCCTATAGGAGCGAGAGTACTGGCAGGAAAGTGTCCCCGTACTTGTCCTCCTCCTGTGTAACCTGTAACTTGCGCTTTTTGAGGTCCTTGTAACCCTTCCTGGATCCCTACTCAGCCAAAGAAATAGAGGGAGGAAGCCGATAGGCGAAACCGATACTTCGGACCTCGCTCGCAACGGAATCACCCGTGAGCGTACAAGGTCCTACTCGGACGCAGCCGGTGAGACAGACACACCCGTGAAGGCGTGGCCTAGGCTCGGTACTTCGGACAAGGTCGGTGCTCACACAATAGTGAGTCACCAATGGCGACCAAGTCCTACTCGACTACGTACGATAGTAGCGCCAATACTTCGGAAATCCAGGCGATACACAAGGCAGCCACAAGTTGGGTTTTGGGCTCTAATCCTTACGAAGCGCTCACCTCACTTGGAAGGAAACCTTCCCATGCAACCTGAAGACAAGTGAGGGTGTTACTCTCCCCAAGCAATGAATCCAATTACCAATTTTATTTTGGTCAAGTTTTCTTTAGCAGTCCCTTTTTTAATTTTTTTTGGTGTTATCGCTTCTTTTGAGTAAATTCAAACAAGCGCCTAACGGTTTTTGTATTTTTCCTTTATCCTACTTTGTTCCAAAAACAGAGGGAGAATAGAGTCGGAAAAGCCGTGCAAGTCGACACCAAGGTGGAAATCTCACCTTTGTGCCTAGATGATGCGTGCAAAGTAAGAGGACTTACAGCGAATCCCAGCTCTCTCCATGCGGGATGCAAAGCAGAATTTTTAAACCTATGCTATATGGCAAAATGCAAGCGGAAATCGTCCTAGAACAGGCAACTGCTAGCGTGAAGAACCACAAGCTATCTAGTAACTCCTAATCCGAGTGTCCGGTCTAGGCTCACCCCTCCTCTGCCCAACACATTTGGGGTAGGAGAAAGCGCTTGTTCGGGTGTGAGCTCGCGGCGCGTGGATTTGGAAGCTACTAGCTAACTGTTTGATTATTCTAAGTCCAAGTACGAATCTATAGGATCATGCAAATATAATTAGGTGTTTGGACCTGTTCTAATCGAATCAAGCAGAACCTAGAACTAAGAGCTCAATCCACAAAAGAAAGTGAAAAATGAAAACAAAACCGGAAAATGACAGCGATAAAAACTCGATAAAATCCGCGGTGAGCCCCCGGGTGAACAAACACCCGGAAATTAGGCCCGAATGTCTAAGTGTCCAAGTCCAAATGTACCTGTATTATTACAAATTAAATGAATCACTCTCTCACCAAAAATAAATGAAAACTAATCTAATCACTCTCTCTCTCACTCCTTGCTCTCTCCTGCCGACTTGGCTAAAGAACAGCCGGCTCCGCTTCCCAAGGATGCGTCGGGTCACCTAGGCGATCCGCCTCGCTCCGCGGTCCCTCGCAAGAAGACAAAGAAGAGTGGTCAGATAGCTCAACAAGATATATCAAAATGTAAGAGATGGAAAATGATGCTATGGTAAATAATCACACAATCAATCAAACAAAATATGAACTACTCGTTGTTGCTCCCCGGCAACGGAGCCATTTGATTTAGCCGAAAATAGGTGGTCTTAAGTTCAGCACAAAGCGTGAACTCAGTCGGTGTGGTGACCACACTAAATCCGGACTAAAGTCAACAATTAACCCACACTAAGATCAATGAATTAGAACTAATGCGGAGTTAAAATTTATTTTTAACTCTACATAAAAGATGTATAGGTGCAAGTATGTAGAGAGTTCGAACACAGGGAACAAGCAGGATAGTTCAAGCAAATGAATGCACAAGTGTGTGTGTGATGTGTGGAGTGTCTACGCTAAGCAAGCAAAGAAAGGAAATTTTGTGGGTTTTTAATTTTTAAAAAATTTTTTTATTTTATTTTAATTTTTAATTTTGTATTTGATTTTTAATTTTCTGATTTTTATATTTTATATTTTATAATTTTTTATTTTCTTTTTCAATATTGGAGACTAGGGACAATATACTAAAAGGCAAGCTAAAATATTTATAAAAATGCACAAAAATACTCAAAAATTCAGAAATAAAATGTTTTTGGTATTTTTATAATTTTCTACTGTTTTTGTGATTTTGGGGGGTTTTTCTAGGTGTTTTTGATATTTTTAAATACTGAAATAAGAGAAAACAGTGGAAATAAGGTTGGCTGTGAATAAGATGAGATTTAAAAATACCAACCAGTAACTCAAAATTTTCACACTATTTTTCAAATAAAAAGGATAAAATAAGGAACAAACAGGAACTGAGATTTTGATTTTTGGAGTTTTCTACTATTTTATATATTTTTTGAAGTTTTTGAGTGTTTTTAAATTTTTAGTGTTTTTCTTTTGAGATTTTTAATGATTTTTGGACTGACACTAAAATAGGATAAAATAGACACTAGGTGATTTTTTTTGGAATTTTTGGAGGTGTTTTAATATTTTTTTGGTATTTTCTAAGCTAGACAGTGCACAAATAGCAAGTTTTTTATTTTTAATAAATATGAAAATAAAGTAAAATCAAAAACTAAATAGATGGCGTGAAAGTTCAAGGTAACAGGAGCCTAACCCTAATTTTGTGGAATTTTTGGACTTGAAATGATCATTCAAATAAATACAACAAGCATCCAAACATTAAACAGTCCTGGCAGGGGTATATTTGCAATATCCGAAACGTCCAGGGGCACACATGCAATTTTCCACAAAAATATACACTGTATATTCAATTTTAAGCACCAAAATACAATTACAAAAGTCGCCTGGGCCTCTTAGCACTTTTCCCACCAGGGCGCGTGACTTGCACGCGCCTGGCGAGGACTAAACTGTAATATTACGAAACCCTGGGGGCCTACTTGCAAAATAACCAAAAAGTTTACACGTGCTGCAATAGTTTTAGGACTAAAACGAAATACACAAAAGACCGAGGGTATCCTTGCAAAATGCCCACCCCCTCACGTGTACAGGTCACGTGAGGTGACGTGGCGAAGGATCTAAGTGCAAATAAGCAAAGTTCAAGGGTCTCTCTGCAAATATTACAACATTTTTACACTACAGACAAAAGTTTAAAGACTAATAAATAAATACAAAAAGTGCGAGGGTTGGGATGCAAAATACCCTCGCTCGGGCGCTCCGATGACGACACGTGGCTCAAATCCAACGGCTGGTGGGCGAAGCGCGATCCAGCGGCTGGGAGCGAGCCACTAATCCACGTGGCAGTTTGGGAACGGCCGATGACGGTTGGCGTCGACGTCTGAGATTAGATCTCAGAAAGAGATCTGACGGTGGATGGGCTTGGAAGATCGGACGGTCGTCACGCGAACTGGAGCTGCGGCTCAATCGGACGGTGGAGAAGCGAGGAGGAAGAACAGGGAAGAAGGCTGGCGGAGGCGAACTTCCCCGACTCCGATCTCGCTCCTCAGGCGTTGGACGGGCTTCAAAATGGAGCTGCAGGCTCCTGGAAGGTCCTTCTATGGACTGGATGGCTCGGATTCGCCGAAGGAGCGTCGAGGTGCTGGCGCGAAGGCGGCGGAGCTTTGCGCTCCAGATATCTCCGGCGAGGAATCAAAATGGCCCTCCAGGTGCTTTCAAGGGTCTTTGACCTGCAAAAAGTTGTGAAAAGGCCCAGGGCAAATTGCTTGGGCCTCGCGGAGGTGTGGGGATGTGTGCTACGAGGTGGCGGCGAACGGTCGGAGGTGCGCTACGGCCAAAGTGGGTGATCGAGCGATTCAGATGATGGAACTTCGAATTTTTTGGGGGATATTGATCCTAAGGCTAGCAGGAGTTAAATGCAAGAAATAAATAAGCGGGGCGAGCCCTCGATGGCCAGAGCCAGAGGGAAAATAGGTACCTCGACCGGCGACTTCGCGGGAGGTGGTGGAGGCTCCCTCGACTTCGCGCGCCTTGGCTGAAGGGCTGGCGGTGGAGCTGTCACCTCCACGGAGCTCAGGAGCACGATGATGGCGCTGAAGGGTGGACCAAGGGGACTCAAATTCGAAATGGAAGAGGGGGAGTTGGTTTTAAGTGGTTTGACCCGAGGTGACAGGGGTCCAAAGATCAAGGCCTATCTTGCGAATCTTGGGTCCGACGACCAAGGTTAAGCATGGGCGAGCTAGAGGGAGGATCGAGGAATAATGTTGCAGAAGGTTGCAACACAAAAAGATGAAAGTCTCGGCCACGAAAAATCCATGAAATTGGGTCGAAACCGAGGTTGTCAGGAGCTACAGGGGGTAGGTCAGACTGTTGACCTAGGTCAACAGTCCTGGCCTCCTGGTTGGTCCACGTGGACCAACCAGGAAAAACCCTGGAAAAACATTTTAATAATTCTATTTAAAATACTAAATGGCCGAATTAGTTAAAAGTTATAAAATAAAAAATGTTTAAAATTTTATGTAGTATTTTATTTTGTTTTTTAATTATTTTTATGACTTATATTTTTACAAGTTGCCTTTTTAACCCTATATAGGTATAATACCTATGTATTTTGATATTTTATTTTTATTTAGGTATTTTATTTTCATTATTTTTATTTAGTATTTTATAAAATTGTAACATACTTTTATATACATAAATATATTTTTATTGTATTTTTCTGTTATGTTTTGTATATTTAATAAAATACAAGTGTACTTTATACAGGTATAAGTATGTGCAGTATGCCTATGTATTCTTTATATAGGTATTTTTATTTTTATTTTTCTTTGCATTTTATTTCAATTTTAATGCACATATGTATTATAAGTAATATTCACAAAATTATAAAAATATAAAAATGAATAAATAATGGATAAAGAATAAATTGAATATTTTATTCAGTACAAGTATACAACAGGGCTCCAAAACTCAACTTTCAAACCGTAGCTCCGCCAAATGCGAAACCACCGCCATTGGATAGATTATTTTATTCTATATACAATTAAAGGTGAGTTTGCTACATTTGGAGTTGTCAGTTGTGAGATACGGGTCTGGAAAGTTGGGATTTTGGATTCTTATTCAGACCATATCTTTTTGTCTGTACATGATTTTTATGTGAAATAAATTTTGTATTTTTCTTTATGAAATTATCTACAACTTTCATGCACAAAGTTTCTTTATTTGATGTACAAAAAGTGGAACCAAAGATAGGTCCCAAAATGAATAAAGAATGAATAGAATGAATAGGTATTTTGACTGTATTTCTGACCTTATCTCCCCCTACTTTATTCCTTGTCGACCTATTCATCAAGATGCCTAGGTCTCGGGGGTTTTGGGTCATAAAATATTTACAATATTTTATTCTTTTTCTTTTCTTTATTTATTCTATAATTTTGGCCTTAATTACAGTAATTTATACACTGTTTGGATGCACATGCATGAATGCTAAGATGCTTGATTTAAGGCTATTTACAGGTATTTGCTAGGGTTTTTGGTGCCAAAATGATAGAATAAAGATGATGAAATGTGGATTCATCAATGGGTAAAAGTTGTAAAAAAAGAGAAAGCGTGTTTATAAATTATCGTAAATACATGTAAATCTGTATAATGTGTATAATTAGTAAAACATGTATAATCTTGCTTGTAATAAACACATGTGCTGTAAATTGTTGTAAGTGGGTGTATAATAATTTTTTATCAAATAAAAATGGCTTCTCATTTATTCTTGCATAAAAAAATAGTTTACACTTCATTCATGTGCATTTCATGCATCTACATTTCATTAGCATATCATGCATATGCAAAATGGAAAGTAAGCGGGTTCTGAACTGAGTCATGAGAAAAAATCGAGAGTGGACTTGGCCTGACCTTAATCTACTTAATTTCAGAGGAACTCCACTGGGAAGTAGGATTTTAGAAACTTCAGGTCATAGACTTAATTCTCCAAGTTTCACAGGACAATGTCTAGACTTTGACTCTTAGTAACTAACATGGTCGCCTCACTCTGAGGTCTGGATAATGATTTGTACAACTTGGAGACTGTTGTTCTTCAAACCCCAATTCTTATAAGGAGTTCTACCATATTATCAATCCAAATGTCGAGTCGAGCTCTATTTTCACCTTTTTCTCATGACATTAGTATGGAACCCAATATTTTTTCATGTATGCATTCATTTTAGTTGCTCGGGGACGAGCAAGGTTTAAGTATAGGGGGTTGATGAACATGTGATTCATCACTTTAAAAGTTGAAAATAGAGCTATGTTTCCATATAATTATTTGAATTTAATCATTTATATTGCATTATTATCATTCATGCATTTATAATTAAGGTTCGAATTTTCGCATTCATAATTGCATAAATAAGAAGCCACAAATTATGTGTATTATCACCTGTATATTCTCATAATTTTCCTATTTTTAATTATTTTTCACTAATTCCAAATCAAATAAAATCAACTTTATTATGTACATAATACTAACCTTAATAGAGAAAAAATATCAAAAAAATACTAACTTGTATAATTTCTCAATAAACTAGTTTGGAGACAAAAAGGCGTAAATGTGAATATCTCTCTCTTATGGTTGTTGGACACGCGAGCTCACGGCAGACCATTATGCAATAAATGTTATTGCAAATCATTCCCTGATCTAAAATGAAGAATAACTAATTTGCATTATAGGTCCCTTAGTACAATTAGGGTTATGTACAGTTGTTGATTCAAATATTGAATCATAGAGGTTGGTGCTTGGATGATATTTAAAGAGTTAAATTGAGGACACATCAAGCACCGTCAAGTGATTATTAAGAGATAATCTCCATCTTGAGAAGAAGATGACAATTCTTCTCTAAAGGCCAATATCTAATCGAACTCTTAATGCAGGTCCTCTACATAGGAATAGAAATTCAGAGGTGTTAGATAAATTAGGTCAAAGATTTGACTTAACGAGGTCAAGATAACCAAGACCTATATCATATACTGTCACGATATAGGCACGCATCCTCTGACCGGAGACATATGTGTTACTATATGTCTGAGCATGTACATTTGGTAGACCAATAGGTTGATGACCTAGACAAGGTCTATCACTAACGAGTTGATGTGCATGCAAGGGCATATGAGTAATATGATCTCTCAAACAGATCATATAGGTTCATTATTGAACTGGAAGATATGAGCTTATCATGAGATATTGGGATCAAATTCCATGCACGACCGTCTCGTGTTGGAAGCTTGACTGAATTTGTAGGTATGATATATACTTTTGGAAAGTATATGATCAATACCTAGGTATGATATATCCTTTTGGAAAGTATATGATCGATACAAACTCCCAATGATCGAATGAGAACCCTGAAGGAGATAATTCAAATGTGATCTAAAAACTTGGGGTTTATTCTAGGTCTTCCAAAGGGTGATGCGATCGTAAACGATTGTATAACCATGACGTTTCCATTCTAAGGGAGTGATGAAACGAGTTTGGATTTTAGTGACTCCTATGAATAGAGGAGTAACCTAATCTTTGTCCAAATGTTAGAAATTGATCTGAATGTGATTCAGATGCAATGAAGAGATTAGATTTACAATTTTCATTTAATCAAACATCTTTGAGAGGTCCCCTTGATATGGATTTGAGATATGATCTCAATATCCAAGTCACTATATATAGAATACACAATCACCATGTCCTTATCTCCAAATATCCGCGGAGAAAGCACATTATTCTTAAAAGATTTCAAGAATAATTCCATTGTTGATAATATATCTGAGCATTCAAAAATTGATAATTAAATGTGATTTTTTTTATTCTAAATAATATGAATATAATTAATGTTATGTAGACACATGAGAATAGAGATCCAAGATAACTAAATATAATTTAACTATCAAGTATACGAATAATGGAGACATCACTATCCATAATAATCATATATATTATAAAAATGATTTATAATATAATGGAGAGATTTAATTATAAATAATATTTACCAATAAAATGTTGATGAGAATTGGATTCACATTAGATAATTATTTGTAAATGCAATTTACATTTTGTTTTGGATGTGGAATATGATTCACAATTTATCAATAGCATGATTGAAATTATCACAAAATAATTTGGAATTATTTTTGTGAATATACATGCAATATTTTTTGTTGCACATATGGGATTTTTGGAGAGATATGAGATCTCTCAAGTAAGGAAAAAGAGGAGCATACTCCCCTTTAAGAGGAGGGACGACCAAGGAGTGCCACTCCTGGTATGGTCGTCCCCTCTATTAAGGGAAGGAGGGTTGTCCTATTTCCTTTAATTCCATATGAGCTTAATTTGATTTAAATTAAATCTGTTTGCAACATATTTATTTTATTATTGAAATAATTAATGTTGTAAATTTATGCAATAAAATCATGGCATCTACACCATTGATTTTATGTGCGCATGGATTAAGATCCATGGACATCAAAAATAGTATAAAAAGGGTAGCCCTAGATATTTCTTTTACATTACAAGAGAAACTCTCTCCCTCTATTCTCTACACACCCTTTTTCTCTCTCAATTGCAGCCTTCCACATATTAAACCAAAGAGGATTGTCGTCAACCGTCACGCGTGTGCTGTCGGATCAAATGATTATAGATTTCCTCCATCTTATATGCTTCTTTCTCGTGAAGAAGGCATTGGATTTCGTGAGATGAAATCAGGAGACTCCTCACTCGGATCATCAACTTGGATTGAGGGAAGCATGCATCTTATACACTTGCACGCAAATGCGACCTTCGTTGGCTCAGACTCGAGGTAGGAGAATCTCTTACTTTAGAGATTTACAATCGCAACCACGCTTCAACATCTATTCCTTTGAACTCATTTGTGATCATGATGAAATGAATTGAGAAGTATTCTCAAATCATGTGGTTTCATTCATTTAAAAATTTTAAATTCTGCTGCCTGATAGTATGACTAGTTGCCCTAGCTCATAAGTGATGCGACCTACACGCTTCTGTGATATGATAAGGCCCAAACTATAGCATTAAATATTATCCTATGAACCCCTACTAACTTTTTTTGAATTAATGTATATTCAATTATCTACAAATCAAGACTAAATTCAAAAGAATCGAAGTTCATAAGTGAAACTTGGGTTTTGGCACCTCATTGCATACTGTACATATTGACTGATTTTTACCTTATTATTTTGTGTACAAAAATAAATCTTTTAAATTTATTCATTATTTATTTATTTTCTTTTATTTTATATTTTAATAAAGTATGTAAAAATCTAAATCAAAGTTGAATTAAAAATCTAAGAAAATAAATCACTTTAAGTCTGTACATAAGTCCCTTTTATTTTATTTCTTTATTTTCTAAATAATTAAAAATATCAAAACTAGGTTAATGTGTAAATATTTATTTTATATTTTATTAGACTTTATCTTGATTTTTATCATATTTTAAAAATATTAAAAAATTGCAAAACTAAAAAATACATGTATTTTATACATAGAGTACCATCAAAAATACAGTTTGTACATATGATTTCTTTTGATTCTGTTTCCTTCACAAAAGCTATAGATCTCACCAAGATGAACGATTTTAATATAGACCACTTTTTAATTTGACAAAATTTGCTATTTTAGTTTGCTTTTTTTGTTTTATTTTTTGAATTTTGTAGAGGCGACACATGGCCGCTCCTGGAGCTGCCACTTGCCCATCCACTTACACCACTTAAGCTCTTTCTTTTGGGGTCGTTGGATGAAGGGTGCTTCATCAATTGTCCCCTTCTAATTCATTTTTTATTTATTTTTGTATTTTCTTTTATTTTTACTTTAATTATCTCTTTTACCGCTATGTGGTGTGTCCACGGCTGCTCGATCTTAGCCGATCGAACAGCAGTGGTCGGTCTTCTCCCCTCCGCCTCTTGCGGCGGTGCCCAACTGTCCTCTGCAAGCTTTGGCCGCACACCACCTCCTTCTGCACACTCGCATCGCCTCTTCACCCTCAAACTCGTACCCCACCTCTCCAACCATCACACCCCATCTCATCCACGATCGTCCACCCCAACGATCTCCACCTTCCCTTAAATCTCACTGAACCCTAACTAACCCGCTTTAAAACCCGACCTGTGGCTATCATGGACCATCATCCACTATTGGGAGAAAGCTTGTCTCAACCCCTGTGCTCCATCAGGTGACAACAGACGTAGCGACGGTCGAGCGATGATGGTGTGTCCTCTTCGGTGAAATTCTTGGAACCACGTAGCTGCAGCTCTCTGATGAATATGTGATTCATCACTCTAAAAGTTGAAAATAGAGCTTCATTCCCAAGTAATTAGCTGCATTTCCCCAATTATTCTACATTATTGTCATTCATGCACTTGTAGATAATATTCACATTTTATCACTCATATTTGCATTAAATAAGAAGCCAAATTCTCTTGTAAAAATCACTTGTATATTTACCATATATCCCTTATTTTTATCTATTTTTCATCAACTCAGAGTTGAATAAAATCGAATCTATAGTGTATATTTTACTAACGCTAATAAAGGGAAAATATCAAAAAATACTAACATGTAAAATTGACCAATAAAACCGAAACCCTAGTCTGAGACTAAAAACCTTAACATGTGAATATCTCTCTCATACAGTCTCCTATGAACCCTACTAACTTTTGAATTAATGTACGTTCGATTACCTTCAAAACAAGACCAAATTCAAAAGAATAGGAGTACATATGCGAAACTTGGGTTTTGGGCCCCTTTGTATATTATACAGATTGACCAAACTACCCCTTTATTTTACCTTTTTATTTTCTTAATTATCCAAAAAAAATAAGAATAAGTTGTAGATATTTGTTTTATATTATCTAACTTTTTATTTTTATCTTATCTAAAAATATCAAAAAATCTGCAAAAGACAAAAATATGGTATTTTATACCTATAGGATACCACTAAAAATATTTTTTGTACAAATGACTTGTTTTTATTTTTTATTCTTCACAAAAGTTGTAGATCTCATCGAGACGAGCAACCTTCGTGTTTACCACATTTTGATTTGACCCCTTTTGTTATTTCTTTTTTATTTTTCTTTTGATTTAATTTTTGATTTTTCTGGGAGCGATACGTGGCAGCTCCTGAAGCCTCCACATGTCACCCCATTTTGTTTATTTATTTTCAAAAATTTTATTTATTTTATTATATTTATATTTATTTATTATTTAGTTATTTAATTTATTTTACATTATTTATTTATTTTAATTATTAATATTATTCCTTTTATTTTAATTTTATTATTTATTTTTACCCCTGCCACATAGCCGCCCCCGTACGTGCCACGTGGTGCCTCCAACCCCCCTCCTTCTCTCTCTTCTCCGCCCGGTCACGTGCTTAGCATGTGACCACCCTCGTCCCACTCGCCCATGCAACTTGTGCATCCCCAGCCCCTCGGCCCTCCGTGCCTCGCGGTGGGGCACCATCACCCGCAGGACCTGCTCACCCCGCGCCAAGTCTCTGTGCCCTACTGCTTTGCGCGATGGTGCAACAGTTCCGTAACTGCCCACACTGACCTGCTCCTTCCTCGCTCGCCTTTCCCGTCAAGCCACAACCACCTCTCCACGACCCCCTCTAGTTGCGCCTTCCTCGTTCTCCTCCCCCCCCCCCCCGTATTCTTCCCTCTCTCCCCCCACATCTTCCCGACCAACCCGCACGACCCAACTGACCATAAAAGCCACCGACCCCTCACCGAGGTGCCTCATTCCTCTTCTAGCAAGAAAGAGAGAGAGAGAGAGATCTCCCCGAAGACTCCAGTGACAACGGGGCTAAACGGCAGTCGAGCGAAGATCTCCCTATTCGGTGAGATCCAAAGGAGAAACCCCCTTTGCTGCAACTCTTCGCGAGAAGGTTGCTCAAGCTTCTCACGCCCCATGCCATCGTTAATCGAAGTGACAACCAGGAGTCGTGCTTCACAGCTCCACCTCCGGCGAACCCATCAAGTATTTCCTTTCTCCCTTCTTACTATTTTGTTTCCATTTCTTTGTTTTCTATGCAATTCTTATTCCTCTCAACTACATCCATCAAACTTCTTGTTCTTGTTTTGAACCCCCAATCCGCAAGTAGATCATTTCCCCTCTCCCTCTCGTCGTTGCTTTTCTATCTCGTCGCGGTCCCTCACCATTACTGAGCTCCTGATCCATCACCCCCTTGGAGGTTTTCACTCACCATCCACCATTCACGCTCGATCGAGTGAAACATGCTCAAGCCTTAATATTACTTGTAGGAATCCAAGCTGGTCATGTAATGAAATCCCATTTGAAGCCACCGCTCACCATCTCCTTCTTGACGTTGAGCTATGACTCCGCACCTTCTTCCTCTGGTCATGTGTTGCCTGGAGCACGAGGAAGCAGCAACAACCGTGCACCGCCCTAGCAGCCCAAGCCATCTCTCGGTCGTGTGTCGATCGGGTTCGGAGCCACTTCATCGAGA
Organism: Ottelia alismoides; assembly: GCA_037367405.1. Classification (NCBI taxonomy): domain Eukaryota; kingdom Viridiplantae; phylum Streptophyta; class Magnoliopsida; order Alismatales; family Hydrocharitaceae; genus Ottelia; species Ottelia alismoides. Next base: position 113,437 of record JAZKJV010005051.1, on the reverse strand, counting down.
TCAGCCTAGTGGTCGGTTCCCCTGATCTCAGTCGTGGCCATCCTCCTCACGGACCCCGCTCATCCACCACGAGTCACTCACACCGACAGAAGCTCCATTCCAGTGGCCACTGACCTCTAGGGCGCTCCACCTTGCCCTCCGCTCCTAACTGTCGCCTGACTCCGACTAAGCCACCCGCCTTGATTCAATCATGCCTAAGAAGAACGGGGGAGAAATCCCCACACGTGAGGCGCAACTACCCCCGTAGACATTTTGCGTACCTGCCCTCAAATCTCCTCATATTCACGTGCAGCTCCAGTTCCCAACCAGCTCACATGAAAGTCACGTGCCCCTTGGAAATATTACAGTCCAACCCATGGTCTTCGCCTAAATTTTACTAGAGACCACCACCGCTTGGAGCCATGTGCGTCGCACGTGTGTGCCTAAAAAGTCACATAAACGCCCTCCATAGTATTGTTAATTACATCCCGATCCCTATGCATGTTTATTAATTCATTTTATTTCTGCAATATTGCATTTAGGCCCCTGTCTTTGGGTGTCATTTTGAACCCTCATTTAGCATCATTTTATCATTTTAAAAAAATTCTCATTGTAGAACTACGCATGCTCTATCATTGTGGACACTGAATATATTTTTATAAGCTATGATTTATTTAATATAATTATCTTTGTGGAGAATAGCATATTTTACCCATTAAATGTTCCTTAATTGATATTAAATTATATGTTGCTCCCAAAATTCATAGTAGGTTGATTTTAGGTTCTTCTACATTGTACCCAAATTTCATGTCATTTGCACATATATCGAGGTCATAATAAATTAAATAGTAATTTTAGTAATTGATTTTTAGTTAATTCCATACTTAGTATTTTAAGGAACTAAAAAATGTTTTGGGTACCTGTCACATAGACCTCTCAAGGATAATTTAATCAAATATTGATGTTTGGTATTCATCAAAACTAATTTTCTTAAAATCACATGGTCTGCATATTTAATTCATAATTAATTCATCTTGCATCCAAAAATCCCAAAAAAATACAATAGCTTAATTTCATTATATTTAATATTCAGGCCAAGTTTCATAATTTTTAAACATTATTTGAATGAAAATTGTATTTTAATCCTCGAACTTTGCCAATTTGCATTTCATTCATTAAATTGCATTTAAAAATACAGAAAAATGCCTCTTTGAAAACTTGATTCTAGATTGACTATAAATCAACCTAAGGAGCCAGTTGCCTCCCTGAGTTTGATCTTGGGCTTTCCCAAGTAAAAAGTTTAAATTAACCATTTGCTTTTAATTAACACGTTAATTAAGTGTTTTTTATTAATCCGAGATTGTTGCCTACAATGAAAATTTAACGTTAATTCCACATAATTAACAGGGGTAAATACGGATTTTTCAAATGGTGCCATTTCCGGGGAGGCACGACTTGGGTTATTTTTTACAAAATCTAGATTTTAGATTTTCTACCTCGGGTAGTCGGACCCTCGATTTTTCTTGTGAATATTCGTTTATTTATTTTCCAACATTTTTATTTTTTCTTTATTTTGTGTCTATCTCTCTGGCATATATTTTATCTTTTTGTGCAAAGGCCAGGTGGACTTGGAGCGACTTTCGTGAAGTCGACGCATCTCGAAGTGCATCGGAGGCATGCGATTCGTGGAGAGAGCCGGCTGTTGAGATGCCAAGAAGATTTTTTAAGAGAGATTTTCATTTTTGACAATTAATTTTTAATAATTGCATGATTTCTAATGAATTCTGTTTGGAATCTCGCGCTTGTATCAGGATTGGACATTATCCCCATTGTGATTGTGCAGTTGATTGACGTAGACTATGACCTGCATTAGCGGGTCTCAGAGCAGTTTTAGTATAATATTTTATTGCTTGTGCTCATACTCTATAGGACCACACATCATAATTAAGGAGACACACTTAGACCGCAGAACTATTAATTCAAATCAACTTGTTCATCACTCGCCAATAGAATTGTCTGCCTACGAGCGATTTTCTCGTTTGCATTTCATATAGTATAAATTTCAATTCTACATTGTTGATCATTGTAAGTCTTCTGAAATGGGCATGCATCATTGATTTCATTGATTGCATCGGTTTTTCTTGACTCTTTTCCCCTTGGTTTTGAAACTTAGGTTAAACGGAAATCGAGACTGATCATTAGGCATGCCATGTTTGGTGGACTACTTAAGTGATAACTGACCTTAGAATCAGGACTGCTAATTGGAGTTGACCCCAAAAAATGACTAAAATTAACCCTTATTTGTGGGAGAGCAACCACGTCATTGCTTGAAATTACTTGCAAGTGAGAGAGATGAACACTAGGATAGAGCCAAGCCAGGATTTTCATATTGACTATTGATTTTACAAAAATGATTAGCTACTTCTCAATGAATATCTACGGTCCGGATTTCTTTAGTAGAGTGGATGGTTTAGAGGGCATTGCGTAAGGCTTTGACTCAAGTAACGAGTAACCGTTTTATGGTCCATACTTACATCCATACTGGTTGAAAGTAGGTGCAACTAGTCGTGTGAGTCAAGCCAGTCTTTAGATAAATACGAGCATCTAAGAGCTCGATAACTCTTTCAAAGTCTGCATTTTATCACCAAATAAAATCGAAAAGATAAAAGATTGAATTCTTGCGGTCTTCATTTGTGTTGAGTTGGTGAAACTAAGGTTTGCTATTATGTTTGTCTTGTGTTTGTATGTGTGTATCCTTATGTGCAATCGCATGTTTTCGACTGCCATCCACTTACATTCATCTTTCGAAGATGTCGTGATATTGGACCCTAAACCCTGACCTCTCTGGTCACTCCTCCTCGACCATCTACCGTTCATCTTCGCCTTCTCCTTTCATGTATCCTCCACCATTCGCGGGAGATCCTTATCTTTGGTCAGTTCCACCTCGACTCGATTATAAAGTCAGACCTTCGACCGACTAACATAGTCTTTGAATCACCCTAGTTAATTTAAATGTGTCACGTTGTTGTTGTCGAGCAATCACGATCGATCAAAAATTAATTGCACGAATCAAATAATCAAATAATTAATTAATGTGCGATTTTATGATATTTTTAACCTGGGCAAACCTCATGGTCAACTCAAGGAGAAAAAGAACAACTTCGGATCAAGTTAGAGGAATTAAGTCACGGTTTTCCAAGCAGATTTTTTGGGTTTTTTTATGCAATAAAAATGCCAATGCAAAAATACAGATTAACTAGATTATTAAGAAAATAAGAAACTTAGCAAAATTGATTTTAATGTGAAATTAATCCAAATTATCCCAGTTATAATTTTCGTGGAAACATATTCCAACAATCAATGCAAAATATATTTTTTGGAATTTTTGGATTTAAGACGCAACAACGAAAAATGCAAACTTTTTAGAGGTTTTTATGTACTTTTTCGTGCAAATAGAATGCAAAAATTATGAAAATTTTACTGGAAGTAAAATTGAAGAAACGAAGTTATGCATTTTTTGAATTTTTTGACAAAATATGAATTTTTTATTTTTTTACTGAAAACAAAGTGACTGTGAGTTTTTAGATCCCAATTAATCTACGAAATCCAATTATCCAGAAGCAAAATTATCTAAAATAGATATTATAATGTGAAATATATGAGACTTGAAATGGCAAAAATGCTATTTGTGGATTTAGTTAAAAATCAATTACATAAATCACTCAAGATTTTATTTTAGACACAAGACAACTCCATTTGGGACGAAATTTGGACTGCAATTAAAGCACAACTAGAGGCATCAAATCTGAAATTTTCACAATTTTTGGAGTAATATTTAATTAAGTATAAATTACAGATCACGGAATGGGTAAGATATCTATTTTTTCACCAAACAATTTTATTTAATTACCTAGTGCTCACAAAATTCTAATTAAATATCCAAGAGATAAAGAATTAACTGAACGACAATATGCAATTTTTGATTAAAAAATGATGCAATATAATGCCCAAATTAATGCTCAAACATAGGGGTGTTTGTGCAATTATAGAATCAAAATTTAATAAACTGAAAAGTGCTCAGGGATGTTTTTGCAAAAAAAGAAACCTAGAGGTAAGACGGTGTAATTTTCACAAAAAATGAAATAAAAAATAACCTTACGTGGGTTCCAAGAATGGAACCCACGAGGGAGGCTAGTGCTTGTGGGCTCGCTTGGAGGGTAGTAGAAAACCACGGACTGCCATGGGGCAGCGGGAAGCTCGCGAGGGCGGCGGCACAGCAGAGGATCGTCGTGCACGGGTAAGGCGGAGAGGGCACGCCAGCTGGAGGAGATGGCAGATGCAGGGGTCCGTGCGGTGCTAGACTGGGGGTGTATGTTGAGGAGGCGGCGCATGAGGGAGAGTCGCAGGAGGGGCGCGGGGTGGCCTGGTTGGCGGGCGGTGAAGAGGCAGCCGTGGCTTGGCGATGGAGCACGCGCGACAGCCTGGAGATGTGGGGTCGTGCGGTGTGCTGCCATTGTGGGGCGGCGTGGGAAGGTGTTGCGCGTTGCTGGAATCGCACGCAGGGGGAAGTCCTGCTGGCTGCAGGCACCTGGGGGCATAGCACTGCAGACTTTCGTGGGGCAGCGGGAGCTGAGGGCCGCGGTGGGCCGACGGATGGACGAGGGGTTGCGGGTCCGAGGGCTGGGCACGCCCATGGCAGGAGAAGGCATGGGTTGGCGTTGCGCACGTAGGGTGCAGCGGCGTGACGGAGGAGGGTCCGCGAAGAGGACCTGCAGAGGAAGCGGGTTGGAGACGGATTGGGTTTGCTCGCCTGGAGGAGGTTGGCGGCAGCGAAGGGCGGACAACGTACGTGTACGGAGGGCTGCAGCTTTTTTATTTTTTTTTGTTTTTATTTATTTTTTTGATTTTTTTGTAAATAGAAATAAAAATGTAGAAATGGGGATGTGGTGATGGTATGGTGATGAGAATAATGGTTGTGATGATGATGATGATTGATGTGATAATGGTGGTGATCAATCAATGTGATGTGGTGATAAATGGTGTAGAACAACAAAAAAAATGTTAAATAAATAAAATAACAAGGAGAATGAGAGGGGTTAACTTACCTGTGGTGGTTTCGCCTGAAGGTGGGGCTGCGATGCGCAGCTCCCGTCATGGCCTCAAGAATGATGGCGTCCTTCGAAGCTGAAGCAGCTTCCTGCGAGGGATGGCTGCGATGTGGGTGAAGACCCACGAATCTCGTCGGCTAGTCATTGTCGCTCGACATCTAAGGAGGAGCTGTCACCTCACAGCTTAAATGGGGCTCGAACCTCTCTCTCGTAGAATGGCAGATGAAGATGAATGAAGGGAAAGATGGGAATAAAAATAGGAGGAGGAGGAAGTTGGAAAAGAAGTGGAGAAAATGGAGGAGTGGTGGACAAAGTGGTCACTTGGATGAGAAGTTGGAGTAGAGAAGAAGTAAAAGGAGGAGGAAAATAAAATAAATAAAGTAAATAAGTGGGCTAAAAATAATAAAGGGAAAATAAATAATAAAAATCAATTAAACAAATATAAATAATTAATTAAAATAATAAAATAATAAACTAAAAAATAATAAAATAAAGTAAAATACGAAATTAATACATTAATAAAAAAATAGGGTGACACGTGGCAACTCCCGGAGCTGTCACGTGACACACTTAGAAAAATCAAAAATTAAATGTAAAGAAAAAAAGGAAATAACAAAAGGGATCAAATCAAAAAGTGGTCAACACGAAAGATGCTTGTCCCGATGAGATATACAATTTTGTGGAGGGCCTAAAATCAAAATAAGTCATCTATACAAAAAGTATTTTTGGGTGGTATCTTATAGGTATAAAATATCGTATTTTTATCTTTTGCAATTTTTTATCATTTTTAAATAAGATAAAAAATCAAAATAAAATTAGGAAAATATACAAGAGATATTAGAAACTTAATCTATTTGTTTGGATTTTTAATAATAATAAAAAGATAAATATAAAAAATGGAGGGTATTTTGGTCAAGATGTACAATATACAATAGGGGCCCAAAACCCAAGTTTCACATACGATCTCCGATTTTTATGAAATTAGTCTTGTTTTGAAGGTCTTTGAATGTATATTACTTTAAAAATGAGTAGACCTAAATTGGATACCATATGAGAGAGATATGCACATTTTGAGGTTCTTGGTCTCAAACTTAGTTGGGTTTTATTGGACAATTTTACAGGTTAGTATTTTATTGATATTTTCTCTTTATTAGTGTTAGTAACATATACGCTATAGAGTTGATTTTATTGGATTTGGGGTTAGTATAAAATAGATACAAATATTGTATTTTAGCTAATATACAAATGAATATTTACAAGTGATTTTTGGCTCCTTTTTTAATGCAAATGTGAATGCTAAGATGCAGGTATTATTTACACATGCATGAATGCTAATTATGCAATATAAGTGATGAAATGCAGCTAATTACTCAGGAACAAAGCTCTATTTTCAACTTTTAGGGTCATCACTGACTTCCCCATTTCTTCGCATTTCTCACCTACCCCACCTTATTACACCCGGGATCCACTTCCATCTTGGGTTAGTTCATCTTATAGTCGGACGCTTGCTAGAGTCAAGGAATCATCTGAAGAGCAAACTACTGCTGAGACCGAGAAATGGCAGAATTATTTACCCCCGCATACCTCTTCCTCTCCTCAAGTTGGGGCAGGACAACAATTCACATATACACATCCCAACTTGGCCTTAGGGTATAACATGGTCGTCCGAACAAACCAAATGGAGAGATCTGCACCATATGATCTTACTGACTTGATTAATTATAATAATCAAGCCTACATTGACCAGCCTTCATATCACACATTTGGAGAGCCTACACATGCACGGGCTTGGACTCAAGAGCTAGACTTACCAGCCCCCCGTTCACTGACTCCATTATGCGAGGCTCCGACCAATATCTGCCATTTGGATGGTCCATACTCGACCCAGCATTACATGTCAAAGTCTAGGTATGTTGGTTGTAAGACTTCAGGATCTCAGCAGTATCCTCCGAGTGAATAGACTGCTTCCATGATTTGTCATGAGGAATTTTGGGAGGAGAACATTTCTAGTATTATTAAGAGATGTGAATTAATTGAGGATAAATTTAGAAATGTCACTGACCTACTAATCTCATTTTGTGTCAGCTCATGTATGGAAGTGAAGAATGAAATAATGGATTCAATGTCGAAAATCGAGCGGACACTAAGGAATTTACATACTTTGTACAGCTTGAGTCCAGTCTACCTCCCTATTCTATTAACCACTTACCTTCTAATCTAGAGTCTTTACATCCTCCCAGTCCTCCTATCAAAAACAACAAAAAATCAATCCCAAAAAGATCAAAAAAATTAAAAAAATCAGAAAAACTCAAAAAATTGAAAAGGACTTAAAAAATTGAATCCTGTCCTGAGGGAAGCACTTGATGGGGAACTGATTTATAACCTTCCCTTAATAAAGTCCATAGATCATTTCCCTGGTCTCAAATGATTTGTGAGAAGTAAATTGATGTCTAAGAGGTTGGGCAATAAGAGGACAAGGACTGAGAAACATCTAGTGTCTATGGCCACCTCCTTGGTGATGGCGAAAAGGAAAAAAAGCCATAAAGTGAAGCGGTTGCCTAGGGTTGAATGTAAAATCAAAGACACTACATTCACCCATGATAGAATCGATGATGATCCACCGATAAATATCCTCTCGACCTTTGTGTTTGATAAGCTCAACTCAAGCCAATCAGAAAGTCAAGAGAAATCGTTCAGCTGGTTGATCGATCTATAAAACGGTCGAGAGGAACCCTTCAGTCATCATTACTTTCCAAGGTGCTCTACTCCAGGTGACTTCATGATCATTGACATTGAGCACCGAGGAGAGTTTACCTAGTCTCTGATTATTCTTGGGAAGTCATTCTTAGCCTTGGCTAAGGCAACTATAGATTGCGAGACTCGAGAGATCGATTTTTTTAGCATTAAGAGCACTCCGACCTCACCCATTCTTTGACACACTATACTCTAAGGTAACCCACATAGCCGTAGATAGTTGTTACCACCGGGAGATAGATGAGTCCCGCCTCTCTACTACACCTGAGATATTGACTGTCTAGAAGACCATTGGTTTAGAGACTCCCCACACCTCCACTTCACCGAATGCTTGCACCACTACCGTGACAGCTTCCAAAGAGGACTCACAACCAGAAGTTGCCCCTGAGTTGGGTGTGACCTTTTCTGATTGCCTTAACTCTTTCGATGAGCTGACAAATGAGCCAGCCAATGCCAAGCTAACTGAGAGCACTATTCCATATCAGAGACGTGTGTTGACTTTACAGGAGTATTACAATGCATATGGTGACTCATCTAATGATGAACCTATGGTCAGCACTTCACACACACTACCTCTAGGACCTTCACCAAAGGAGACAACCAGGACCAAATTAGCCAATCCCAAAAACACAGTTGCTCCATCCTCTAGTCGGTTATCCAGTGAGAGGAAGTCGAGAATTGATTCCTCGAAGAGTTCCCCTGAACCCCTCAAGGCGCGTCACTCTCCTCTCCCTCTTAGTGCTTCAGGTTCTAGAAAACCGACTAGGAAAGTTTCCTTCAACATACCAGAGAAGGAACTTTTTAAGGATTCCTCATCAGGTCCGGTTGAGGTGGTCTATATGAGAGAGCTCATTTCAGCTGTTCTTAAGCCCTATTTGAGCAAGCAGCCGTGTGTCGACCCTCGTTAGACGATCCCTTCACCTCACTATTATTCATTTGAGGACGATTCTAACAGCGACACACTTGTATATACCCCACCTCCTCGTTCACGTAAGAAGGTTCGTTACAAACCTTCTTGATCTCTTTGTATATCCCTCAATCCCATCAGTTCTCACACCTAGACCTGTCCTAGACTTAGGTTGACCAGAGCCTAAGTATAGGGGGCAACAGATGCCCACCCTGTAAATCCATTCCATCATTGACCTCGACCGCCCCATTTTTTACACTTCTTCTATACTTAGGCTGACCAAAGCCTAAGTATAGGGGGTGTGTCGACTTCTATACTTTCTTTTCACTCTCCTATGCTTAGCATGAGCTATGTCTTTTTCTTATTTTTCATGCTCTTAGGACATAGCACATGCTAAGTATAGGGGATGTGTATATATTACATATATACTTTATCCATAGTGCATACTTTCACGTATTTTTGTGTATTTTTGTATATATTGTTCAATAATTACAGGATGGGTAAATTTGGTAACAAAATTTTGTAAAATACATGTATACTTGTATAATATGTATATTTTATATAAGTTGTAAGATGTGTATAATATGTTGAAAAATACTTTTCTAACATTTTTGTAAAATATGAGGCATGCAAAAAAACTTTGAAAAAAGAGAGACTTCTTATTTACTTTTGCATACCTTTCATGCATTTTTCAAAAAAAAAGAAAAAAATCAAAAGTCTTGCACTTCATTCATATGCATTCCATGTACATTTCATTGCATATCTAACATATGCAAAGTGAAAAGTTAGTGGGTTCTAAACCAAGTTATGAATAGAAGTTTAGGATGGACTTGATTTGACCTTAATCTACTTAAAGTCAGAGGAACCTTATAGGAAATGAGATTGAGATTCTTCATGTATGTAGACTTAATTCTGTGGGAACTACATGACTTAGTTCAGTGTCGTCTTGACTACCTAAGTAGAATCTTTCGGGGCACACGTATGGTTCTTGTTGATAATGACATTCCACATAATTAAAAAGAGTAAATACATGTTTTTCACTCTCCACAATTGCCGCAGAGCTTCTCCAACCTCTTTTGCTTGGATCAAAGTGATAACTCGGCTGAACCTCGCTCCGACCACCATCAGGAGAACCCGTCACCATGTATATATTCCCCCTTTTCTCTTCTCCTCTTCATTATTCTTCTTCTTCTCCTGTGTTTTTTCCACTTTGTCCCCATTTTTCCTCTACTTCTTCTCCCAGAACCCCATGCCACTCCCCCTCTCTACCGTTGCGCCTTCGCTCTCGACCATGCGCACCGCCTCCTCCACCTCGCCATTGCACCACCACCTCGCCCTCTGTTCCTCCGACCCGAATAGCATCTCGGCCTGCCTCTCGACGTACAATTGCATAGAGTCAAGGTCCATGCATTGTTCTAGTGGAACACAGATGCCCACATCTCCTTGCCCGAGCCGACCACCAAACCTCAAACTTCGGGCGACCTGAAGGTACTAAGGCTTGACATGTGGAGGTTGGGACCCACACCTTAGCCTCGGTTCAAGGCTGCCTCCTAGCCTCGTGCCCTTACGTGCCCAAAATGTGGATGCGGGGGTTTTCACGCTTGCACCCCTGATCTTCTCCAGAAACGAGCATGAGTCCCCACAAACCCTCAGCACGTGAAAGGCATATGCCCGCCAAGGACAAAGTGCACACCCGCCCTACAGGTTTTGGTATAAAAAAGTCCATGAATCTTTTCTTTTGTATTTATTTTGCTTTATTTAATTACAGAAAGACACATGTCTTGCACTTTTATTTGAACCTTCAATTGTCATTTTTTCCAATTCTAAAAATTGCATTATCTTGGGCAATTTATTGTTTACCTTTTTAATATTCTAGTAAATTTTTTGAGATGTGGTTATTTTATAAAAATTGAATTGGCAAAATTTACATATTTTCCCATTTGAGTGTCAGTAATTCATAATAAATCATCCATTGCTCCAAAAATTCCTCAAAATTCATATTTTGTACAATCAATTATGTTCTGACGTGTGCCCAAAAAACACTTCATTTGTACGCATATAAAGGTTAAAATAAATTAATTTTGAAATTGGTAATTGTATTTTAATTCTCTCAGTATTTTTAGGAGTTGTAATTTTTCCTGGATAGATTTTGATTAGACATATCTAGAATAATTTTAATTCTAGAAAATATGTAGGTTTGCTAATTATTAAAATTAAATTACTCAAAATCACATAGTATGTTTGTTTTATTCACGAAAAAATCATTTTATATCCAAAAATCCAAAAAAATATTGTAGGTTAATTTTATCAATTTGACATCCTTTCAAATTTTCGTAATATTTGCATTTCATTTGCATGAATAATTGCATAAAACCCCATGGAAGGTGTTTATTTTTCACGGATGCATTTTACATCAGGAAAAAACAAAAAAATATGTTCTGGATTTTTCATTGCATAAATAAATAAGAAAAAAAATAGCTCTCTGGATTTTTGACCTTTTATGCTTATTAATTTAGATTTCCATCTGAGGCAAATTTGACCTTCATATTGGCATTTTGCACGTGCATTTCATTGTTATTTGCATAAAAAATCTAAAAAAAATCCCTCGAAAACCTATCATCTAAGTAATCTAAAAATCATCCTAAGGAGACAGTGGCATCCTTGATTTCGACCTTGGGCTTGCCCAAGTAAAAATAATTTTACCACATATACATTTAATTGAAAATAATTAAGTGGTCTCTTTGATTAATCTGAATTTGCCCCTCTGCAATGATAATCACTTAATTCTCACGAATTAGCGAAGGGTAATTCGCGATTCTTCAGTCGCCATTCGATCCTCCATTTGTACATACAAGATGTGTGAATGCTTGGAGATATTGTGCCCACATCCCATCGAGTCTTCTTATTTTCAGAAATACCCCCGCTCGAGGTTAATTTACATATAAGCCACAACGGGTTTCCAATATTGCATTTCGATCCTTTTTGGACCTTTGTGTCATAGTTTATGTTATTTTAATTGTTTTTTTTTGCAATTTGGATCATGGATTAAAACTTGAATAACTTCAGCATTTGATATCCAAATTGAATAAAGTCTATGTCATTTTAAATCTTTTTTCAATATATATAAATGGTATCTTTATTTCTCTGTGATTACAATCTAAAATTCAGAAAGCTAGCTCAATTTTAAACGGATTGATTTCGTCTTAATTAATTCTCTTAGCTTAATTAATTTCACTATTGGATCTTTGATTTGCTTTGCATGTATGCAATTTATTTGAGAGATTAGGTTACTAAATTGTATAATCATTTATAGAATAATTGCCTAATATTCTCCAAGTAAATCAGGAACTTTCTTAAGTAGGCTTCATATTGATGAAGTGAGCTAAAAAATTGAACTTAATCTTCTTTAATTAATTTGATCATAATTGAAAATTAATTCAAGAGCTTAAATGGTGTTTTAGATTATTGTGTGGTGTGCATCTTATTCTATTTTGTCTTTCATTTCATCGAATTTTGTATCATCCTATATTAACTTTCATTATTAAAATCTTAAAAAAATACATGCATGCATATTGGTGTTTCCTTCATCTAGAGAGCACTAAATTCCACTTAAATTAGGTATTTAGATCCTTATTAAGCAAACTAATATGTTTATGTCCCTGTGTTCGATCCTGAACCTATCCAGATTAATTTAACCTCGGTCTCTTTACAGATATATTGTTATCAAGGTTCTGATAACTCAGTAATTAGTTGTGTTCCAACAAATAAAAATTACATTACTCGATTAGCGATTAATCAATGGAATACGACTCAGGCTAGAGCCATGTGATCGTGTATGAAGCTTCAGCTCCAGATCGGGCCTACTTAGGCTCTCGACTCACATCTCAGGCTCGGTGTTGATCTGGATTGTTCGATCAAGAAGATCAACGACACATGTAGCTCTCCTCTCTCAACGCTCCGCCATAGTTAGTGGAGTGAAGACAAAGATCTGGTGATGTGTATGTTTCTCCTCCTTCATCTTCAAGCCATGTTGAAGATCGAACCACCGTCGTGAGTACCCAACGAAGGCGGTGGACGGTCGAAGGAGGATCTGTGATGGCTGAAGTGGTGAATCGATGGATGCTCATCGGAGGAGGAGCTTCAGATCGAATCCACTTCAAAAAATTTGATCATTGATCCAATAGAATGCCATTTAGGGGTTATTTGATAGCTAAAGCAAGGTAAAGTAGATTTAGGGTGAAATGAAGGGTTGCGGAGTGATTGGAAGTGGAGCCCTAGGTGGGTACTTCTTCCTTATAAGAAGAAGAAAAGCTCGAAGCGAAGAGGGTTCTGGAGAAGGAGGAGGGTGAATCAAAGGTGTGCGTGCAGATTGGGATGTATGGTGAAGGTGTGTGAGTGCTCAGATGAGGGTTGAGGTGAGTGTGTGCAAGAAATAAAATTCGAGAAATAACAGAGGGGCGGAACTGGGATCAAACCTGAAGAAGATGAAGAAGGTCAAGGGCGGAGAAGGATCATGGGACCAAAGCTTTTGAAGCTTTTAGGTTCTCACGTGATGCAACACAACTTGTATGCGAAGCTCGAGCAACACCTCGAGGGGATGCGACACGACCACGATAAATGTGGATCTCGTTGGTGGTTTACCTCTATCTTTGCTTCACATCACTCTTTCTAAATATCACCTAAGGGAGGAAGATGCTCGGAGGGACTCTCGCACAAGGGTGGATGGGTGTAACAATTGTGTTCTTGTGGATTTTGTGAAAAGGAGCGGTGGTTGGAGGAGGTGGTTTCAACCATTGATGGTTAACACACGTGAGGTGGAAGGCTAGGGCTCAGTGGTTGGAGAAGAAGATGTTGCAAGAGATTCAAGAGGGTACCGGAATCAGGCCATGAAGCCTAGAGAAGCAGGAAAATTAGGGGAACTGTCATCGACGAAGAGGTGCGAAGGCTGGGAGGCAATTGTATGAAATTTGATGACACTGGAGGACCGTTGGATCAGTCGATCCAACGGTCCTTATGAAAGGCACGGATGGATGAATGGGAGGCATCTGATCAAATGATTAGATGCTCTTGATAAGAGCGGGCACGGACTGACATGCGGATGGGAATAAAGGGGCAGCCATGTGGCTAACAAAGAAGAGGCCACGTGGCCTAATCAGAAAATTCATAAATAAAAAATAAATGATAAATCAAAATAAAATAGTAAATAAAGTCAAATAAAAAAGTGTTCTATATGAAATTTGTATATATTTTAAGGTCCAATTTTCATTCAGAACTCAAAACCAAAATACATCATATTTACATAGTATCATTCTTGTAACTATTTTTATGAATATAAATGCCTATTTTAATCATTCTATTATTTTTTATATTTTGAATAGGAATTAATATGTAATATACTATTTACAATATTATTACACTAATTTTTATGGGATTTCAAATATGTAAGAAAATACATAAAATAAAGAGAATAATATAGACACACAAATACAATAATTAAAGACCATTTATTTACAATAATTAGCCTTAATTATTTACAAGGTGTATAATGATAGTTATCCTTAGTTAATTATTAAATCAATTGAATATTCTAAGATAGAGGGTTAAATAGTCAATATAATGTTGATGAATATGAGATTCATCATAAATCTAGAATGTGTATTGTGATTTTTGTTATTTTTAGTATGCATGTTACAACGATTCATAAAAAGGTTAATTCAAATTAATATTGATCTATAGAAATATGCATGTTTGTATACAAGATTAATAATTGATTTTATTGTCTTAAAATATCATATATCGAGATGAAAAAATTCTTTCTCAATACCTTTTTATACACCTTAAAATGAGACTTTTATATAAATTAATGTATTTTTATTAATATTGAGATTATTGAAATATAAAAATATAGCTGTGATTGTAGTTTTGGTTATTAACCATATTTTTTATGTTTTTAAAAATAGAAGACTTCTATATAAATGAATGTATTTTTTGATAATATTAAGGTTGAAGTACAAAAATATAGTTATGGTTGTAGATTTGATCATCAACCATTTCTTTTATATTTATGAAATTTGAAAATGTATACGTATACAGATGTCAAAATATGTATAAAACGGATACTATGGGGGATCAGGTACGGATATATTGTGTATATGTTTGGATCCCTAAATATTTTGTTTATATAATTTTTTGAAATTTAATGAAAGATCGTAACATATGTAATTACAATGAAAGGTGCTTCATACATATGTTACATATGTAAGTGTAAAATGTTGATGGATGTCTATTATTGGGTCAAACTCATATTTTTGATTTTATCCAAATAGTTATGTAATACTAACTTGGGTTTTAGTATCATAATAAAATTTGTACATATTTGTTATTACTTTATACTATGTTTGATGAACTTTGTATATTTCAATATTCCTAATATATGGAGCTAACATATAATGATTATACATACAATAACTTACCTTTCCTATCGTTGATTTTATGTCTTATAACAAGATTATACATTGCTTTTAAGCGCATCAACGCTTTGAAGATTATACATATATGCACCTTGCTTAAAAGAAGAGTGCATCAACACTTTTCTTTCATGCACATCTCGTCTCATATATGGCATCCCCTCCTCATTATACCCATGAAATAATTTCCTTTGACTTATCTTGTTAAATTATTCAGAAGTTATGATTCATGAGAGATTTGACTTTCCTCTACTATTTAAAACATATATACGATTTTCATCTCCAGGGTGACAATCTCAACCCTTAATAACGTTCCATGGACTCATGGAACACAATCATATTCAAAGATCAACAAGTTGCACATGTTTTAATTGATATAACCTCACACAAATAAGTTGAAAATGTTACATTGTCAAGTTTGAGATTGTGGCTCACCACTTAAGTTCCTTTGTAATTTTTCGGTGTTCATTTGTAAAAATATGTGGTCGCTTTGTAATATATGAATGCAGATATGCAACAAAAAAGTAGACCGTTAGAAATTTATAAAATGTAAAAAAGATCGGAGATTGTAAATATTAATCGAGATTTGTAAAAAAAAATAGTATTTGTAAAAAACGCGCATCCTCCGACCTCCTCCAGACCGCACCCTCCTCCTTTTCCCTCCTTGTGGTTGCCACCCATACCTCTATCACTTTGACCTTCTTTACAAACCCCATCCACGTGCACCGCTGAGAAATCCAAAAGCAAAAAGATCTCTAATCAGAAAATGGAAGCACATTCAAGTCACAAACAACAGGTCTCGACAAATCTAAATGCACCGTCGTCAGGAGAGAAAGGGGAAGAGCCATGCTACTCCTCGTCGTGTGCCGCCATCAAGAGAGAAGGGGGAGCCATGCTCCTCCTCAATGTGTGCCACCATCGAGAGAGAGGAGGGGGAAGCTGCGTTTCTCCTCGCCACCCACCATCATTGGGAGGGTGGGACCACACTCGCCGCGCTCCTCCTCATTACGTGCACCATCTCCCGATCTCCGGATTGCATATGCTGTCGTCGCCATCGTCATGAGAGAGAGAGAGATAGAGCTGTCGCTGCCAGCAACTTGAGAGGGAGAGAGAGCCCACTTGAATTAGGTTATGTGTTGTCATATTCTATTTTTTGAATGTGACAAATTTACCAAAGTGAATTTTTCATCATTAAATTAATGTAATTAATAGGTCATTATTTCAACCACATGATTTAAAAAAGGTGAATGAGATTGATGGCTCACCATGGGGGTGGTGAGCCCCAATCTAATTGGAAGTTATTCGTATACATACATGTATGCATGCATGTATACATACATACATAGTATGATCCTGCACTAGATAGATCATTAAAGGTGAAGGCTTATGACCTCGTTCTAACTGTGCCCACGTAGCAAGATATGTAATGATCGCATTTCAACATACTAGTACGTTAAATGTTTAAGTAATAGAGATACCTATTCATTTAATGGGAATGTATGTTGCGCTTACATCTCAATGCCCCGAGACACTCGTGTTGATGTGCAATATATATGTATATGGGGGCCTTTCAAATGAGGCATGGTCTTTCCATTCCTAAGGAAGGCCAAGCATTATAACCATTAGATCTACTTTCAACGGATGTGATTAAAACCACCTTATTATGCAAAATCGAATTAGCAATAACCATCGGTTCTTAAATTTAAGGGATGTCTAATAAGGAAAATTCATATTTGAGAACATGACAAAATGAATAAAGAACATGGCTTTTTGTGTACAAAACAATGTATGTATCCTACAAACACACAATTTAATATACAAAAGCGAGACATGATTCTGAGAAGTTAGTAATAAAATATACAAAACGAAATGTATCGATTTTCATCAGATGTTATTTTTTAGGAAAGGCTTTAACTATTAATTCCTATAATTATGGGAGGTCTAATGACGAAATTTCTAAGGAGATGATGGAATATCAAAAAAGGTAATTTCGATACGAGATGTTAGAAAAGATGCTTCAAATAGGGGAGATTCAGTATACAATTAGACATGTGTATTATACAAAAAAAATATTTAAATATACAAATGGAGTATGTATGTGATATACAACAATATTATGAAATACAAAAGAAATTGGTCCCATACTAAATAGCTCTTGTTTTTTAAGGAATGCTAACAAACAATCCCTAAATTTAAGGGATGTCTATAAAGGGAATAATATCACTAGAGAATCATGATTTATGTTAAATTCGATAAAATTGATTTACAATATAATTGAAGTATTATACAAAACTAATGTTTCAGAAAAAAAATCACACAAAAATCGACAGATTTAATACCTAATGTGGATTTAATACCTAATAGGGAAAAATACAATCAATATAAGCAAAAAAATGCAATCAATTTACATATTTAATAGAGAAAAATACAATCAATACAGCGGCTAATAAATTCCGAAAATCTGTTGCCACTAAAAAACAAATTTCATTTTAAGATAAGCGGTTTTGGTTTAGGAAGATGGTTTTCTTATTAGCCGTTGATGGAAATGTTGTACAGATCCAACGAGTGAGGTAATTGGCCTTCCTTAGGGATGGAAGGACTATGTCTCATTTGAAAGATATCCTATATATACACATGGGGTCAATGGGGCTGCCCTGCTCCGCCTCATTTTGTCAATTTTTTTATTTTTTTGAAAAATATCACCATGTATATTCATCCCTATATCCATCTTATATTCTCTTCGAATTTCATCAGAAACAGAGACTCCTACGGCCTCCATCCAGACAGGGTCGATTTAAAAAATCATGCGACCGATAAAAAAATGACGTCTGGATGGAGGCCGTAGGAGTCTCTATTTCTAACGAAATTCGAATGGCATATAGAAGGGATATAGGGATGAATATACATGGTGATATTTTTCCAAGAAAATAAAAAAATTTTGCAAAAAATAGGGTGGGGGCAGCCCCCATTTTTCCCTATATATATAGGGAAAAGGGAGCCTACACCCATGTGTAGGTAACTTTCCTACACCCACCTCTTTTTTCCTCAAAATTTTTGATTTTTTTGAATTGAATCTTTGAGGAATTTAGATCACAATATATCACCATCACGTCATTCAAATTTCAACTTATTTCGAGGCTTCTAACTTATCCATCATGACAGTCAAATTTCAACGGCCTCAGATTTGCTAAAATCGGCCCCTTCCGATGGAGCTGTTAGGAATGTCTGTTTTACATGAAATTTGAAACATATATTTCATTCCATATTCTAAGTAAATCCTCCAAGGATCCTTTTTCGAAAAAATCAAAAAAGATGATGGGAAAAGGGGTGGGTGTAGGAAAGTTACCTACACATGGGTATAGGCTACCCAATCCCATATATATATATATATATATATATATATATATATATATATATATATATATATAGGGGGCTTATCCAATGGGCCCTGTGCCCATTTGAGATGAGATGAGCCCACTTATATTTTACTAATATTTTTCATCATTTTGAGTTCAATGCTTATTTATTTACAATTGTTATATCATATTCTTACTATTAGTAACTATTTTCGTATAAAGAAAATCTTAGATTCACAAGAAATGGTCATTAGTAAGAATAAAAATGAGACTAGTAATACAAATAATAATACAATCATTTTGTATGACTTTTAAGATTTTTTTCCTGAAAATAGTTACTAGTAGTAAGAATATGACATAACACTTGTAAACAAATACCTATTAAGCTCAAAAAGATAGGAAATAATAGTAAAAAATGAGTGGGCTCATCTCATCTCAAATGGGCACAGGGCTCATTGGATAATTTCCCTATATATATATATATATATATATAGAGAGAGAGAGAGAGAGAGAGAGAGGGAAGCTGCTCCATGGAGCAGCTAAGCTGGCTGCTCCACGGAGCAATTTCCCATTATTTTTTTTATTTTTTTAAAA
The DNA here is from genome assembly GCA_037367405.1 of Ottelia alismoides. Lineage (NCBI taxonomy): Eukaryota > Viridiplantae > Streptophyta > Magnoliopsida > Alismatales > Hydrocharitaceae > Ottelia > Ottelia alismoides. Next base: position 94,272 of record JAZKJV010005051.1, on the reverse strand, counting down.
ATTTTCACTATATATATTCATCTATATATCTCTCATATATGTCATCCGAATTTCGTCAGAAACAGAGACTCATATGCCCTCCATCCAGAACAGGTCGATTACAGCAAATTTGAGACCGCTAATCGACCTGTTCTGGATGGAGGACATAGGAGTCTCTGTTTCTGACGAAATTCGAGTTACATATAGGAGGGATTTATAGATGAATATACGTGGTGGAAATTTCAAAAAAATAAAAAAATTGATGTAATCGACCTGTTCTGGATGGAGGGCATAGGAGTCTATATTTCTGACGAAATTCGAATGACATATAGGAGGGATATATAGATGAATATACATGGTGGAAATTTCGAAAAAAATAAAAAAAATGTTGTAATCGACATGTTCTGGATGGAGGGCGTAGGAGTCTCTGTTTCTAACGAAATTCGAATGACATATAGGAGGGATATATAGATGAATATACATGGTGGAAATTCGAAAAAAAATAAAAAAAATGGGGGAAGTTGCTCTGTGGAGCAGCCAACTTAGCTACTCCATGGAGTAGCTTCCCTTTCCTCATATATATATATATATATATATATATATAGGAAAAACTTGAATTGAGGTGGAGCCTCATTTCAGTCACTGTGCGACAACACATTATACCCGTCAGATTGCAATCTACGGCCTGCGTAAAAACCACCATCCGAGAGTCAAAACCAGTAAGACTCTAATAAGGAAATTTTATTTATAGGAAATTACTGTATTCTATCAATGACGACAATCTACGTAAATAAATTGAATTCCATGTTTTCAGCGGATTAGTTATTTACGAATTAAATTTTCATTCTTCCTAAAATGCATATTTTGTCGTTAACATTCCATTTTTCCCACTATCGAGAATTTCTTGACCTATCTCTAGTTCTTATTCAAATATTGCTTATCAAACACCGTGATATTCAATGGATATCGATGAAAGAGCAGATTGCACATTTAACAGAGATATTCCACAGGTAAATGTAGTTTTTCTAGTTTTTATTCATCTGTTTTGTTAGTAACTTATGAGAACTATACTGAATTTCGTTGAAAGATGAACTGGTTCTTTAATAGAAATCGTATTAGGTATTTGTATTCTTTTTTCGTATGTCATTTTTGGCATTAATATATTAAGTTCGTCCAGTTATCTGACGGAGATGGTGAAGTTATTGGAGTGGTGGAAGAAACTGATGATAATTCGCATCAATCAGGTATTCTGAATGGCAAAGATGTTTCAAAGCATCATAGCCCTTGTTCATTTATATGATTTTAAAAAAATCATGTCCATTCTACTAGAACAGAAACTATATTACTAGTAATAACCATATTTCAATTTCACATTTCATTTACGAACTTGGGTCACAAATTACAATATATCTTTTTAATTAATGTTAATACCTGGCTCTGATTACACACTCAGTGAATATGTTAATGTTCATTCACCGCTTATAGAAAAATTCTCTTGTATGACAATTTATGCGTAAACTCTGTATATACATCATTGAACTCATTTTAACTTCCAATTTTCTATTTTTTAATTCAGACCTTAATACAACAGAACTTATATTGTATTTATGCTATATTCGAAAATACTTTAATCTGACTGCCAGGTATTCTGAATGCCAAAGAGGTTTCAAAGCATCATAGCCCTTGTAATTTATATGATTATGTGAAAATACATGTCCATTCTACTAGAACAGAACCTATACTACTAGTAATAACCATATTTTACATTCACATATAATGTAAGAAATTGGGTCACAAATAATACCGTCCAGATATTTGCTAATACGAGTCCCTAATGCACAATATCTAGGTTATATGAATTATTACTGTATATTAACAGACACAGTACTTTTATTTTATAGTCGACATATATAATTTACACATAGGTGCATCATTTTACAATTATATTCTATATTTTACATCTCTGTGTAATAATTTACATATTCAATCAATATTTTCAATTTCGTTATCATATTTTACCTATAATAATTTTTCCATTATCAACAATCTTAAATCATAGAACCTATATTACCATGCAATAATACCTTTCGGAGATTTGCTAATATGATTCCTTCTTGTACAAGAGCGATGTAATGTGTATACTTATTGTATTTTAAGTGTTATAGTACTTCTATTTTAAAGTGGAGCTATATGTTTTACACATATTTGCAGTAATTTACATATATTCTTAATAATTTACATATCTTTATAATGATTTACATATTGCTAATATGATTTCTTCTTGCTAATACATCTCAAATTCTAAAAATTCCTTCAGGTTGCGACTACTCAATAAATGACACTGTCAATGGTATTTAGACCTGGCCATTGGGCCGGGGGCCCGCCCGCCCAGCTCGTTCATGGGCCGGGCTTGGGCAAGCGATTTTGGAAATGGGCCGGCCCGGCCCGGCCCGCTCTTTGGCCCGCCCATCAATTGGGCGGGCCGTGGACATGTGTCAAAAAACCCGGCCCGGCCCGGCCCGCATATATAAAAATATATGCTTAAAAAATATATTTTAGATACATTTAATATAATATACTTCAAGTTTTTGTTTTACATTATCAATATTACATCTTATTTTATACTTTACATGCAAAATACCACATATTATGGTTACTTGGATTTAGAAAGATTAGATGATGCTAAAAAATCTTAATTATCTCCATAAATTTAATTAAAAAATTAATTGAAAAATATTTTACATTCGGCCCATGGGCCGGCCCGGCCCGGCCCAGACCTGGGCCGGGCTTGGGCCTTGAAGTATGGCCCATGGACCGGGCCGGGCCGTGCCTTGGACAAGGGGTTTTAAAACCTCGGCCCGGCCGGTCCGGCCCATGGCCCGGCCCGGCCCGGACTTTGGCCAGGTCTAATGGTATTACACCTTGTATAGGCCAAACTTTTGTATCTATTCAAGATACGTATAAATTTTATGAGACATATGCAGCAGAGATTGGATTTAATGTTAGGAAAGCAAGCTCAATGGTTGGTAAAGATAAGATTTCCAAGGAAAGGATAATTATCTTTAAATCATTTGTTTGCTGGAAAGAGGGGTTTTTTAAAACTACAGATAAAACACTGACAGTGGACAATGCAAGAAGTGGTGAGAGCGATGATTGTATTTTTTACAAAGAGGAGCGTCGTGTTGGATTATCACGGACTGGGTGCAAAGCTTTCATGTCAGTTTCATTTAGGCCTGATCTCAAGGATTGGTTTGTATCTAATTTTGAAGCAGAACACAATCACAATCTCATTTCTCCATCTAAACGCAAATACCTCAGACCAAATAAATGTTTTTCAAAAGCCACAAAAACGCTTGTGAAGTCAATGAATGATGTGAACATACCTGTATCCAAGCAGTCAGCGTTCATAAACATGTCTAGCGGTCAAGTTGGTAGTATTGTTCGAGATATTTATAACTTAAACAGAAAAGAGAAAAAACAATATATTGGGATGGATGTTCACCTTCTAATTGAACATTTTGAAAGTTGTAAGGCCAATACTCCTGATTTTTACTATGCTTACACAACCGATGATGATAACAGACTTAACTCAGTGTATATGGATTGATAGTGCCTCTATTGAAGATTACAAATTATTCGGTGATACAATATCATTCGACACAACATATAGGACCAATGAATACAATCTGGTCTTTGGATCTTTTTGTGTTGTTAACCATCACGGTTATACAATTTTCTTTGGAAATTCATTCATGAGCAGAGAGACAACCGAGTCATTCTCGTGATTATTTGAGAGATTTCTAGAAGTAATGAGTAAACATCCAATTTCTATAATCACAGACGAAGATCCGGCAATTTGTGCAGCTGTTAGGAATTGTCTTCCACATACTGTTCGTAAATTCTGCACTTGGCATATAATGGCCAAGCTTAAAAGTAAGCTTGGAAAGATTAAAGATATAAATGAAGTTCTTTCAGCGTTTTCCATAGTTGTATGGAAAAGTATAACTATAAGTGAATTTGAGCAAAACTGGTGCAAGATTATTGATCAATTTGATTTATCATCTAATGTCTGGTTGAATGAGAAATATAGCATCAGATATAAATGGATTAGTTTATATCTTAAAGATTATTTCTGGGCTGGTCAGCGCAGTACACAGAGGAGTGAAAGTATGAATGCATTTTTGCAACACCTCATCACTAAACAGAACTCTTTGCTGGAATTTGTCTGTAGATTTTAAAGTGCAATTCAATGACGCATGGAAAGAGAGAATGACATAGATAACATTGGTGAAGTATACACTCCAAAAACAAATTTCAAATGGAAGAGGGAGGAACAGATGGTTCGTATATACACCAAGTTCATATTTTACAAATTTCGGTTTGAACTGAACGAAGTGAAGGACCTTAATGTTCGAACTCAATCGAACTCTTTGGATTACTGTCAATATTTTGTGTCCTATATTGAGAAACCCGAGGAAGAATTATGTGTTTCTTCGTCTACGCAAAGCGATTTTCTTGCTTGTGAATGTAAGAATATGCAATTCTTTGGATATCTATGTAGGCACATACTTGCAATTTTGAAGATATAGAATGTGGAACTTCTGAATCATGAATATATATTGAAAAGGTGGACAAGGACCATTAAAAAATCAGGAAATTATCCTATTTATGTGAAAGTTGCACACCAAGAAAGGTCGTCTCAGCTGAATCAATTGTGTTCACATATTATTTCAGCTTCAGTCGAACAAGATGAGGACATATTCTTATTTGCTAAAGAAAAATTAAGCGATTTATTTAGCAATATTGATCTTATGATAAGTAACAAACCTTCTTCGAACTTTACAATCGGGAACAATTCAAATGATCCAGATATGATTACTGAACCAGCTGTTAAAGAACCAAATGTTGCGAGAACGAAAGGAAGCGGTCGTGGTGGTAGACCTAAGGGCGTTGGCAATCGTATTAGATCGGAATCTGAGATGAGAAGAAATAGAGGTCGACAATGCAAATCTTGCCTCAAATACAATGTCGGACACGATTCTAGAAACTGTCCTAATAACTAATCGGCGAATCATGGTAAATTTTTAAGTAACATCCTAGCGATAAGATTGTCTGGTGTTGCAAAAATGCATTCATACTTTCACTCCTCTGTGTACTGCGCTGACCAGCCCAGAAATAATCTTTAAGATATAAACTAATCCATTTATATCTGATGCTATATTTCTCATTCAACCAGACATTAGATGATAAATCAAATTGATCAATAATCTTGCACCAGTTTTGCTCAAATTCACTTATAGTTATACTTTTCCATACAACTATGGAAAACGCTGAAAGAACTTCATTTATATCTTTAATCTTTCCAAGCTTACTTTTAAGCTTGGCCATTATATGCCAAGTGCAGAATTTACGAACAGTATGTGGAAGACAATTCCTAACAGCTGCACAAATTGCCGGATCTTCGTCTGTGATTATAGAAATTGGATGTTTACTCATTACTTCTAGAAATCTCTCAAATAATCACGAGAATGACTCTGTTGTCTCTGTGCTCATGAATGAATTTCCAAAGAAAATTGTATAACCGTGATGGTTAACACCACAAAAATATCAAAAGACCAGATTGTATTCATTGGTCCTATATGTTGTGTCGAATGATATTTTATCATCGAATAATTTGTAATCTTCAATAGAGGCACTATCAATCCATATACACTGAGTAAGTCTGTTATCATCATCGGTTATGTAAGCATAGTAAAAATCAAGAGTATTGGCCTTACAACTTTCAAAATGTTCAATTAGAAGGTGAACATCCATCCCAATGCGTGGTTTTTTTCTTTTCTGTTTAAGTTGTAAATATCTCGAACAATACTACCAACTTGACCGCTAGACATGTTTATTAATGCTGACTGCTTGGATATAGGTATGTTCACATCATTCATTGACTTCACAAGCATTTTTATGGCTTTTGAAAAATATCTATTTGGTCTGAGGTATCTACGTTTAGATGGAGAAATGAGATTGTGATTGTGTTCTGCTTCAAAATTAGATACAAACCAATCCTTGAGATCAGGCCTAAATGAAACTGACATGAAAGCTTTGCACCCAGTCCGTGATAATCCAACACGACGCTCCTCTTTGTAAAAAAATACAATTATCGCTCTCATCACTTCTTGCATTGTCCACTGTCAGCGTTTTATCTGTAGTTTTAGAAAACCCCTCTTTCCAGCAAACAAATGATTTAAAGATAATTATCCTTTCCTTGGAAATCTTATCTTTACCAACCCTTGAGCTTGCTTTCCTAACATTAAATCCAATTTCTGTTGCATATGTCTCATAAAATTTATACGCATCTTGAATAGATACAAAAGCTTGGCCTATACGAGGTGTAATATCATTGACAGTGTCATTGATTGAGTAGTCGCAACCTGAAGGAATTTTTAGAATTTGAGATGTATTAGCAAGAAGGAATCATATTACCAATATGTAAATCATTATAAAGATAATGTAAATTATTGAGAATATATGTAAATTACTGCAAATATGTGTAAAACGTATAGCTCCACTTTAAAATAGAAGTACTATGACACTTAAAATACAATAAGTATACATATTACATAGCTCTTGTACAAGAAGGAATCATATTAGCAAATCTCTGAAAGATATTATTGAATGGTAATATACGTTTTATGATTTAAGATTGTTGATAATGGAAAAATTATTATAGGTAAAATATGATAACGAAATTGAAAATATTGATTGAATATGTAAATTATTACACAAAGATGTAAAATATTGAATATAATTGTAAAATGATGCACCTATGTGTAAATTATATATCTCGACTATAAAATAAAAGTATTGTGTCTGTTAATATACAATAATAATTCATATAACCTAGATATTATGCATTAGGGACTCGTATTAGCAAATATCTTGACGGTATTATTTGTGACCCAATTTCTTACATTATATGTGAATGTAAAATATGGTTATTACTAGTAGTATAGGTTCTATTCTAGTAAAATGGACAGGTATTTTCACATAATCACATAAATTACAAGGGCTATGATGCTTTGAAACCTCTTTGGCATTCAGAATACCTAGCAGTCAGATTAAAGTATTTTTGAATATAGCATAAATACAATATAAGTTCTGTTTTATTAAGGTCTGAATTAAAAAATAGAAAATTGGAAGTGTAAAATGAGTTTCAATGATGTAAAATATAGTTCGTGAATGTAAAATAAGGTACTCTAACACAAAATATACAGAGTTTACGCATAAATTGTCATACAAGAGCATTCTTCTATAAGCAGTGAATGAACATTAACAAATTCAGTGAGTGTGTAATCAGAGCCAGGTATTAACATTAATTGAAAAGATATATTGTAATTTGTGACCCAAGTTCGTAAATGAAATGTGAAATTGAAATATGGTTATTACTAGTAATATAGTTTCTATTCTAGTAGAATGGACATGTATTTTTCCAAAATCATATAAATGAACAAGGGCTATGATCCTTTGAAACATCTTTGCCATTCAGAATACCTGGTTGATGCGAATTATCATCAGTTTCTTCCACCACTCCAATAACTTCACCATCTCCGTCAGATAACTGGACGAAATTAATATATTAATGCTAAAAATGACATACGAAAAAAAGAATACAAATACCTAATACGATTTCTATTAAAGAACCAGTTCATCTTTCAACAAAATTCAGTATAGTTCTCAGAAGTTACTAACAAAACAGATGAATAAAAACTAGAAAAACTACATTTACATGTGGAATATCTCTGTTAAATGTGCAATCTGCTCTTTCGTCAATATCCATTGAATATCACGGTGTTTGATAAGAAATATTTGAATAAGAACTAGATATAGGTCAAGAAATTCTCGATAGTAGGAAAAATGGAATGTTAATGACAAAATATGCATTTTAGGAAGAATGGAAATTTAATTCGTAAATAACTAATCCGCTGAAAATGTGGAATTCAATTTATTTACGTAGATTGTCGTCATTGATAGAATACAATAATTTCCTATAAATAGAATTTCTTTATTAGAATCTTAGTGGTTTTGACTCTCAGATGGTGGTTTTTACGCAGGCCGTAGATTGCAATCTGGCGGGTATAATGTGTTGTCGTACAATGATTGAAATGAGGCTCCACCTCAATTCAAGTTTTTCCTATATATATGTATAGGGGCTGGGGAGCATGCACCCATGTGCATGTAATTTTACATGCATTGGGATTTATATCTTGCACATTTTTTTAGTTTTTTGGAAAATGTCACCATGTATATTCATCTATATATCCCTCCTATATGTCATTCGAATTTCGTCAGAAACAGAGACCCGTATACCCTCAATCTAGAACGGGTAATTTTAACGATCTTAGAATTGTTGTTATCGACCCATTCTAGATGGAGGGTATAGGAGTCTTTGTTTCTGACGAAATTCGAATGACATATAAAAGGGATATATAGATGAATATACATGGTGACGTTTTTCAAAAAAACTAAAAAAATGTGCAAGATATAAACCTCGGTGCATGCAAAATTACATGCACTTGGGTGCATGCTCCCCAACCCCATATATATATTCAAATAGGATGCATCCTTCCTGACTTAAGGAAGGCTGCCATCTTTTTGTAGGAAACACGGGCACTTTAGTATAATGTATATACAGTTTGTATTATAACTGCATATTATAAATACAAAACCGAATACAAAACTGCATAGTATAATACAAACATTAAAACTGCACATTGTAATACAATCAATATACGTATTCTACTAAAGTTGTCATATTTTCTACAAAAAAAGGAGTTGGCCTTCCTGAACTCAGAAGGACCAAGTCCTATTTGAAAGAAATCCTATATACACACACACACATACACACACACAATGGGGCTGCCCCCGTCCCATTTCTACGCAATTTTTTTTATTTTATTTTTTTGCAAAATATCACCATGTATATTTATATATATATATATATATATATATATATCCCTCCTATAGGTCATTCGACGTCAGAAACAGAGACTCATATGCCTTCATCTAGAACAGATCGATTACAACAATGTTTAGACTGTTAAAATTTCTTGTTCTAAATGGAGGACATAGGAGTCTTTGTTTCTGACGAAATTCGAATGACATATAGGAGGGATATATATATATATATATGAATATACATGGTGATATTTAAAAAAAATAAAAAAATCTACGTGAAAATGGGGACGGGCAATGGGGCAGCCCCATTTTTTCCTATATATATATAGGATTTCTTTCAAATAGGACTTGGTCCTTCCTGAGTTCAGGAAGGCCAACCCTTTTTTGTAGAAAACATGACGACTTTAGTAGAATGTGCATAGATATTGTATTTTAATGGGCAGTTTTAATGTTTGTATTATAATATGCTGTTTTGTATGCGGTTTTGTATTTATAATGTGCAGTTATAATACAAATTGTATACACATTTTACTAAAGTGCTCGTGTTTTCTACAAAAAGATTGTGGCCTTCCTGAAATCAGGAAGGATGCATCCTATTTGAAGGGGTCCCTATATTTATATATATAGCAACATTATCCAATGAGCCCTATGCTTATTTGAGATGAGATGAACCCATTCATTTTTTATCATTATTTCCTATCATTTTGAGCTTAATAGTTATTTGTTTACAAGTGTTATATCATATTCTTACTACTAATAACTATTTTCAGAAAAAAAAACCTTAAATTCATGCAAAATGATTGTATTATTATCCGTATTACTAGTGTCGTTTTTATTCTTACTAATGATCATTTCCTGTGAATCTAAGGTTTTTTATACGAAAATAGCTACTAATAGTAAGAATATGATATAACAACTGTAAATAAATAAGTATTGAACTCAAAATAATAGAAAATATTGGTAGAATATGAGTGACCTCATCTCATCTCAGATGGACACAGGGCCCATTGGATAAGTCCCCTATATATAGAGAGAGGGGGGACTGATCCTGTGAGATGATTTGTGAGATGGGAAATTCTGGACCACTTGATTCTGTCTTCTCTCTCCATGAGAGAAAAAACAGGAGAGAGAAGATAGAATCTAGTGGTCCAAAATTTCCCATCTCACCATCTCATAAAATCTCATCTCACTGGATCAATCCTATATATATGACTTAAGTAGAGGGTCCTATGCCCATTAACGTCTTGGTGAGCACCAATTGTAGGCCATACACGGATATTGACAATAACTATATTTCTAATTATAGGCTATTGCATATTTAACAATTATCATATTTCCAATAATGCAGTATCCTTAAAAAAAGGAAAGATTGTTTTGGAAAGAAAAGCTTCAAATAAATTATTTCGTGCAGATGATTAAGATCCAATTGCTAGGATAGCAATAAAAATACTTTGATCAAGTAAATGGTTGTTGTGTGATCGGTAGTATCAAGACAATGATCAGTAATTTACATCCAAATTATTACCTTGTACATAATTTAGCAATATGTATAAAGTGGTCAAGTAAATGTGTGTTGCGAGATCGGTAATAATATAACAAATGGCTAGTAATACCATTGTGTACGTAATACGCATTGCATTCATTTCTGTAATATTTTTCCTTTTTCGTCAACGAAGCATTCCATTAATTTTACTAAATCATTTTTCCTTATGTGCCTGTCTTTAATAACTTCTTTTTCAAAGTACTATCTCCATATTAATCGTATAGAAGGAGAATATATTGCTGATTATATGTTATTTTCTTACTTGAGCAATGTCTGTGTCTTACTGACCTTTACTTTGTTATTACTGATCTCATAACACTCATTACTTGAGAATTATATACATATTATTGAACATGTGATATATGACATAGATATATACATTACTAAACACACAACAACAATTTACTTAAGAATTGTATATATTTTACTTGAGTATTGTCTCTAAATTACCGAATTCTGATATAAACTTCAACGTACTATTCATAGTTTACTTAGTTACTACATCTCTTTGCAAACCTTAATTAAAATTTATTAAATGTTGCTTGAGTTTCATTCCTTCTTACTAATATATTCATGGGCAATAAATTCATGGATTACTGGTATAAAACTTCGACTTACTGTTCATAGTTTACTTAGTTGCTACATCTCTTTGCAAACCTTATTTCTAATTTATTAAAAGTTACTTGAGTTTCATTCCTTCTTATTTCCTTCATGGATAATAAATCCATGGGTTACTCATATAAAACTTCGACTTACTATTCATAGTTTACTTAGTTACTACTTCTCTTTGAAAACCTTACTTTCAATTTATTAAATGTTACTATTAAAACCTCATCTTTCTGAGATATTGTTCTCATCATCCAAATCCAAATGATTATCTTCAATCCTAGCTTCTTTTGATATGATCTTCTCACGATCCAAATCCGAATGGGAAGAATTGTTCATCATTATTTCTGAGATATCACGCTCAAAATCCATTTGCAAACAATCTATCGTATTTGATAATATTCGAACCTAAATGAAAACAATTAGATTCTAAAATAAATGATAAACAAACATTACAATCCTTATACAATACCTTGGATTCGAAAAAGCTATTGCCTCAGAACTCAATATCGACAACCATAGTCTAAAGGATCGATCGCCTCACGATGCAAAATGCCATATCAAACCATTTACATTGCAACAGAATATGTTACCATAAAACGACGCTTGCTATTTCTAGAATATCTTTAAATTTCCAATTTAATTGAATTTCCATCATCAGTATCGATCATATTATTATGGGATTAGAAACTTAAAATCTAACAGCTGAGATGAGGGGCTCATCTCATCTCTAATGGGCATAGGGCCCTTTGGATAAAAATCCATCGCCGGTCGCACACCTCCGCTGCCAGCGGAGCTCTCATGCAAATCGACCCACATGCCTCTGGAACCCTAGCTCGGGAATGTGGGGGCAAATGTAGGGACACAGGTGGAGACGGAATGATGATACGTTTTTAGAGGGCTTTATACACCGTGGTCAATTTTGTCTACACACCATCACTTAACGAGCATCACATGTTTCCTTTAAGAAAGATCACATTATGACCCGAACAATACATCAGGTATCACTTTGTTACTTTTGGAAGGTTAGAGACGAAATTAAAATTAGGTTATAGTTCAGGAACTTTTATGTAATTTACTCTACACAAAAAAAAATGAGCTAATGAAATGGATCATCATGTCTAGGTTGATTGATGACACATGTTCACTGATGTGGTTTAGGGATACTAATTGATCTATCGACATTGCGAGGTGATCAGTCACTTTTGTTTCCAAATTCATATTATTTATTTAAACTCCAAATCAATGCAAAAGCATTCTTTTATGCCACATGTGATCCATACATGTGAGAATTATCCTAAATAAAAAAAGAGAAACCATATTATTTGAAAAAAAAAACACCTTTACTCAGCTTATGATCGATCAGTTACTCAGTTATGATGATCAATTTGGGTTACTGATCAATCAAAATTGGATCCTTAAAAAAGAAACCATATTATTACTCAGGATTCTGGTGAGTTCGAATCAAGCAAGGAAGTATTAGATAACAATGCATCTCGCTCAAAATCATGGCATAACAAACCAAAAAAGAGAGAGAACTGACCTGAACACGCAGAGGTCCGATGAAGGCGATTTCTCACTATCCAAAGCTTCTCCTCGACTATATGCGTAAGAGGACCTCCCTTCAACCACATGCATGCCATTTTGGAGTATGAGCTTGCTGAGGAAATAAAGAATCCATTTCAAAAGGATAATCTAAGGGAAACGAACCTACCTCCAAACTCTAAACCAATGTTCCCCACACCCTCATGAAATGACACCAACCTCTTGCTCTGACGAATACTCGACAGTCATGGAGAAGGAAAGGAAGGGGGAGAAGGTTGGGATCGGAGGAAGATGAATAAGGCCTAAAATGGCCATTGTGGAAATTAAAATTAAAATGGATTAATCGACAGTCATGGAGTAAAGTTGATATTTTTAAAATGAACCTCTTTCAATGTTGATAAAGTTACACTTTAAAACTATTATTAAGGTTAGATTTTCAAAGACATGCATATTTGTTTACTATGACTCACTCTATCATATGAATTAATTAATGAAAAAGCTAAATTAAAATGATGCGGCAACGTCAATAAAAGAATTCATGAGAATGTATATCCTAAGAATGGTGTGACAGTATATTGTAGCCATCATTGACTATTCGTAAAATATACGCATCCAACAAGTGCATTCACATGATCAATAAAAATTCAAATTAATATTCAAATACCGAAAATATGAAATTAAAAAATGAATAGTTCGAATGCTTTTCTGTGACTATTTTTAAAAAAAAATGAATAGCACTACTAATGAAAAACATGATAAACATTGATGCCTGCTATCATTTATTCATGCATCAACCATGAATAATCCATTTTCCACTTGCATATGGAATCCAAAAAAAAAGTTATATCCAAGTTGGATGAAGCAACTCAATCCATTGACCCATTGATACAGATCAAATCAAATTATGCATAAATGGTATGGGTACTAACCTTTCACCTCCCATCGGTCATGGCTTTTCCCTTGCCATTTGATCTGTCCAAAGCCAGGAGCACAAAATACACCGTTAGGACAGGGAGAGTTGTACGATGATCGACCAGATTCAATCCGTCACCCTCTTATGGGCAGGGCGTAAAGTCAGACCCATTGTATCATTTGATCTAGCGCCTTATGCTATCCAAGCTGAGCTTGCATTCTCATGCACAAGCTATCTTTAAATTACATTCATTTTCAACTGTACATTGAAACAGAGCTGACACCAGCAAAAAAACCTGATACAAGTCTGTTATGTTACAATCACCTACAGTGATACTCGTGTTTCCCAAGGACAGATACAGGAAGACGGGCAAAGAAGATGCTTTGCAGGGCAAATGCCGCTCAATTTCCAGCAACTTTACTGATAATACCAGCAGCATACCCTGCAATGGCACTATCTGGCGCACTTTTGAGCCGTGCTATGGATGGAAAAAACTCCGATGAGCGAATAAACTGTCTGCAAGGGGCATGATCGCACATCTTCCGCATGGCGAAGAGGCCTATCCTGAGAGCGGATTCTTTCTCTTTCTGAGACTCTCCTCTGCTCGGGCTAACTACTATACTTGAATAGTCGCTGACCAGCTTCAGCAAAGCCTGTCAGTTTGAGAACAAGATCAATCAACACCCACTGTTCAATAATTCTGATATGGCATATAAATTCAATATATTAAATAGTTGTTATGCCTTTTTGAGAAAAACACTTGTTTCTCTTCAAGTAATGACAATACTAAAAGCCAACATGATAGCTATAGTATAAACATAGATGAAATGATAATGATGGAATGTTGCGGGATGGTAATAACACAACTACTGACTCCACTGAATGAAACAAAGATGCATGCTAGAAAAATTTTTCCAATTTAGCAGACTTTTTTAAAAACAAGCAGCTAGAAAATTCATCAGAGCAAATAAACATCCTTTTGGAAGCTAGGCAACCAAATCTTCCAAAACACAGGCAGATGTTACAAGTTAGAGAGATGACAAACCTGTAAGGCACCTTGAGAAGTAATTTCCTCACACAGGACATTAGAATTGCGAACAAGATTGCTAAGAGCACCAGCCGCATTAGACTTTGTTTTGTCTTCTTCCAAAGAATTAAGAAGCCTAGCAAGATGAGGTATGGATCTCCGGAGTTCCTCATAAAGAACATCATTGTGATAAGCAGCATTTCCAACCTGCAAGACAATATTATGTTTGCCTCCGGATAACCTCGCTCTGAATCTTAATCACGACCAGAAGGCTATGCGATAAAACCCTCAAAAACAAAAAAAATTACATTTACATGCACAAATCGGTGTTCATTAACTATTTTATAGTAAAGGAAAAGCAGGAGCCATAACCACAACCCGCTAAATGGTATATTGGATGAATGTGGAATAGTATGCCGGCATTTAGGGTTGGAATCTAATAAATATTATTATCGGAAAAGGGGAACCAGAGGCACTGCCCTTTTCTAAGAAAAGGTCCAAACATTCCACAGCCGATAAAATAGCATGGATATTTTTTTCACGGAAACAGGGACTAGTGGTCTGTGTGAGCCCGAGAGTACCATTATTACCGGTTGAGCTTGTAATTGTGCTTTTTAATGGAATTTTAGATGACTAACTACCACCAGTAGCCATCTTTTGGAATTTCAGGAAAAGAAAAGCTGTGGAAGTACCTTATATTATTCCAAATTGTCAGACCCACAACGAAGTGATGATGCATATTATTCCAAAGCAGACGAGCAATGCATAGAACATTGAAGTTTTGCAGACTATTAGCGAAAAAACTTACTGCAAAACATGCAAACTTCCTGGTGCGTTTGTCTGGATCAGCACATCTGTCTATCAAAAGCCCAATGATCTTCTGATTTGACTGAAAAAGTCAGACAAAAATTAATTAGGCTCCATAAAATTGCTTTTCCTTAGAAAAGTTAGACTTCAAAACTAAAAGCTTACAAGAGAACTGTAAAAATAAGAGCTGTGTCGACACATATTTCCTACAGCACTGCATGCTTTTGCACGAAAATCTTCATCCTCATGATTAAGGAACCTTTTCAGATACTCTAATAAACAAGCCTTGTCAATGGGCTCATAGAATTCCTAAATACTTGAAATATAGTCACAGTTAGATGCTGCAGGTGAAAACTAATAATCATAATATATATATATATATATTCATCAGAAAAAGCAGTCCCGCAAAATAATAGGTATTTATAATTTTTTGAACAAGATTTTAAGGTGGCAGTATTGTTATGGCAGAAAATATATAGAGCAGCTAATAGACCTTTGACATTCGTGCTAAGTCAGAAACTATCATTAATATGTCGAGAATAGCCTCCTTTGGACTGGAGTTTCCCAACAACTTTCTGACAATACTTGGTTCCAGCAAACCCTCCCTTAAAAGTTGAATAGCAAGAGGTCTGTAGCTTGCCATTTTTGCAATAAATGCAATGGGCCTTGCAATATCTTTCAGATCAACAAACTCCAAACACCTAAGAATACTTGTAGGCAGACCAGTCTGCAAAGGATTAGACAAACGTCAATTTCCATTCTATCAAATCAGCGAATATGGAACAAAATATAAGTAGCACAAACCTCAAACAAGATCTGGAGGTACTGATGCAAGTTTGTTTGAATTGCTTTAACTGTAATCCTGCTTTCAGACCCAATTTTACCTATGGGAGAGTCGATGTTTAAAAGATGTCCGCTGCTAACAGACGCTGAAGCAGTAGGCAGGCCTGGGAGACTCTGAAGTACAACGAAAGGATATGCCAAAAGATCAATTACAGCATTGATCATGTCTCTGGTTCCTTCAGTTCTACCACCGAGGCCATTCCAGTCTATCAAAGTCGTGAGATGTGCTGAAGAAATCAGCTCCCCTATGACCTTAACATTGTCTTTTTTGAACAAGATCTCACAAACAACACTTTCAGAGAGGCAATAGGATATGGAGCGAACTACACCTACTACACCAATCGGTGACAGACCAACATAGTCCTTTACGCTATCATTTCCATGACAGATCTCTTGGATTTCTTCTGATATCAGACGGAGAAGAAGCTGATGAACTCCACTAGAGCATGCCTGTTTTATTATCAGAGGTCCACCCCATTTCAATCTACATTCTACCAGCCCAACCAACCCATCTCTCGAGCCATGCCAACTAGTCAACATACCAGTACAACTGGTTATAATGTTGTTGTCATCAGCAGATATTGTTCTTAGGTGATTTTGCAACGTAGATATTTGTGGAACAAAAGACAATGCAGTATCAGATATTAAATTCAGATGCACTCCGACTTTCATGGACAAAATTGATGATAGAGCCAACATAGCAGCCGCACAATGAGGCTCGATAGAATTAGTCACTTTGTCATCAGAACAAAGATATGCAAGGACAGACAAACGATCATGCTGTTTTTTGGGGGAGTTAGTTAGAATAAATGCCATCACATTTTCTCCATGCAACTTCAATTGGTGAGCAATAGTCGCCAAAACAAGGCAAGAGTGAAGAACTATGGCATGGGGATTTGACAATTTGGACTTCTGACTAGAATTTTCAGCTTTCTCTTTCTGCAAGTAGGAAGTGCCCAAAGAAAGTAAAAAGAATATATCGGAAACAACTGCTCCGTCCCCACCCCCCTCTGTATCAGCAGTGACAGTAGAGGAATGAGATAGCCCACAGAACACTTTGCAGACAGAAAAGCTCGACAGGCAGATCCTTAATGCAACCTGCTAGGATGACAATTCTAAATTATGTCAATAAACAAGGGGAAGAAATGTCGTGTATTCAGAGTAAATTTAAAAAAAGGTATTTTTATAGTATATGACATTTGTTATCAACAGAGTCGTGGTGCTTAATATCAAATCCCAGCAAAGTGAATGGTGGGGATTGTGAACACCCAATGCATCTGAACATTATATCTCAAAATATGGCATACTGAACCAGCTAGGGTGCTATCATACATCGTATCACAATCAGGTCAATGCAAACATTGATATATTGTCGATAATGCACGTAGCATCATGCATCACATCTCTGAAGCATAGATACCTGCAGAATGGAGTCTTTGGTGCTGATAGTGATACTCATGTCATAATTTGACTCAGTAGGTAGGTCACCAACATTTGATAGATCATTATAAATTATAAAATAAATCTCCCCTAGAGTTTAATGTGTATTTTTTAGAAGTGCTAACATGAATACGGCAAGCTGGGATCAAAAAGCCAGAACTTTGAACTACTTGAATTCTTCTATGTTGGGTTTGAATCACTATAAGGGCTAGAGATGTTTTTTTGATAAAATGGTGAAGCCTTCTCCCACTTTAAGTAGGGGCGGGCTACAAGGATTCTTGCTCAAATCCATGTTGAAAGATCCGACAATTTTTTACGCTAGTTGTAGGCTACCTAACGCAACCCCCACAATGAGGGATTTGAACCCTGGTGTTTTGGGTGGTAGGCACATTGCACTACCACCAGACCATTGAAGTAGGTTTGAGATGTTCTTATAAATAAATTTAAAAAAGCTACAGATGCTTTAACATGGCCACTCCACGTTACATAGGAGGTCATCATCACTTTTGATATGTGTCCTAGAACATTATTTTTAATGCCAAATAATTTTCAAAAAGAGTACAACAGTTTTGATAGCAAATAGTGTATAAACTGCGGAAATCTGACTTGTAAAAAAGCAAAACTAAATTAGCATTCACCTAATTGTAAATGAGAAAGAGAGCCTTAGTTCTACCAATCAATGAACCAGCCAAACTTGTTAAGGTATCTTTAAGTAAGTACTAGCCTCTTCTTTTATTGCAGATACATGCAGAATACCCTTGAAGTATGCCTTTCATTCACAAGACTGCAACTGTTCAGGGAGGTAATTCAACATCTAATTGAACTATTCAAGCTCAGCACGTTGAACAATTTAGCATTAATGAACCTGGGTTTCAAAATCTTTCACATGATAGACATTTATACCACTAGGAAATATGTGTGGCTAACATAGCATACCCTATGTAAAAAAATATCATACTTGATTGCAATTCTATTCACGCCCTTTTTTTTCTTGATATAAAATAAGGGCAGACAGATCACGTACGTAGCTGAATGATAAGAAAAAACACTTATAATATATTGTTGGTTGTGGTGACTCCCATCTCGGGAGTGCACCCTCTTTTTAATAAAAAAATGATCAGAAAAAACACATATTCCCTTCTATTATAAGAAGGGTTTATAAAAAAATCACAATACTTACATCAACAATACTGAAAAAAAACATCCATGGTCGGAGCATTCAAATTACTTATTATTATAAAACAAACACCACTACTTTACAAAACAAACACCACTATGCATTCCCCGTATCAATCGCATCATTAAGCACAAGACAGGCTCCAATATATGTAATCTGTGATACGCCAAGTTGTACATATTGCTCATATTGCCAATGATTGGGCCAATCTTTTTTTTTTGAAGTCTAAAAAAAGGGAAACACTCAGTGGTGCCCGCCCCTTATTGGGCCAATCTTGTATATTAGAAAAGTCAGAAGGATAGAATGTTCTCTTATACTGGGCCTATATTCAATCTCCTGCATCTGTTTTTGGAACTATGGATTACACCGCTTGTTTTCCCATGGCTAGACCACTCAAAGAATCCCTGTCCTACTGAAACAATAGAAAGTGTATCCTTGCAATCAATCTCGCCTTTCACAGGTGATCTAGACATACACAGAAAGATCATCAATTCATCCATGAGAAAATGTGAAATGCATGTGTTTGACCTATTATTCCACTGAGCAATATAGAAATGCTCCTACTAAAACAACCCGTGGAATGTTAAAGTATCTTTTCTCAAACGTGTACCATTCCTGGTGAAGCTCAATCAGTGGACGTTAAAATCGCATGTTTGAAATGGTAAGCTACAGTGTTTATAATAATATGTATTCTTGTAAAATCCCTTCTGGCAACAGTCTAGGTATTCCTAATTTCCTACACTCTTACTTCAAAAGAGCACTAGGTGTATAGGAAGCAACATGCCGCTACTGTAAACCACACTAAATATTCCTCTCTTGTTTCATTGTGTGTTCTCTTGAAATGAGATGCAAAAAACATATATGATATAGTGCAACTAAAAATTCGCACAGAATTCAGATTATCGATATAAAGCTTTGATGTAAAATGGCAAAAAGAAAACAGAAAATCCCGAAATCAGAATAAAGCGCGTAGAAGACTTCAAAAGTACTAAACCAGTATTCCGACCAATGAGTGTAAAATGCTCAAGAACCAAGACAAAAAGTATCAATCTTTTTACGAGAACGTGACATTAACTAATAAAAAAGGTAAAGTTTCTCAGAGTGAAAGCAGCACCTGAAGACTGGCACTAACAGCTGATTCAAGACCATTATGGAAGCAGAAATATACTGCAACTTGAATGGCCTTAGACTCCAAGAATTTACTAAGAAAAATTTCAATAATTTTTGTTGATTGATTCTCAATATCAGAGACCTGTCCTTGCACACATTTCCTTCGGTAGGAGACTAATGGGAAAAATATCGGGTGCTTCTTCGAATAGTACATCTCCAGCATATCTATCAAACCCCACATTGCTTTGCATGCTTCACAAGCTGCTGGCAACATTTCTGAAGAACCAGACATAAGGCATGATCCTGAAAAAGCTAAGCATTCGCAAAGAAGACTCTCTATGCCAGACTTTGAAGCAATATCGATCATCTCTTTCAGTATTCCCTGCATCTCAACTGCTTGATCTAACATCATCGTTTTTAATCTCATGCCAACTTGAGATATTACTACAGCCACGCATGATGTACACTCATATAGAACTCTTCCAGATTTGCTATCCATGGAACCCATGATCTGCAAACAAAGAAGAATAAATTGTTTGAAACCGTACACAAAAACAATATCTGTAGAGATTAACAAGTTACCTCTGCAAACAATCTTTGGAGGGAAACCCAGTGTTGAAAATATGTATTTGTTATTCCAGTCCCACCATTATCTAGAAGTTTCTTCAAGATCGAAAGACCCTTGAAGAAAGCCGGAAAAACAAGGGGAAGGGGATCAATCAGCGGAAGATAAAACAGTTGCAACTATGTATAAATGCACAAGCTGGCTTCAGATGAAATATTAGTCAAATGCAAATTGTCGATTCCAGTCGTTCTTTTTGATAAATTTGTACACTGCTGTATATTCAGGTCAATAATACAGCCGAATATCAAGAAACGATGTGTTACTAAAAATTGATACTCTACTACATCAACAAACTATAAATAATACTGAAATAAATTCATGAAGTCAGATTTCATCCAGATTTTACAAATTGTTATCTAATTAGACACATGAGAATTGAACTTTCATCAGTAGAATTTTCTCAAGATGGCTCTGACTTAATTATTTGAATTGTGTCATTTCTTCTAACTATATCAATTATGTTGGTTCCCAATTTTGTTTACCCCGGATGATCGTGTTGGTAATTTTGACCCCGCATGGTCGTGGCACAATAGTAGAAAGCATAATAAAGCACCTAGACAAAATTTAAAAAACATGTCCTATCTGAAAATAGACATAATATGTTGACCCCAATCCGGACCAGCTTGAAATTATAACTGGTTGTGATTAGCCCAGAAATGACCAGTTACACCTGATTATTGCCAGCTAAAACAATATCTGTAGAGATTAACATGTTACCTCTGCAATAGTTTACGGACGGGTCAACTGGCTGAAAATTAATGATCTTCAAAAAGAAAAAAATCATAAACGATTATCATTGATGATGAATACCTAATGACGGAAAAAAATTTTTACCATAAGTATGGGATAATCAATTTACATCAGTTAAAGGAAATTAACTACGGAACATCTGTCGCCTTTTTTTGCATACTTAGTGGGTGAACAAAATTTTGTTTCCCCTGAAACACGTAGAATATAGTCAACAAGACCCACCATCCTAAATGGGTGCATACCTTCACTATCAAGACATGAACCTCAGAAGCCCTCTGCCTGATGGCTGTTCCAACAAACTCAATAAGGCAAGATATAATTTCATCAAGAATGGGGCAGCAACGAAGAGCCCCAGCCGCAATTAAGTTTGTGAAAATTCTCATTGACTGTGTTAAATGAACGGCACTAGTATTTCTGCACACAAACGGAAATGCAAATAAAATGTACTACCAATTATCCAAAAAGAACAGTTTCTCAAGACGAAAAAGTGTAAGTTGCCAGTGAATGTAATATGTTTCTTCCAAAACAACACAATTCTTAAAATTAAGTAATTAAGCTGGTATTTGCACAAAATATGCCACAGATAGAAATTGAACAACTTAAGCCGGCCAGGCATGATTAGGACAACAAAAAATGGAAACAACACTAACCATTTAATAAATTAAGTGAGACCATAAAGGAACTTATAGTTTCCATGCAAGAACGCAAAATATTAGAGGATTCAAAAAACATGACAAACAGAAAATAACCTAAAACCACATAAAAAGAACAAGAAAATGTCATATATATAAATGTGCATTTCAGAAAAATATATAGATGTATATAGAGAAAGATTGATAATATGAAGCTCTCACTATCTAAGTTTTTTTTAGAACGGGATGGATCTCCTGTAGAGAAGTTTTTTTATTTTTCTTAGTGCGTAAAAGAGCTATAAAAAAATAGTAGAAGACAAGTTCATTTTACATGCTCTCACAGTCTGCTCAGTAAAGTCGACTGGCATGCCCGTTCAATCAACTGGCATTCCAGACGATTAAATCTTCGCTCCAACCAACTGATCACCTTCTTATATACAGTGCTTCAAATGATTGAGTCCAATGATCCTTACCTGCCACGTAATCGAAAAGTCCCTCGTTTTCAGCCGACGACCTTTACGATTCAATTGTATGGTTTGAAGATCAATCAATAAACCTTTGATTCAGTCGACCGGTGCATGAGTTTAAGTTTTTACTACAAAACCCTGTTCAGTCGACTGACTTACAATCCATGCAACGAATCTCATTTTTCAGTTGACTGAAAAATATGTCAACTGACGCTGATGTTTCTTCAAGAAAATATTACTCACACTGAATGTGAAATTTTCTGTCATAACTATCTCAGACAAATCAGCAAACTGAATGGGTTTATCCATAAACTGAGCTGCAGTTTCAATCAACCAATATGTTAGGTCGATCTGACTAAAAGCTGACAGCACAACACCTTAACGATTATTCTTACCTGAAAAGCCATGAAGGATCTTAACTATCAATCTAAAGTCAGCTATTGCGAGCAAATGGATAAGCTTCTTATAGAAATGTAAATGGGGAAATTCTTCCCACTCAAACTCAGCAGTCCTGGACACCAAGTCTAAGAGCAAATCTACCAAATAGTGATTATGGGCTAAAGTTTCTTGAAAGCATCATGTCTCCACCTGACCAATATCAATATTCCCCGTGCTTAAGATTTCCATGATTTCACCTGATATCAACAATAACACGACGAAATGGGTGAAACATGAATATCGCATGGTAAAATTTTCATATTTCACCTGATGTCAACAAAACTTCTCTAATCTTGTTAGCCCTTTTTGTGTGCAGAGTTGTTTCTATTGCTTCTTTGGGGAACCGTCTTGCTCCAATAAGGAACCTGGGGTCTAAGTATGTTGATATGCCTTGAATCTTAACCATCTGACTCAGGTTGAAGAACCGCCGTATGCACCCCCTCTTGTTGTACCATACCACAACAAGATGGAGGGTTTCGATGTTTTATTAAGGGTTTTATTTATATTCGGGTACTTAGATCCATTTGTATCAGGGATCCGTTTATACGGGAGTAATATATAAACTCCCTTAGGGTTAGAGCTCTTGGTATCCTCTGTATTTTTCTTCTTCTCTACGTAGTGAAAATCGATCGTCATTGTCCAATGACGTAACCCAATTATGGGTGAACATTGTAAATCCCTGTGTCTCCATGCTTGTGTGATTAATCTTGTTTGTACATGCTCCCGTGATTCGCGACAAAGTACTTTATATGGCGCCATATGTGATGACTAGTTCAGATAACCAACCACTCCAGATATAAATGTATCTTGGTATATCTCTTGCTAAAACTTCCTCAAAAATTATATCAATCTTCACCCCCCAAAAAACCTCATTGAGACTCGTTTTTGATGGGGGTTTCATCCCTTATGAATAAATGAGGTTATGAACTTGGAAAAAATTATAATTTATAACCAAATACCATATAACATGAGATTTTTAATGTTTAAATGTGTGGTCACTTTGAGGCAACACCCACTAGTAGTAATGTAACACATGGCTCCATTCAAAAACTTCCAACTTTTTTATTGAAATAAAATGGTGTGGACACCCAAAATGGTGTATACCATGCTATATATTAATAATTACACGATTCAATTTACAAAGACCATGAATCAAATAGAGGACTATGCATCATCATTGCATTTTACACAAAATCTTTTCAGAGAAAACAACGCACCCAACAAGAGAGAGCTGATATGAAGGTCAAGGGTTTCATACGATCTGATCTAAAGAAAGCAGCACCAATAGAGGTCTAGGACCCTACCACAAAAGTGGAGTCCATACACCTAACTTCGGCACTCATCGAAAATTCTATCTTGCGAGCACAAGTAATCAACATCTTCTAGAGCATAAGAATACAATGAACAAGCAACATTAGGCATGTGCAAAGTATTTGCCCTGTGTAATTGTTGGGCATGGGAACACACAAAGAGCCATTGTGCAGTAAAAGTTATTACAGATCATTCCTTAATTTAAAATGAAGAATATTTGATTTGTGTAGCAAGTCCCTTAGTGCAAATAGGGTTATGTATCATGGTCATCTTGATATCATATAGTTGTTGATCCAAAGGTTGGACCATAGAGATTGGTGCAAAGTTGAATATCTAAAAAGTTAGATTGAGGACTCAGCTACACCGTCAAGTGATTATCAAGAAGGGATCTCCAGTCTGAGAAGGAGATGGCCATCCTTACTCCAAAGGCACGCATCCGACCGACCTCTTGATGTAGATCCTCTGCATAGGAATAGAGATTCAGAGGTGTTGGATGAGTTAAGTCAAAGTGTTGACTTAGCAAGATCGAGATGACTAAGATCTAAGTCACATACTATCATGTATAGGCATGTATCCTCTTACCGGAGATAAATTTAGGCAAACCATTAGGTCGATGATCTAATCAAGGTCTATACACCAACGAGAAGGTGTGCATACGAGGGCAGATGAGTAATACAATCTCTTAAAGGGATCATACAGGTTCACTACTGAACCGGATGACATGAGCTCACTCATGAGATATCGGAGATTAATTCAATCAATCTCACATGGAGGTTCTGCTTCTTCGGTGCCCCGTGCTCTTGAGGGAGAAGGATTTCGTACGACGAAAATCGGAGCTTTACGACTCAGATCATCGTCGTGGATTGCGGAAGTCACACGATTCATCCTCGTACTCGCAAGTGTTGTCTCCGCTGGATCGGACTTGAGACAGGAGGTCTCTTCCCTTAGAGACTAGAAGATTGCAATCAAGCTTCAAGAAGTGAGCCTAATACTTGTGTGATCTTAATAGATTCCACTGCTACTGCGATTTGTATGACAAGCCTTGTTTTTGTCAGATACGATCTAACTCTCACACTTCCGTAATGCGCGAGGCTTTATCGCCTCCCTTTAGTAATTTGGTCAAATTTCTCTACCCTCGTATAATACTTGTGTAATCTTGAAAAGATTACACTGCTACTGCAACTTGTATGACAAGTCTTGTTTTTATTAGATATAATCTGACTCTTACGCTTCTGTAATACGCGAGGCTTGATCGCCTCCCTTCAGTAATTTGGTCGAGTCTCTCTATCCTTGCCCCCCTCAACACCACAGAAGCCACAAGAAAACAGTCGTCCATGTTGGAGTATGTAATTGATGGGTAATGGGCCTCTCAAGATCCAATTATCCACCTCTCTTGTTTAGTCCCACATCATCTATAATGAAACTCCAGCCTGGTTGTGGGGCTATATAAGGGGTTGATACCCATGTAGCCTTGAAAGATTCACAATAGAAGATCCGGCACTTTGAGGCCTTCTCCCGTAATTCCATCCCACTCTCATTGTAAGGTTCCACGTAAATTATGAATGTTCCACTTTTTATATTTTTGTGGTCTTTATTTTACTTTAACGTAATTTATTTCAACATGTTTATGAGAGCAATTGATTCTAGGGTTTGTTCTTTGAGTTCTTTTTTCGATTGATCGAGTTCTGACCGTTGCAATATACATGGCATGGTTCCATCTACTCCAGCAGTAGCTGCATAATCTTCTCTAGCCACATCGTTACATGTATATCCATGCTCATTTTTACACTGCATCAATAGGTTCCATCAGGAAACCATACTCCCATGTGTTGCTCCTCTAGCCACAAGCAAACATCATCTCTCCAGGCAAACCAATCCAGAGGAAGTGCATGTAAATCTTCTATAGGAAACGAGACAACAAGGATTCCCTTATAGCATCCACACAACTATCTTCCTTGCAAGCTCCTTCAAATGGGTTCCTTCCACGGTGTGCACCTCCTCCAGGCGCGTGTTCCTCCTCCAAAAGTACAACCCCCTTGCAATCCTCAAGAACCCAACACACAACCCTAAGATCCCACGTGCACCATCATACTAGATGTCTAGTCCCTCGCGAGAAGCATCCCCCATTCGCTCACCGTGGGCTATCCTAATGGTACCCAAACCCCCTCTAGGCGCAAAAACCCTCCACGATCAGCATTCTTAAAGCCCACATCACCCTAAATCCCACATCACCCTATAGATCGACAGTGGTAGCACCTCGGAGGAGCTTTTGCGTACTCTACTTGTGTGCGATCGCTCCCCCTATACCCGATCACCAGACCCCACTCCATGCCGATCACCAGACCCCACTCCATGCCGATCACCAAAAGCCCCACTCCATGCTATCCAAGCAATGCCAACACTTTTTGTTAGAACATCATTCCATTTGTATAAAAGCTGACACACATAAGATTTACTTGCATATGTTTATTGTTTTACAAGAATTTCAGACTAATATTAGAAACCTCGAGAGAAGCTATTCAGAAGTTTTTCTTTCATATTATATGTTCTCTTTGAGTCTTAAACTTTGTAGTTATTGTTTAAATCATCTATTTTTCTCTAAAGTGACCAAAAGTTGTATCTTTGAACTTCTGCATTAGAGTAAATCTTGTTATTGTCAAGTCAAGCTTCAAGCAGTAAAGTCAAAGTCCTACTCAACTCTAAACTTCAAGTTGATCGATCATTCTGCTACTACAAATCGATCATGACATGATTACTCATTAACCTTGATCTTATCAATCATTTGCAACCTCTTAAAGAACACCTTGACGGCTTGACCTGCTCAATCATTAGAGTTTGTTTGATCGGTAAGACTTTCTTATCGGTATTTTTTTCTCTTAGATCGATCATTTTTTGAATGTTGTCTTTATTTAAACGTTTTTTCCATTCATCTACAAGATAACTTTTTGATCGCTCATTTATTTGAAATCGGAATATAGTAATTGACTTTATGATCGACCAATGCTTCTTATCTGATCGATCAATCGAGCATTGATCAATCATTGTGTTTTGATTGATCAATCAATTTGAATTTAGTACTTACTATTTTTGTCCTCAATAGTTACAAGATCAAATCATTATAAAGGAGGCTCATATCCTCTCATTTCAACATACAACTCGATCCAAGTATTCTAAAGTTGTCTAGAGCATCTCCCTCTCTCTTGTTCTTAAGTGTTCATTTATTCAGAGAAGCGATTTGAAGTTTCACTAAGAAAGTTGGTCTTGATCTGTAGCAAGCTCTTCAAGCTATCTGTGTGAAGTCAAAGATCATTTTTGAAGTACGTTTGAAGTTATTATTTAAATCATCAAATAATTGTTTACATTGTTCAACTAACATTGTTTTGCAGATACTCTTGGAGTTCTCTCTACAAGAAGTTAGAGGCAAAGCCTTGAGCAGTGATGCAGCTAACTCAATTGCAGTGGTGAATTTAGTGTTTTGATCCAAGGTTGTGACTTTGGTGTGATCCAAAGTTGTAAGCATCAATACTTGAAATCGATTGAGATATCCGCTCAAATATCTCAAGATAAGGTGGAATAGTCGATTGGCTCGGCTAAAAGGAAATCCTAAGCCAGGATACTTTAATTGTGGTTTTTATACGCTTAGATTTCCATGGTAACATATTGTATACTGTACTGATTGTTGGCTTGTTGATTATGACTGTGTTTTATTGCTTACTCTCATTTCCGTGAAAATGTTTTTTTTCTAATACTCCATTCACGCGTGCCCTCTGAAGTATATTTGATCTGCAATTTCTATCACTTTCCAGGCCCTCGTGGAGAACCCTCCTCGACCAGGAAAGACCATGATCTCGTCGAAGCCCACCCTCCAAGCGGTAGCCCCTTATCTCTGATTTGAAGACGAAGAACTCGAAGGCATGGCGACGAACTCCAAGGCAAGGTGGCACTATCTAATCGAAGTTTGAAGGGAGAAGTAAAGCCTAATCTCCTCTTTTAGGCTTCAAAAGTCGCCCAAAAAGGGAAGAAATGCTCGTATTAAAAATATGAGGGCGGAATATTCTTTTCTAAAACGAGAGGTGCAAAGATTTAGCCGAACAGGCCCACCTATGCCTTCTCAAAAAAAGGGAAGTGGCAATTTGCTTTTGCCCAACATGCCCTCTACTACTGTTGAGAAAAAAGGGAGGGAGGGCCTAAAGAGAATTTTGAGTTAAACCAGGCTCTATTCAGAACAAGAAAAAGGAGACACTTTTGGACCCAAAGTTAGGTCGCAACTGTTAAAAAATGGGCATGATTGAAAAAAAAGGAAAAGTCAAAAAAATGAGATGGTCTTCATAAAAAGTAAATCTTATAAAAAAAGTAACGCCGAGAAAAAAAAGAAAGAAGAAAAAAACCATGTTCTACGTTGTTTTTCTCCCAACCTCTGACAAGTAGGGAAGAAAGGGGAGTAATAACAAGGTACATTCTTCTAATTGAGATACAACTACAGGATTTCTATCACATCCATCATCTTCTACTCGTGGCTCCTCAAAAAGCGATCTCATCTCCAGGATCTCTATATAAGCGAACCAACTTCAGGCACCCATAAGATGTGGGAGAGGCCATTCTCAGGGTTCATGTACGGGAGAGGCCCAATTCTAGATATATGTATATGAGAGAAGATCGCTCTACTTATAGTGTTTGACTTCGACATCAACTACTCCATATGGACTTCTCTACCTGAGATTATCTCATACTTCTATTGTCCATCCACGACATGAAGACCGATATTCCATACTACCATTGCATATCAGTCATCTTTACTGAGCATCAACTACTTCCACACAGGTCCTCTCCTAGTGTGACTACTCTCCGCGATGAACTTCTTCTGGGCAACTCTACTCCAGGAACGACCTAGATGTCGCAATAACTCTACTACAAACACGTCCTAATCATCGTAGACTCGTTCTCGTGCGAGGTCTTCTCCTAACAGCGACTACTACAGGTGTGTCTCTTCATATCTCTCTCAAATGTATCAAGTGAAGATGTATTGTGTATGTTTTCTTTTATTGCAAGCTACAGCTTTCTCAGATCCAACTTAGGGGGGTGTTAGAGTATGTAATAGATGGGAAATTGGATCTCTTTGGATCCGATTACCCTCCTCTCTTGACTAGTCTCGCATCACCTACAAATGGAATTCCGATCTGTTTGTGGTACCATAGAAGGAGCTCCATACCCCTATATTCATCGAGAGATTCACAATAGAAGATCTGAAACTTTAAGGCCTTCTCTTGTAGTTTCATCATGCTCCTTGTTAGAGTTACTATATTTACATTTATGTTTGTAACCCTTCAGGTTCTGTAACACCCCGTGACCCTTCGGGTTCCGTAACTCTTGTACTCTCTAG
Organism: Ottelia alismoides; assembly: GCA_037367405.1. Classification (NCBI taxonomy): domain Eukaryota; kingdom Viridiplantae; phylum Streptophyta; class Magnoliopsida; order Alismatales; family Hydrocharitaceae; genus Ottelia; species Ottelia alismoides. The sequence continues at coordinate 64,730 of JAZKJV010005051.1, read as the reverse complement.
GGTTTTCTCTCTATATAAGAGCCTAACTCTATAGAATAGATATCCCATTCTGTCTCTCTTCTCAACATGGTATCAGAGCAACGGTCCTAGACCGGAGTCTAATACCCTAAATCTGCCACCAGCACCAGCCCTCTCTCCGTCGACAAGGAGAGAGGGTTGGACCTCCTATATCGCTCACGGATTCGATGGTTTCGTGCAAGGCAGTCCGAATCCCCAGCAGCACCAGTTGCCATCTCCAGCGGCACCTAAAGCGTCGCCCGAGGCTTCAGCAGCTCCAGTCGCACCTCCTACATCGTTGGCACCGCCTGGAGCCCCTCCCTCTCCAACAGCCTCTGCTTCAACACGACTTATTTCTCCCAATTTTTTCTCCCAACTTGATGTTCCGTACTCTTTATTCTATCATGTATGGGAGAAAGAGGGAGTCAGAGATGATTCTTCTTGATGTCTGTTGCCCTACAAAAACTGACAGGCACGACAGAGATATGTTCCGGTGACCTGATATCGCAACGACTCTACAGGCATGGCAGAGATACGTTCCGGTGACCTGAAAGTCGCAAACTCATCCTCAAGCGAGGTCTTCTACCAGCAGCGGACATATGTTCTTATGGTGCATCGTGTGAAGATGTGGCGTATTTTTCTTTTTGTTACAGGCTGCAGCTTTCTCGGCTCCAACTTAAGGGGGAGTGTTAGAGTTACTATATTTACATTTATGTTTGTAACCCTTCAAGTTCCGTAACACCCCGTGACCCTTCGGGTTCTGTGACCCTTAGAGTTTCGTGACCCCCCGTGACCCTTCGGGCTCCGTAACACTTGTACTCTCTAGGGTTTTCTCTCTATATAAGAGGTCCTAGCTCTATAGAATAAAGATCTCATTTTGTTCCTCTTCTCAACACTCCTCACGGAATAAGGTTCCACGTAAAATCTAAGCCTTCCACTTTTATATTTTTATGTTTTTTTATATTTTGCTTCCACATAATTCACGTCAACAATCTTCGATGACAACTTGAACTCCTAAATCAAACTATAATCACTAATAAGGTTCATGATATCATAATATCAAGGAAATTGATAAAGCATTGTATGCATGCTTAATCGAGAATTCACCATCCAGCCATTTTCTCCGGCACCCTTAGAAAGTCTTTCAACTATGTTAAGAAGGTATTTCACCAATAAGAAGTCTTGTACCATTTGTTCAAAGAAGGCAAACCCATAACCATGCACTCCATGGATCATTCAACCATGGCGCAGAGCCACTCAAGTCCCTATTTCGCCTTAAAGCATAGAGAAATCGAGAGAAGGTCGACCCTCCCCACAACATCCCCGCTTAGACAATCATCTACCTATAATCTAAAAAAATGTTGACCCCCCATCACCAATTTAAAAAAAGATGCAACATACAACATGACAAAACAAATTTCTCTCCAAAAAATCAAAGGCAACCTAAGCAATCATGTTGCAACAACTACACTACAATAAAGCCTTTTACCCACAATTAACTAAGGTCGGCGACATGGATTTTTTGCCTCCATTCAAATCTATTTTAGGTCATTCTCGACTTAAATACAAATAACTAAGATCCCTTTGGATAGTCTCATTTCAATACTTCGGTGGTCTTCCTCGCCCTCTCATAACTGGCTCAACATCCCAAATCTCGCATCTTCTAACCGGTGCATCAACTGAACTCCTTTGCAAATGGCCAAACCATCTTAAACAGATTTCTCTCATCTTATCCTCTATCATAGCTACACCAACTTTCCTTCTAATTGCATCATTCCGAATCTTATCTTTTCGTGTATGACCACACATCCACCTGAGCAATTTCGTTTCTGCTACTATCATTCTATGCATTTATCTATAGCTCACGGGCAAACATTCTGATCCATGGAGCATAGCAGGTCTACAAACTCGAGTCAAGTCGATAATTCGAACAAATCTTTAATCCATGGGTCGACTCTACTGAAGTTTGCGTATATGTGTGGTTGGGATCTAAAAACTCAAGACTTTGTGGGAGTGTCTGGTGCAAACCCTCGCCCAGTCCTTCTTGATTATTTCCCTCGTTCATCATTATTATTTATCTTATTCTTGCTCGAGACTAGCAAGATTTAAGCATAGGGATGTGATGATTACATGTTATACTGGTATAATACCATACAAATTATATGAAGAATCCCATTAATATCTGACACATATATCTCAATACCACTTAATCCAGATATTATTTATTCTACAAATACAATGGGAAAACCACCTCTAAAATGCACAATTAATTTAAATGAATAAATTCTCTCCTCTACATTAATTATATAATATCGCATTCCAATCATTCAATTATTCATTGAAATACTTTATGTATCCAAACAAAAATTGTATGGTCATTAAATAAAACATCACATTCAACCACACACATTTATACATCCAATTTAGCTCTACACATCTTTTGTTGGAAAGAAATGGAGAGGGACTTGAAGGTAATATACTCATTCTTTATTGGTTGCACATGGGGCACCACAATTCTCTTTCATGCACATTGAGCCTCCCACATAATGCAATGGATAAATACTCTCTTTATTCTTCTCTCTCTTGCCCATGCAACTTCCCTATGCATGAATGTATTTATTTCTTTTGTCTTTATGTGCATAAGATGAAGACCCTTCAAAAGCCAAAGGATGCATATAACATCCATAAAAGAAGGAGTCCCCCAAGGCACCATGGGGCTTGTGACCTCTCCCTCAATGCAACTCTCTCCTTCCGGGCACAAGTTCTCTCGCCCCCGACTTTCCTTCCTCCTTCCTCTGTATGTACGGCTATCCCCTTCAGCCTGCACCACCTTGCGCAGTAGCCTGCGTGCACCTCCTCCTGCAGTCCAGCTCCATCTCCGCGTACTCCAACCTGTGCAGACCTCTTCTGTGCTTGTCTCCACGCCTCCATCTTCACGTCGTCGCTATCTCGTGACTCCACTGTCGTCTCCGAAAGCTCCAATAGAGAAGACTTCCTCCCCATCTTTATTTACTTCCTTAAGTTATTTTATGTAAGTTGAATTTGGAAGAAAACAATTCTCCTGTTATAAGATCACCTTGCATTTTTATTACATTAGTATTTTATTTAAGTTGAACTTGGAAGCATTCTTATTTTGTAAGCCATTCTCAAAGTTCTCTATAATATAAGCATTGAAAGTTTATATTTTATTATGCTCTCTGAAAAATTACAAGTGACTCTCATTTTTCCATATTAAATTGCGATTCATCCCCTACTTCCTTACTTAGTTTCACTCATATCTGCATTTGCTTATTCTAAGTTTAGGAAATATTTTCACCGTAGATCGCATTCTCTTCAAGATTTTATAATTTTTTCTCTCATTGCCATGGAGTAAGATTTGAATCGAGTTAGAAAAGGAACAAAAAAATTGCGAGTTTGCTTAGTCCTTGCGGATACGAACCTCTACTTGCACTATATATCTTGTGTGTTTTTATTAAATGCATGTGGTTGTAATATTATTTGTTTGACCTTGATTATTCGTGGTAAGACAACGACTTGATAAAATCATCTTTTTAAACCACGAAAAATCTTGTCAACAGCAGGTCGACCGATGTTGTGTCCCCATTGGTCCACGTCGCAAAGGGATAAAATAAAAAATAAAATTAATAATAATCCAAAATAAATAGTAAATGATTTATTTAATTTTTGGTTAAAATAAGAAAAATATTCACTATTTTATGTAGTATTTTAATTTGATTTTTATTTCCTTTTAGGAGTTAATTTATTATATGTTTATTTGTACAGGTACAAATATGGATACATTGACCTATGTATTGGGTATTTTTTTTTCTATTTTCTATTTTATTATTTATCTACATATTTTACATATTTATAAAATATTGTAATAAATATATATATATATATATTTTTATTGTATTTTTGAGATGATTTGTACACTTAAATAAATACATGTATTTATTATATGGGATTGGGGAACCTACACCCATGTGTAGGTAACTTACCTACACCCACCTCTTGTTTCTTAATTTTTTTGATTTTTTTTGAAATGGTTCTTTAGGGGATTTACTTAGAATATTAAATGGAATATGTGTTTCAAATTTCATGTAAAACAGACATTCCTAACAGCTCCATCAGAAGGGGCTGATTTCAGCAAATCTCAGACCGTTAAAATTTGACTGTCATGATGGATAAGTTAGAAGTCTCAAAATAAGTTGAAATTTGAATGACGATATGGTGATATATTGTGATCTAAATTCCCCAAGGAATTAATTCAAAAAAATAAAAAAATTGAGGGAAAAAGAGTTGGGTGTAGGTAAGTTACCTACACATGGGTGTAGGCTCCCTTTTCCCTTATTATATAATATATGTATGTATGTTGCTTTGCAATACTTTCCTTTCACTTTCAAACTCAAAGGAATTTCCTTACCATAAAGAACGGTAGAGGCTCCTCTCACATCGCAATAGTTGACCCAAATAAAATACAATAAATATCTAATACCGGTTGACAAGAGTTGTCCCCCAACCCAATCCTCAACACACATTTAGAAGAGCCTTATTCCAAGATCTTAAATGTCAGATTTCGATTTCATTTCAGTAATCTTGGAAAGAGAATTTTGGTGGAATTTCGATGGGAATGGCCAAAAATTAGGAAATTACTTGAAAACCCCGTTTAAAAAAATAAGATTTAATTCACTAATTTAATAGAGATAGAAATACACTTTTTTTGCTAATAGTGAGATATTAACATGTTATGTTACATTAAATTTCCAACCAATCGCTCCAACTGTAAAAAAAAAGTAGTATGTTCCTCAAAAGCAAAACAAGATTTGAAACCAAAATTAGAAATCATTAGTTTCACCTCTTGAACATGAAGAGAATGGGGACGCGTGCAATAATAACATAGAAAACCTAGGCCAACAAAGAGTACTTGCAAAATGATATCTTATGTAAGGAAATGAAGATCGAAATGATGTCTTAAACTTGTATGTTGTATCTAACCTGTAGAGATATTTCTTATTTATGCATCATTTTCTTATTTCTTTTTATGTTTGGTTCTTCTATGTAAGTTACCCATAGGCCTCTCCTCTATATAAGAGAGCCTAGACTTTCGATGAGTGACCATCTCTATTATTTTTCCCAACATGGTATGAGAGCAGCGGTCCTAGACCGGAGTTCTCATACCAAAACCCTAACCCTATCCCCACCCTCCAGCCCCACCCTCGTGCGCCGTTCACCCTTGTGCGTAGCCTCACCAACGTTGCCCGTACGGCCACGCGCGGCCCTATGCGTCACTCCTCGCAGGTCACGTCACGAGCGTCCCTCGCAAGGCTCCTTGTGTGTCACCCCTCGTGCAGCTCTTAGCAGTCCTGTGTGTCACCCCCCGCAGGCTTACGCGTCGCCTCGCTCTACGCAACCCGCCGCGCCGCCATCGACTACCTGTGTGTCATACCGCACATGTTGGCGCGTCATTCTGCGTGACCACAATCCTGCGTGTGCAGCTTTTTGCACCTCCGCGTGCAGCACATCCGCGTGCGACTTGTCTTCTAGTCGTTTGTTCTTCGCCGACATTAGTTCATTAATTTATTTGATGGATTTGGGCGCATAAGTCTACATATGCATTCAAATCCACTCATGTTTGTGTAGACATCCACACTTTGGTCTACAAACCCTGGTCTTCTTCATCCAGCACTATGTCACAAGGTCGATGTACCCGCCACAGGTGCTTTCAGAGGTCCAGAGCCTATAGTAAAAATGGACGGGACAAATTATGAGCTCTGGGCTATGCAGTTCATGAGCCTTATGAAGTCAAATGGCAAGAAACATATTCTTACCGAGGAAGAGTAGTGGAAAAGACTGGGGTAAATGCCTCGTGGGAGGCAGATGACGCTTATGCTAAAGTTAGGCTCTCTGATACATTGACGATTGAGATCGCCAAATACGTGCTACATCAGCCTACTGCTACGGAGATGTGGGATATCCTCGCTGCAACATACTCTCATGCGAGGAATGAGGCGAAGATTCTCCAACTCCGGCATGATTTATTCACTATCAAGCAGAACGGACGACCCATGCATTTGTTGTATACATCCTTGAGAGGGATGTTTGAGAAGCTGCATAGTTTTATGCCTCTTACTGCCACTCCTGAGCAGCAGAAAACATATAGGAATGCTACCATGGTCGGTGTATTCCTCAAGGCCCTAAATGTCGGTTTCGGTCACCATTTTGGTGACCGACTGAAACGGAATTTCAGTAGAATTTCGGTCGAAATTCGATCGAAATTCGGTCATTTCGGTCATTTCTTGTACTAAAGCCCTCATATTTCGGTCATTCTGCCATTTCGGTCGAAATTCGATTTCGGCAGGATATCGATATTCGACAGAAATTCGATTGATTTTCGCTGAAATTTGAGGCCATGGTAGTCCTAGCAGCCCTTGATTTTGAATATGATGATGCTCGCTCTCAGATCCTTGCAGATGCTATTATTCCTCCCATGGAGGAAGCCTTCGCAAACTTAGCAGGATTACTGTCACGTCCACTACTACCAGGCAGTCTTCTTCGGCAATGGCAGCCTCCCGGGGTAGATGAGGCTTATCTTTTTCCCGTGGATATGGACCTCGAAGTAGAGTAAGTCCAATTCGTCAGCCTTGCACCTATTGGCATCGTCAAGGTCATACAGAGGATACATGCTACTCTAAGCATGGCTTCCTTGCATCAGCTCGTGTTGCAGAGCAAGCTGACTCATTTACTGGGCCTAATTCAGTTCAGAGAAATGATGGTCTAGTTTCTCGATTGAGGGTCATTATGCCCTCAACTCGTTTGCTCCAGATGTTGCTGCCTCTACCAGTACTAGTACCTCAGGTAGCATTTTTGTCTTTACATCTTGTCATAGGCCTGATATTACAAATTGGATTATGGACCTACACATCATTTCTGTAGGGATAGAGATCAGCTTACATCTTACAGACAGATCCCTCTAGGGAGGACAGTAATCATTGTTGATGGGACTTACTCCCCAATTACTGGACATGGGGAGTGTAACTTGACACCTTCGATGCGACTACAAAATGTGTTGCATGCTCCAGATTTTTCTATGAATCTATTGTCCATTAGTCAAATTACAAAGGGCTTGCATTGTAGAGCTATTTTTTACCCATCTTCTCTTATTTTTCAGGACATCCTTACGGACAGGGTGATTGGTTGTGGCCGTGAGTAGGGAGGTCTCTACCGTCTTATCCGTAACCCATGTGTTGGCATTTCCTCCCATTCCACAGGATCTGTTTCACCTTTCATGTGGCATCTGCGCTTCGACCATCCTCCACTTCCAAAGCTATGTCAAGTTTTTCCTCAGATTTTTGCATGTTCCTCCTTTGAATGTGACGCATGTCAGTTGGGAAAGCACCACCGCGCGGTGTTTCCTAGTAGTCAGAGTCGGAGTAGTAGTTCTCCTTTTGAGTTTTCATGTCGATATTTGGGGTCCAAGGCGTGTCCCTGATCATCAAGGATACAGGTTTTATTTGGTTTTTGTTGATGATTTTTCGCGTCTGTCATGGGTCTTTTTGTTAAAGAATAAATCTGAGGTTGGAAATATCATTACAGTGATTATAAATGAAGTGCAGAATATTTTTTCTTCTTTTGTTAAAATTGTGAGGACTGACAAAGCATTGGAATTTTCTATACTCGTGCCCTCTCCCAATTCTTTGTCTCTCATGGTATCATTCATCAAACCTCTTGTGCCTATACTTCTCAGCAGAATGGCGTGGCTGAGAGGAAGCATCGTCATTTCTTGATATAACTTGTACGCTACTTATTCAAAGTCATTCCCCTCATTCTTTTGGGGGTGATGCTGTTCTTACGGCATGCTATCTCGTGAATTGCATGCCTTCATCTGTTCTTGGTGAGAAAATTCCTTTCTCTATGGTATTTTCAGATAAAGAATTGTTCTCACTTACTCCACGTGTTTTTGGTTCAGTGGCGTTTGTTCACCAACTGTCTGCGGGTCTTGACAAGCTCTCTCCTAGAGCTGTCAAATGCGTTTTTGCTGGGTATTCTAGGACACAGAAGGGGAATAGATGCTACGATCCACATAACAGGAAATATTATGTTAGCGCGATATTACATTCTTTGAAGCGGTAATGTATTTTTCTCCCACAGGCGACAGGTTGACTTCTTCTGACTCTGAAGATGCCATTTATATGCCTCCACCTCCATCTACGCCAGTCATACCACCACCTCCACCTCCTCATATCACACCTCAACTGTAGCCTCCTACTTCTCCGCCACATTCACCACCTCTCCTATCTCATGTTGTCGTTCCACCCTTACCACGATTCTATACATGTTGGCCTCCTTCTCGCAGTCAACGTTCGTCATCCAGCACGACCAAGGTATGCTATGAATACATTGTTTCTGATGATGGGTCTGGCATGGCTTCTGAATAGGATTCTATGCATGATGATTTACAGATTGTAGAGGTTTCGAATGATCTGGATGTTCCTATTGCGCTTCCAAGGCAAAGCGGAGCAGTGCGACTGCTTCTTATCCCCTTGCCTCTCATGTTGCGTTTGATCGTCTTACGAGGGAATTTCAAAGGTTTGCTATTGCTCTAGCTGCCATGGACATACCACAAAATTATCAGGCGGATATGAAGGACAGACGTTGGCGTCTAGCCATGGAGGAGGAGATGGCTGCCCTACGATCACGAAGTACCTGGAGTTTATTAGATGCTCCTAATGGGGATCTGTTGTTAGCTGCAACTGGGTGTTTACTGTCAAGCACCATCCAGATGGAAGCATTGATCATTACAAGGCTAGACTAGTGGCACGTGGATTTACCCAGACCTATGGTGTTGATTATCTGGATACTTTCTCTCATGTTCTCGCCACTTCACTCTCTGTGTAGTACTTTTTGTTGTGGTTGTTTGAGATTGGCCTTTATATCAGCTTGATGTTAAAAATGCTTATATGTATGGCGATCTTCAGGAGGAAGCCTACATGCAGCAGCTTCCGAGGTTTGTTGCTGGCGGAGAGTGTCATCAAGTATATAGACTTCACAAGGCTATATATGTCTTAAGTAGAGTCCCAAGGCATGGTTTCAGAAGCTCTCAGATCTTATTGAAAAGCAGGGGTATAAAAGTCAAATGCATTCATTATTTGTGCAGAGAACACCCAGAGATACAACTGTTATCATGGTATATGTTGATGATATACTTGCCACAGGAGATGATGTGCAGGGGATAAAGAAGGCGAAGGAATTCTTGGATCGATAGTTTATCACCAAAGATCTTGGCACCCTAAGGTACTTCTTAGGGTTAGAGTTTGCCAGGAATGCTCAGGGTCTTGTGATGACCCAAAGGAAGTATGTTACAGACATATTAATTGAGACAAGTATGAGTGGTTGTCGCTCCTCTACTACTCCTATGGATCCCAGCATGCGATTATATGATAATGATACATGTGAGATCGACAGGAGAAGATACAGAGTTGGTGGGAAAACTCTTGTATGTCACTATCACTAGACCTGACATCTCCCTTGTAGTAAGCCGGGTGAGTCGGTTTATGAAGCAACTTAGACAGGTACACATGGACGTTATATATATATATATATATATGTAATATTAAGGTACCTAAAGTCTTATCCAGGTACAGGACTGCTATTCAGAAAAGGATCAAGTCTCTCTATTTTGGCATGTGCAGATGCAGATTATGCAGGGTGTCCTAAAGATAGGAAGTCAAGTTCGGGCTTTGATGTCTTTGTTGGCAGCTCCCTCGTTTCTTGGAAGAGTAAGAAAAAAAATGTTGTTGCAAGATCAAGTGTTGATCCGAATATAGGGCAATGGCACAAGCAAGTACAGAAATGATGTGGGTTCGAGTAGTGCTAGCAGATTTGCATATAGATGTACCTCTTCCAATGCAGTTACAATGTGACAACAAAGCTGCCATGTTTATTGCTAACAATCCTGCATTTTATGAAAGAACAAAGTATATTGAAGTAGATTGCCATTATACAAGAGATATGATCCAGAAGGGCTTGATTTACACCACTCATGTCAGTTCAGGAGATCAAATTGTTGATATCTTCACCAAGCCATTGCTCAGAGGACCGTTCTAGAAATGTTCATCCAAGATGAGCATGATCGACGTCTATGCTCCATCTTGAGGGGGGTGTAGAAATATTTATTATTTATGTACCGTTTACGTATTTCTCTTTATGTCTGGTTCTTCTATGTAATTTACCCATAGGTCTCTCCTCTATATAAGAGAGCCTAGGATTCCAATGAATGATCATGTCTATTATTTTTCCCAACATAACCAAAATACTTTCAACTTAGAAAAATATTTAAATTTAGAAATAAAATAAGACACACGCAAAAAGATACAAATATAGATCTTTCTAACATGTATGTCTAATAGATGCATTGTATAACTTGTGATGTACAATATATGTTATACAAGATACAAACAAATCAATTAACATCAAGAAATTGTGTAGCATTCACAAAGACGATCTATATCGAACATGATAGTAGGCAAGTACTTACAGTCACAAGATTTTGAAGGATGCTAACAACCTAGCACATGCCAAGGTAGATAATATCGATATCGATAACGATATCGGCTACTTGTTGATACGATATATTGTCAATATATCAATGATATCTCGATGCCATATCGCCCAAATCGATCTGATTTTGTGAAGGAAATGCCTTGGAATGGCAAATATCGATCATATCGACAATATATCGACCACATGTCGATACCGATATATATCACCGATATATCACAATATGGCTTACCACACGTGCACAACCACGTGTAATCCATATAGTAGAGAAAAGCCGAAAGAAAGCAAAGCCTTAATTTCAAACTTCGGAATCATTTCGCCAAGTCCGGAAAGAAAATTTTACAAGAATTTTGGTGAAATCGTCGGAAATACTGGAAATGACTCTAAACTTGATTTTTTTTCCGAAAGCTAATGTTTTTAGTATTCTTAAGTTAATAAATAAAATAGAAATGCATACTTATTTGTAAAAAAGAATTGTAAATGTAAGTTTTGAAGGAGTTTTATTATCATATTCATCACACATGTTGATACGTACAGCAACGTGTTACCTAGAGTTAGAATTGTATGCTAAACTGAAAGCAAAAGGCAATGATAATTACCTCATCAATAAGAATGAGGCGACACATATAATAACTTCTAGTTAAAACATACATATCAAAATAAAGAAAAGAACAAAATAAATAAAGCTCTTCAGTTAAAACTTGAATTTAACTCTTAAATCTTGTGTCGAACTAATTTGGTTTACATTTAGCTAGTCTAAAGTTTACAAAACTAACTAAAGAAACTTTTTCAAAAAAAATGTAAAGCACTCTAAAAACTCAATACATTGGCGAATAATTAAGTGAAAATTCATTAGTATATGCAGATTTTGATGAAAGCTAAGGGTTCCTTTATTTTTGTTGTTTCATCGAAACGAGATGCAATTTCGATGAAATTTCACTGGTATTTCGCTAAAATCCTGGAAAAAAGAAATAAGGCAGCATTTCGATTTCGGTGACCTAGAGAAATGGAAATTTCGAAGAAATTCGTTGAACTTCATTGAAATTTGAGGCCATGCCTTATTCATCTCCCGAAGCCTCAACATGCCAAGGCCATTATCCTCTATAAGATGCATTACAGAAGTGGACTAGAAAAAATGGCACATTACAGACTCTAGACGTTTCTACATCCCCACTAAAAAATATAGGTAAAATGAACAAAAACATGTATAGCGGATAAGACAACCTTAAGAAACATCAAGTGGTTGGTCGCCCCTCGACATACAATTACAATCGTATCCTCTCTATAAATAAAGAGCTTTTGGATTGAATGCAACTTAAATTTGAGTAATTAAAATTTGGAGTTTCTTCATCTTCACCTCATTTCCTCTTCTCTCCCTCCGCTTCCTTGCCAAAAAAACTAATCTATCAGCATCATATTACTTTTAACATTAGTATAAAACATGTTAGTTATGGTGCATAGTGTAATAATAGTAAAATCCTCTATGGCTAACAAATATGGATCTCACTCTTTCCATTTATATATTAATTCAAGTATCAAATATGTTATGACTTAACTACTTCATGCATTCCTTAATAATTAAACTTGTAATGCATAGTATTTCTATTGTTAGACACGTATATTACTAAACATGTTATTAATGTACTGCGAGTAAAATCATATGTATATATATACACTCTGTTGAAAACATAATGGATGCGATAATCAAATCAAGAACAATAAAAATTATAAGAATGCTCAAATTTAATGATGAACACAACTCCCTCAGAAGCGGGAAGAAATCACGGGAGAATTCCTCAAATGGACTAGGTTTCTATTATGAAATCTCAAAGGTTGCAGGGGGTATGTGACTCTTTATCTGACCCCTAAGATATCAAAGTCCCACTGATGATCCATGTGGGGCTAAACAAGAAAGCAGTGCAATTGAACCCTGGAGAATCCAATTACTCTCCTAGTGTGTATCTGACATACTCCTTAAGCTAAAAGTGTGTTTCTATCTTATTTGTTGATTTAAGAACTATGAAAAGATTCAAGAAATATGGAAATCTTAGTTGCTGATAAAATTACCTTTTAGACTATTTCCACAATTTCAGGCAATATCACTGCTGGAAAATTTTCTACCTGAATAAAAGATTTCATGATCATATCCACATGGGACCATTTTCTTCCACCTTATGATTTCAAAAACTTTGAAAAAGAATAACAGGACATATCAAAGGAAAACTCATAACAATGAATAGATATCGTAATTTCCGCACAAGACATCCACAATCAAGAATGATACTAAAACAAATTGTGATTCCATTTTGCAACTACAAATGACAAGCTAACCACCTTGAAGCCATGTCTGTGCACCATTTTGTAAAGGGGAGCATTATGGTGTGCATAGCCTTGGAATCCTGACCAATAATATTCGCACTTTTGATTGTGCGTGAACTGTTCTCAAGTTTATCTAACACCTGGCAATCTAAATAGGCAGGAGACGCGTAATGATGTCATTAGAAATATGAAAATGTAGTCAGCACTTGAATATGAAGCTGACTTACCTGAGGAGGTAACACCAATAAAGTCTGAATTCGTGTCCTGAACCACGCTTTGAGAAGGATTGCCAGCCCCCACACAAGGGGTGTCTTTGATAGTTTCACTAGGAGCAAGACTTTTTGCAATTCCGGACAAATGAGCATTTTGACCTGAAAAGGTGAAATGAAGGGACCAAAAAGAACCATATAAACATAAAAATAACGTATAAGTTCAGAAGGACAAACCTTCAACATCGTCGTTTAAACGTTTTGAAAGTCTGTCTGTTACAAAGTTTTCACCACGCCAAGCAGCATCACACCCCCTGGCAGCAGCATTTGCAGCTCGTTGTTTCTAAACTACCAAAGAAAAGGAATTATATAGCAAAAAACCATCTTTCGTGGATAAGGAAAATAAGATATTGTCATCAGAAAAATATGCCTCATACACAACATAAAATACCATTGCCTCAATGTCTTCTGGACTGTCCCTGACAAATGGATGCTCAAGCAGCGAAGGCCAAGTTAATCTATTTTGTGGTGTCTGCATTTGCATATATTGCATAAAATTAGGAGCGAAACAACTTCTCATCAAAAACAAATTTCGAAGTTGTAACCATTGGCATCTTCGAAAAAAGAAACCAAGACGTTCAGACCTTATTAAGCAAACCCTTGAGAAAGCTTTTGAAATTGGAACTCATGTTGTCCGGATACTTCACAGGATCCTGATTTTAGGAATATCAAATTTTACAACTGAAAATCACATCCAAAATGCCAAGAAGAAGAGGAAAATGCATGCACCTTGACAATGTGACGAATGAGAGCATAGACAGAATTAGTGTAGAAGGGTGGCTGACCAACAAATAATTCATACCTGCAAATACAATATCTGTCTGAGGAGAAAATCTGCTGTGCTTCGAATAATTCACAATAGCAATAGCAATATTACAAACTTCAAATATACAATATATGTGCTTCAAGTTCAGTTCGAAAGTGCCTGACCATGCATGAGCATTTATGTGTGTGCAACTGTGCATCATGTGCGGGTTACATTATGCGAGGCAAGAGAGTAACTTTTACATCCTTTTTTTTTGAAGAGAAAAAGGGTGAAGCCCCGGATTGGGATCCACCTCAACAATGCATTAGAATATTAGACAAGTTACCGTACAGAAGACCAGGCCATGTGGGCTGAGAGAATGACGGACTAGTATGGAAGGAAAGAATCAGCTCATAACTACTTATACCTAAATAAAAGAAAGAGAACTCCATCCCCAAGCCAAACTAGGTAATTTTCCTCACCCCGGCAGAGATCCATACTCATCTTATAAACCCAAACGATGTCCAAGATATTAAATAAATGATTAAGTTCGAGAAATATTATTGCCAATATGCAGACTAAAATTAAAATCATCAGAACTAGTAAACTTTTAAAGCATTAATGATTCAGAGACAGCCTCATTATTCTACACGGGTTAGCTTACAGAATAACTCCAAGAGACCACAAGTCAGCTGTGTGGTTGTATGGTTGTTCCCTCACTAGTTCTGGAGCCATATACAACGGGGTGCCTAAAATAGAAAATAACAACGTGTAAGAATAAGGCTAGAGCATTGGTAGCATAAGAAAGTCCTTACTAATAAAAGGAAGCATTTGATGAATAAAGCTGTTACAGCTTGACACCAAACCAACATCAAAGAAATAATGATTTTAATACTGGGAGTACAGAAGGTAATTCTTCCTTTTATTAAGATGAGGAAAGGGATTAACTTACCTACTCCACTTTGTTTTTTTCAAAATATTTTTATTTTTTTTGAAAAATGCTACCATGGATTTTCATAACTATATCCCTCTAATATGTCATTCAAATTTCGTCAGAAACAGAGACTCCTACGGCCTCCATCCAGAACATGAAAAATACAACAAATCTGTGACCGTTAAAAAATGATTGTCTGGATGGAGGTCGTAAGAGTCTCTATTTCTGACGAAATTTGAATGACATATTAGAGGGATATAATTATGAAAATCTATGGAAGCATTTTTCAAAAAAATAAAAAAATTGAAAAAAGAAAAAGAAAATGGAGTAGGTAAGTTACCTACTCCATGGAGTAGGATCTCTTTTCTCTATTAAGATAGTGTTTTATTTCAGACATTTAAAATTATGAATTATCAATAAACCAATTCATAGTAATCTAATCAAAATCCCACAGCATCATGTTCACTTTATCATTTTGTACATATTCAAGAAACAGAAATAGAGTATGAAAACTTCAGCTCTCGGACTGGAAATATGTTATCAATCATGTAAACACAGAACTTACTTCAGGACCTCGAATTGCAATTCTTTTATCGTTGGAAACCCTGAGTTGTGCCGATAAATAGATGTTTAATTTAACATTGATGATGTATCTTTAAGACAATGAGCGTCAACATAAAGATTTTTTAAGGATAATGTCAATTTGAAGGATCGGGAGTTATCTAAAACTATGACGCGGAATATTTTCAATGCAATATGGAATTTCCATCTACAAATTGATAGTAAACCAACAGAATAACCCAAAACATCAGCTAAACTGCTCAGATAGCCATTTAACAAGGAACACTCTAGGAAAATTGGTGTGCGGAATGCAAATTTGCAAACTTCCTCAAAAACTGCATTCATTAGCACTCAAAACTATGTGATAATTTTGGATCAAAATATATTATGCAAACTCTTTACCTAAACAATGATAGTAAGTTCAATATACCACCTCAAAAAGTTATTTGTGAAATTAAATTTCTTCTTTTTTATGCATTTGTCATATTATTTTGTCACTCCATGGTAGTCTAGATTCTACGAAACATATTCTGATCCTGGTCAAATTCTGGCAAATTCAAGATTGGAGTATGCAAGCGTTCATTTTTATTAAACAAATTGCTTTTCAAGCTATCTTCAAATAATGAAAGCCCAATCATCTATGAAGCTGGCATACCAGGCAGGTAAAGTATAAACACAAGTAGAAGATCAAGTGTGATGTAGCCAACCTTTGATTGAACGTAAAACAACAGTATTTGCTGACATTGCACGGGCAAATCCAAAGTCACATAGCTGTGAAACAGAATATCAGAATTCACGTGCTTAAGAAACAAGATCACTGCAGGTAGTGACCAACCAAAAAACTAATTAATGCAAGGGCAAAATAAAACAAGGGATGAGACTGGCATTGTTTTTTAGAATTCTTATTTAGACAAACAAATAAAAAGGGCTTATGACATTTAAATCCAAACCTTCTGAGTTATAAAGGGAAAAAAGATGGACGATATCACTTCGTAGATTCCAAATTAAGAGAGGCTCAAGAGAAAAAAAACACAATCATACAATTTTCAACACCTCAAAGACCAAAAACATAACAAGAACCTACCTTAACAACAGAGCCAGGTCCAATAAGGATATTCTGAGGTTTCATATCACGATGAATGATACGATTGGAGTGCAAATAATACAAGGCTCTTACCTGAGATACTTCATAAGGATAAAAGCATAAGGTCGAAAAGATCACATCTTAAAAATCACATATATTTATAATATTCAAAAATTCAAATAATATAGGAGTTGAAACAGATAATCACAAGTTGCTTGGCAATAGCTTGAACTTGTTCTTCTGGGAGGGACTTGTCATCCTCGAGAATCTCAAAAAGTTCACCCTGAAAAGATAAGAAGTCCAAATTTCATACAATTTACTAATGTATATGGCAAGATTAAGAAATAAATATCCACCTTTCATGAGGAAAACTACCTGTGCAAACTCTGTGACAACGCAAAATTCTTCAGGACTTTCGAAGGCATCCAGCATCTGAATTATGTTTTCATGCTTCAACTTCCTTAAGATCTGCCCAATATCGTTGTCATCAATGACAAATAAATGGCTTAATGCAGGCACTCTTCATGACATATATGATTAAAATGTTGATGACATATATTCCATTTTAATAGATGTAATGAGACATCCGGTCGTCCTCAATTATGATCCTCTTTTTTTACTATTGACTAGCATGCAACTATCTTCGCAATTTATCGATATTTCTCTGCGGCTGAAATTCATTTTTTAATCACAAAGCGTTATTTGCACACCACGTTATATCTAATGAAAAGTATGAATAAAGTGAACATATTCTCGCTGCCCATAAAAGATACATAATTAAGATGATAATTTTAATTTTTACCAAAGCTTGTAGTCTACACAAAATGCATAGAAGTACATAGGCGAGCAGTGTTTCTGGTATCTCTTAGTGTGCATGTGTGCTCAAATGTTTGCCTCGATCAACATATGCCAATAGGCATACAAGCATGGGAGCTCAGTTGTTAAGAGATACCAAAAGTTAGAAATGAAAAATTTTGGAAACGCAATAGTCCGAAAAATTACCCACTTCAACAGTCTGGTAGAGAGGTGTACCTACCACCCAAAAAAAAAACATAGTTAAAACCCCCCTTAGTTGTGTTAGGTAGCCAACATCCAGCACAAAAACAGTTGGATCTTTCAATATGGTTTAGATAAGAATCCACGTAGCTGATCTAACTTAAATGTGGGAGAAGGCTTTGACACCTTTATTAGTCCAAAAAATTATTTTATAATTAACAAACGGATTTGATGGGCTTCCCCGCACCATTTTTCCGCAAAATTTTTTTATTTTTTTGAAAAACTATCACCATATATATTCATCTATATATCCCTCCAATATGTCATTTGAATTTCATCAGAAACGGAGACTCATATGCCCTCCATCTAAAACACATCGATTACAACAATGTTTAGACCGTTAAAATTACATGTTCTAGACGGAGGGCATAGAGTCTATGTTTCTAACAAAATTTGAATGGTATGTTGGAGGAATATAAAGATGAATATATATATGGCGATATTTTACAAAAAAATTGAAAAATTACGGAAAATGGCGAGGGGGCGTCCCGTTGTCTGCCCTCTAGGGGCAGCCCCATTTTTTCCTTAACAAAAACATGCAATGTATAAATTGATTAAAAATCAAACTTTTGAAAGTCATGTATCTTGTGGAAAGGTGTACCAAGGTACATGGAACCTACTTCTACTAAGATTGAGCATTTAAGAACAAAATAGATGGTGGTGGTAACCAAAAAGATATATTATTTTGTCGTGGAAATGCCATATCAAGAAGATCTGCCAAATTAGAACAAGCCAATTTTCAAATTCGTCTCTGATCACATGCAATACCATAAAAATATCATTGAGGTCATGAAAAGCCCATACAAGTTTCTACCACCACCTCGCACAGACAGGAAAGACATAGTCTTCACAAATAAAAGAGTGAGCCTCCTCAGGCATTTTGTAAAACGCTGAAGTACTAAAAAAACTAAAACTCAATTTCCGACCCGATAAAGTACCCTAAATGGGTAAATAAGACTAACTTATAGTAGTCTTTGAGAGCTTTCCAACGAGCCAAGGAACGTTGAAAACGAACAACGTATGTGAAAGTTGCGGGCAAAATACAACGGTTTACAACTTTTGAGCCGTAAATCGAGGCCTATAAAAGGGCTAAATGGTTGATCTGCTTAGCCACTTCACCCTTGAGTTCGTCGAAGACCCATCAAAAACCCTCGCCAGGGTTCTGTCGCCGCAATCATCACCGACCTTCAATCGAAGATACGAGGGCATCAATTTGAAGAGCACATCGAGGTCCTTCCGATTCTTATGTGTGTTTCACGTAGGGCACCTCAAAATCACCAATTTGGGGTGGAGGAGATATCCAGGGAACAACTTCCGAATGTACGGATTTTAGTTTTTGCCTTCTTGGGTCATGCACCTTTCATATGTTCGCATATACATAGTTTTCACATCGATCCAATGTCCGGATCGCCTGGATCTCCACATGCAAAGTCGGATTTCAAATCGTATCGCCGCCTTCCGTCGCGATTTCTAAGAGAAACGGTGATCTGAAAAATATGAAACTTAGGTCATATTTATCCATATTCCATGCTCTATTCATACATGTAATTTGTTTTGAAATCAAATGGCAAATGGCATTTGATTTCAAAACAAATTACATGTATGTATAGAGCATGGAATATGGATAAATACGACCTAAATCAGAGATGAAAAAATAGGCAGGAAATCGGAGCACCCACATATTCAACTGCATTTTCTGAGAATTTCCGTGATCCATATTATCATCGGTATTGTCTACGGTCTTATGACCATGGCACGAGTCCAAGGACAATGACATAAGTAACATGATATAACTATGTCCATGTCTCTTTAACTCATGGTTTGTTTGCAGAACCATGTCGCCCCAGGTGGATTCTGATGTGGCTTAGCAGTTAGCACAACTGGTTGATGACGTACAAGGCATGCAGACCTGTCAGGAGGAGATGGAGCAGAGACTCCGGCAATAGGAGAATTCCACTTACCATCCATCCCAAGATGGCGAAGACAGCGTTCACCCTTCGCTCTCTCTCAAGCCGGAAGGGGAGGAAGATGGCAGTGCTTTACAGAAACATCACAATGCTTACACCACTTACCAGAGATCTCAGGTGTTGTGGTTCTTCGACACTACTACACTAGTTGATGCAGAGTTGTGGATGGACCATGTGTCCAAGGTGCGACAGATCAAACACGCTCCAACGGACAGTTGGCTTACCTTCGCGAAGTTTTCACTAGATGGATACACGAAGAGATGGTGGTATGCTATCAGGAAGCATCCGACATAGCCCATTGCTTAGGAGATCTTCGTGGATGAGTTCTGCTAATAGTTCTACACTGACCACTAGATAGAGGAGCGTATAAGAGAGTTTGCATAGTTGACAAAGGCTCCATGAAAGCTCAGAATTGTCTGATCCACTATACAAAGCTTGCATACCATTCTCCTTCCACTATAGCATACCCACAGGAGAACTGCAAAAGTTCATCTGTGGCATGAGACAAGAGGTACAGGATCGCTTATCTACTTTAGACCTCACCTCCTTCAAGGAGGTGATGGCGAAGGTGACAAGGTGGGAGGCTACTCAGAACCGAAAACCCATAGGAAAGACTTTATTCCAATCCCAGCATTGCAATAGGCCGACACACTAAGGTTTTTCCATTCTCGTCAAGATTGTCGCTTCCACCCATTTGCAATGACAATAGCAACTATCAGTTCCACATAACCCCATACCTTAAGGTAGGTCTTGGTTGATCGCGATACGATTTTTGCACGTCCCTTTATACAACCGTAAAGTCAGAGACATCGGGAAGGCAGCATCGTGTCTGGAGGATCCTTGTCGCAGAGGGTTTCCTTTCGTTGTCAGTCGCATGGTCACTTCAGAGCCCAGTGCCCATTAATTGCCAGCAATTCATGCATACCTTAACAAAGTGCAAGACCCAACACTCCTTTTCAATCTTGAGGATATGGTTCCCGTTGCAAAGATAGGGGATTTCAGCGTCCACCACCACATCCGGCATATAGCGTTGCAAAATCCAGTTCTTTACCGACACATTGAAGGCATTTGAATGTTGTTACCTAGGAGCAAGCCCATGCCTCTAGTTCAATCGTCAAAGGTATGATTTCTATAGATAGATTTTCATTCCATACTTTATTTGCAACTGGCACCATGCACTAGTTTTGTGCACACCTATTAATGCCCACTCTGGGCAAGACGACCACGAGTGCCTCAGTCCCATACTACATCAAGGGCCTAGAGGGTCAGTTGTTCGTCATCAGACAGGCCGTAAAGGATGTATCAGTATAGATAGGTGAACATATCATGCTTGCATTCCTCTTGTTGATATAGTTGAATGATTTAGATGTTACTCGGGCTTTGTGAAGACTTCTTTGCGAAGATAGTTGTCTTCCATCTACCAAGAGTACCTTCCTTTTAGTTCGATAAACGTACAACAAATACATAGGTTGAGTACATATCCGCTTTGAGAGCACAACAATACCTCAGTCAAGGATGTACGAGATATGTTGCTTACATGATTGACACATCCGCACAGGACAGGATGTCAAGGTCGTTCAAGAGTTATCTGACGAATTTCATGATGATTTTCTCGGATTACCACCAGAGTGAGGATAGAGTTCGAGATTGTGTTGCTACATGACATTCAATCGATCTCTATTCCCTCATACCAGATGGCACCAACCGAGCTCAGGGAGCTCAATGTGCAACTGCAGGATTTGATTGAGAAAAGATCTGTCCGCTCCAGTACATCATCATGGGGAGCATTGGTCCTCTTCATAAAGAAGGACGGATCCATGAGATTGTGCATTGACTACAAGCAGCTCAACAGGCGAACGGTCAAGAACCGTTATCTACTCCCACGTATCGATGATCTCTTTAATCAGTTGCACGGAGCAACAGTGTTTTCAAAATTGATCTGCAATCTGAATATCACCAATTGAGGATCAAGGATTCGAATGTGCCGAATTCCGCATTCCGTAAGAGAGACGGATACTGCAAGTTTTTTGTGATGCCATTTGGGCTTACAAATGCACGTACCGCTTTCATTGACCTAATAAACAGGATCTTTCGTCCATACTTAGATAGATTCGTACTAGTTTTCATAAATGGTGTTTTGATCTATTACCATGATGACTACGTGCACGAGTCGCATCGCATCTTCTCATCGTTCTGCAGATACTGAGAGAGCATCAGCTATATGCGAAGTACAATAAGTGCAAATCCTAGTTAAATAGTATTTTGTTTATTTTTGTGCTTTTTATTTCAAGTGTCGTGTTAAGGACTCTATTGTATTTTTCTCTTTTGTATAATTAGGATCTTAGGGGTTTACTCTATATAAGAATGCCTACCCCTTACATAAATAGGATTTTTACACTACCAACCCTGAAAACTTTGTAAATTACCTTCTCGATCATGTATTCATCGTGATTATGACCTAAACCCTACAAACTTGCTAACTCTTACACTACAACCATGTCAAACTCCGTGATTAACTCCTAAAAGGGATGTGGTTTACCAAATTTATGGGGTTTAGGTGACAATAACAAATAATAAATGGTCAAGAAGGTAATTTCCAAAAAATGTAGAGTTTATGGTGTAAATCCCTAAATAAAAGTATCTCATTCCAACCATTTGTTTTTCCCACATGGTATCAAAGCAATGGTCCTAAACCAAAATTACGGGTCCCACTTATCCTAGCCATGTTGTCACCCTCCATTATTGTGGTGTCATCGTCGAGTTCTCTAGAATCTCATGTTTTAATCGCTTGATCGTGAAAGGCAAGCGCATGAAATGTCTACGTCGGATATTATATATCTTGTGTTATGAGCCTGAAAGCTCTAAGCTCTCGTGAACCTAGGTTCTTATAGCCTTATGTGACCCTGAACATGCATTTTCATTATCTGGAAGCTCTCATCACCTTGTAGAGATCGAGTCTGCATTGGGAGATCGTGTCTAATTGCTAGAGATTGGATTTGTGCTAAGTGTAGCATATGATCATGGGTTCATCGCCAAGTGTTGTGCTTGATAGTTGAAGTATTCATCGCCAAATGTTATGTATGATTATAAGCTCTTTGCTTTTTGGTGCACACTCCCATGGACAAATATCTCCAGTTTGGTACTCCAAATTGGTATATATTAACCATGATATCTCCAATTTGGTATTTTTAGTACCTCTTAATGATATTATAAATAACCTATCAATTCCTCTTTGAATTTTTCTTTCATATGACTCTACCAAGAGAAAACTCATAATATCCACCTTTACAAGAGACTTTTAATAAATTTAAAGGGCTGCAATATATACTCTAGCATCAAACATTTAAGGTATTTGTTGGCGATCATACAAAGCTATATATTCTCGGAAAAGATTCTCTCAAGGTGGAGGACAAGGACTATGAATTATGATTGCAAGATAACTATCATGTCAAAAACTGGCGGACAGACAATGCAGATCAATCAGTTGATGCTAATATCCTATACAAGATCCTTAATGAGATGTGGGAGGAGTTATCTCAGACTTATTCCGAACAGACCGCCAAATCATGCCTAGACAACATCTACATGAAATTTGGTCACGCATAGGGGTTTTCATCTCTTACTAAAACTATTAACAGGTTACAAGCATGTACGAGGAGCAGGTTGTTTTTCAGCCAGCATGTTGTCCCAAGCAAGTAACACTATTAACCCATAGCATAGTACTCTTTTATCTTTTCTCCTTCCATATGTGCTAATTATCCTATATTTACTTCTTCCTTTAAGTCTTACGAGCATTTCCTCTCTCTTCTCACATTGTGCATGAGGTTACACCCTTCCAACAGCAACAAATGATGCCTCCATGTAAAGAAGTTGTCATAGTCACACTATGAGAAGCAGTACATCAACAACACTTGTCATCAAATAGAGTTTGCATAGTTTTAAAAAAACTTAATTTTATGCATCACATATATGTGGGTATATGAATTTAGCAAATATATTAATTAAGCCATTTTTAGATTTTATAGTAATGCATTTATACTCCTAATTTTTTAATAATTAGTAATTACATGTGTGCCATGTATAAAAAATCACAATATTATCTTCCTTACGTTTGTATGATATAGGAGCATGAGTGTACTAATAAAAGGCCACTACTATAAGTTTTTGTAAAAATATGTAACTGTAAAAAATAGGGGTATAAGTGGCATTTGATAAACTTGAAAGGACACGAGTGTAAAATACTTTAAATAAATGATGTAGCATTATTCGCATTTAATTGTATGAAATAGTGGTCTAACTTGGTTTGACTTGGTTCGACCCAGTTGGACCACACGAACTAAACCAACAATACAACTGTTTGGGTTTTTTTCGATTTTTAAGAGTTGATGATGTCGTCACTAGTTCAACCAGTCACTCCCATTGGTTCAAGCATAAAAGCACAAAACTGATACCAACTCAATTTGATGTAAGGTTCCATTTAAAACCTTGGGTGACAGAGAGGTCAGATAGGCAGGCCTACAGGTTTCTTGCATGATTAAATCCTCATGAGCAGACAACTAAGGATCAATTACTTCCAACAAAGCCCCAAGCTACAGCATCTTTACTCCACTCTTGGCCTATTTGGCCAAGTTTAGGCGCAAAGATAGTGGCTTTCTTGCGTAATCTAACCAAGGTGGTCGTTCTAGTTCTCATGGTAGATGAGGTCGTAACTCTGAACAAGATCAAGGATGTAGCTATCCTCAGTGTATACATTGTTACGTAATTGGAAATCCGTATAACAGATGTTGGGCGAAGTTTCAAAAGCTCCTCATCTAAACCAAACTTCTGTCGAGTCTAGTGATTTGTCCGTTGAGACAACTACTAATGAGGGAATGAAGGAACACATTGGCCAACTCTCCTCTGTGGATTGCTCTTGACTCATGCACTTGCAGAGTAATCATGCCACTACTATTGATAGTGCATCTACTGTCAGTATGATCCAACCTTCTACAAATGTACAGTTTGTTTATTTAGCTAATTGTGCTCTTTTCAGTTGGCAGTATAGACTTCTCTTCCAGACTCGAGCTTTCTAGAGTTTTTTGTCCACCTTACCTACCTATAGCATATTATAGGTGCATAGAGCATGGTCTTAAATTTCGCGAAATTTCGGCGAAATTTCGGTTTCGACAGGGAGGGACTTTCGAAACACCTATATATATATATATATATATATCGATATGCCCGGATTTCGACCGAAATGGGTCGAAAAATCGGTGATATTTCGACACTTCGACCCATATCGGTCGAAATTCATGTTTTCAGTTCAAAATTTCTCGAATTTCGACCGATATGGGCGAAATTTTGCCGATACATATGTAAATCGACGATATTAACCATGTGATCTTAATTTTAGTCATACAATGTTTCTTCAACGTAGGGAGCTCCACCTCCCTTGTGAATGGAGATGAAACAACTCTATAGATTCTAGAGATCTGCTATAGCTTTTTTACTTCATTCCTTTTGTCATTTGTCTTTGTAAAAATATATCATCTTGCTGTAAGTCTATAATTAATTATGTAATTCACTAGAACTGCGCCTACGACCGTTATTTATATGAACTAAACATTGTCTTATTAAGCATTATCTACATTTTAGAATAAAAAATACTCATCTATTTTTCTGAACAAAAAGACATCTTATAAGTATTTTTAACTTAGTTATTTTAATTTCGATTCCAATATCTATCAGTCAGCTCAACGATATGCCCCGATATGTGCGATATAAGGCATATGGATGAGAGATATGTGTGATATAAGTGTCCATTTGTTAGCTATTATTGTTTTAAGAACTTAGATTGATTGATATTCATTTCTAATATGTATCAATCAATAATCAGCCTTAACAACGAAATGACCGATATGACCGATATGTGCGATATAAGGCATATGGATGAGAGATATTTGTGATATAAGTACGCATTTGTTACCTATTGTTGTTTTAAGAACTTGGATTTAATGATATCCATTTCCAAGATGTATCCATCAATAATCAGCCTTAACAACGAAATGATCGATATGACCGATATGTGCGATATAAGGGGCATATATGAGCAATATGTATGATAAAATTGTGTATTTGTGAGCTATTTATTGTTGTAAATAACTTGAAAGATCTTAATTTGCAAAAAAATGGTCGAAAATCGGATTTTTGAGCCTTTTTCCACTTTTCCACCGAAATCGTCGAAATTTCCCGAAATTTCGGCGAAATTTCGGTTTTACAAGTGACCGAAACGAGATCGAAATCGAGATTTCGAACCTTGGCATAGAGTGTGTTTTGAACACAAAAAATAGAGTTATTTTATAAGCATTTTTCGGCATTTTCAGAACATCCAAGCGATGGAGATCTTTGGTGGGGGCATAAGAAGAAAGGTCTATACTACCTTGATGTTCCTTTTGACACATATCATGTTGGAGCAACTTTGATTATTACTACCCACTCCTATGGCATATAAGTCTTGGTCACCTGGCATCCAAAGCTTGTTTATATGTTCCCTAAACTGACGTCTCTCAAGCCCTTTGAGTGTAAGTGTTGTCAGTTTGGAAAACATCGCAGAGCATTGTTTCCTCGAAGGGCGTAGCCTCATCGATCAACCCATTTTGCTTCAATGCATTGTGATATTTTAGGACTTTGTTTGGTCTGAAGCATGGGTGGACACAAATATTTTGCATATTTGTTGGCGATCTTCTTGTGTTTATTATTTGATCAAGGAGTGGTCAGAAATTAATAATTTTGTCAAGGTTTATACAATCTTCTTTTTCCATGAGCATTACAATTTTCAGATCAGATAGTGCTCTTGAATTTATTCTCTGACTTGAATAGTTTCTTTGCACTTAAAACCCAACCAGACGAGCAAATTGTACTAGTGAACCAGGCATAAATAGTTCCGATTAACTTGTTTTACTTATTCAATTCGATAGTAAAAAATTCGGTCAAACCACTAATTCAATTGAGTATTCCCACTTTAACCATGTTCAACTACAATTGGACCTCAAGTCAAATTCAAATTTATTCAAATTAATGATGTTGGTGAAGATTGAATCCATGACCTTCAGTTACCCATCACAAACTACCAACCAGCTACTCAACCATAATTAGCTATAAAGAATATATTTTAAATACCATTAAACCATTATTATACCCTATAGTATTTAGTAACATTTGATGTTGCATGTGCAAAAAGTTTATCTTAAGTACACAATAAGATATCAATTAGTCGTGTATTTATATCTATTTCATGTATATTCCAGTGTGTATTTTATACATGCCCTGTCATTCTGGTTTGATCAGACAATTCTACCACTTTCTCCTTGTTGGTTCGGTCTAATTCAGTTTCAAAAAATGATGGTGTCATCGGTCGGTTGAACCAATTTGATTCCATATCCATAACGCGACCATATTCAACCTTTTTAGTAGGGTTTCTAGTCTAGACTTTGATTCTATTTAAAACATTGATTCAAGGTACCCACATCAAATTTTTATGTACACCTCACAACAAAATGAGGTAGCAGAAAGGAAATGTTGTCATCTTTTATCTGTGGCTCATGCCCTCCTTGCTCATATATAAAGGTCCCTAAAACCTTCTCGGAAGACGTCGTCCTTACTGCCACTTACATGATTAATTAGATCCCACCATCTATTCTTGGTGGGGTAACTACATTCTCCTTTTCTATTGGCGTTAGGGATATTTACTTGCATTGCTTTGTCCACAATTTCATATAGAAGATAAGTTAGTTGCACGTGCAATCAAGTGTGTGTTTCTGATGTATTCCAAAACCCTTAAAGGTTACAAGGACAATATTATGTTTCCATGATGTCACATTTTTAATAGGCTAGTTTCTCTTTTGAGTTCATCAATGACATTCCATCTGTTCCCAAGACTACTACAAAAGGCACCCCACAGAGTATGATGCTTTCCCTGCTCCACCTTGCAAATGACGAACCCCATTCACCCCCATGCAAATTCGGATGGTCCCTCTTCCTCCACAGAACTTCCCATTGTTTTGAAGAAGTCCAAAAAGTAGTGTACTCTTCACTTTGTCATATGTCTCTTCTGTCAATGGATTATAGAGTTGTGACATGATGTTTACAGATGTTTTTATGACAAATGGCAATGCCCCTTCCATGTGATAATCATATGGCTATTCTGGATCAAGGATGGAAGCATGCTATAGATAAGGAGATGGATGGTCTTCTTTCAAGGGTACTTAAGATTTTGTGCCATGTCCCACAGGTGTTGCTCTAGTAGCTTACAAATGGATCAGTAGATAAACTTAAGGCCCAATTAGTAGCCAAGGGCTTAACCCAAAGTTATGGCATGGATTATTTTGAAACATCCTAATGGGATTTGTCCACACAATTCTCGATGTCGCCAACAAGAGCTGGTTGACTTTTCAGGTAGATATCAAGAATGCATTCCTCTACGGTGATATTGAGGAGGAGGCCTCCACCAAGGCCTCAAAATTCGATTTCGGTCACCATTTTGATGAGTGATCGAAACAATATTTCGGCCGAATTTCGTCAAAATTCGACCGAAATTTCAGTCATTTCGGTCCATTTTTTAATAGGAGCTGAATTTTGATCACCCACTGAAACCAAAATTCGATCGAAATTCGGTCGAATTTCGTCAAAATTTAATCCCATGGCCTCTAAGGCACAATCAACAGGTTGTATCATTAAGGGGTATGTGTATAAATTGTGCAAGCCTAATTATGGCCTAGAATAGAGCTCATGGATCTTTTTTGATAGACTCACCTTGGAGATCAGCTCCATTGGATTTCATAGGACTATGTGTCATTACTCCAAGGTTATTCAAAGACATAAGTCATGTACCGTTATGATTGCCATATATGTTGTTGATGATATGGTTATTACCAGAGATGACAGTCGAAATCGAGACCTTTATATATGAGATAGCAATGATCATCTCCCCCATTGACGATCATAAATATCGGAAGCAAATTGATCGATACAAACTTCTCGTTTTCTAATTAAACATGCTTGACAAAATGGTCCACAGGACCACATTAGGTAAATGGTATTTTTTTCCTGAAAATCAATGTTTGCAACTCAAATGATACTAAGTCGATGATGCAAATCTTAACCCAGTTATATACAAGGTATCGAGGGGGATTTTTTAATACTTTAATATAGCCCAAAAATCCATGCCCCGACATCCCGATCTCAACAACAACAACCCATAAAAAGAAGGCCAACTTCATGATTTTGGTATATGTAATATGGACTCTCATGTTCTGCAACATCTTCATAAACGAAGTCTTTAGCATCGACATTTGCAACGATCGATGCACCCAGAATGATCAGTCAACTACAAAAAATTGACCGATCCACAGATAATCAATTAATTGTATAAGCATGTATGATCCAGTGCGGACATAAAGCATGCTTGGTCAATCTGTAAATAGTGATTGATCAACATGCTTGGCGGTTACCTCGTGTGATCGATCAAAGAGGACATTATTGATCAAAGATGTTTCTCATTTCTATCTATATAGAACATGAGATCCATCACTACATTGGACATTATTGATGACAGCATCAAACCTTGACAAAGCAAGAAGCAGAAATAAACGATCGATTAGCATATATTGATTGATCACTACCAAAATCAAGGACGATAAAAAGTAGCATGATCCCCAAGACGAGAGGTTGGAAAAAGTTCCGTCTGAAAGCAAATCGACCAAGTGTGTACAGGAAGCTTCAACACAAATGTGAACGCCTCAAACCACGCACAGCCAACTCTATGGATACCAACAACATCAATCACGTGCTCGGAGAACCTCCCTGAAGCACTAAAGTTTTGATCAAACCTGTCTCTAATACCATGTGGTCAATATCAACTGATTGATTGTGTCCATTACTTCCTTTGGAAGTGCGATTTATTTGTGTTGGGAAAAACATATTCAATGTGATGCGGTGTGACTGAATCGCATCCAAAAAGAGCTTTCATTCATATCACGCATATCACATTTTTTCATGTATAGAAACCAGCTCTATAAAATGAGAAATAACAGCTACCTCTATTTCCTGCCTTAAGTTCTGCATATCCTTCTCGCTTTTCCCGTGTTTATGTATGAACTTCAAGGCAACGGTCTGGACACAACAGAAATTCCATTTTTTTTACAAAATAGAAAGAAAAAAAACAAGAGATCAAGGGATCTGTGCCACGAACCTGCCCGGTGTACTTACGCCTTCCCTTGTACACCTTTCCGAACGAGCCCTCTCCGACGAGCTCTACGACGTGATAGTTCTCCACTCCCATCCTGCTCGCCGATTGAGGATCAACAGCCCGAGTGTGATCTGCGACGGGAGGGCGACCGATCTCGATTGTGTTGAGGTTTCTGATTGAGAAGAGGATCCACGGGCGGCTGGTTAGGGTTTTGGGACGGGGAGAAGTGGAGGGAAGGGAAATGGTGGTGAGGGTCAGGTAGAGGAGGACGTTGTACTCGGGGAGGTTCTGTCCGGGTCTCCTTTGTGAGCGGGAGTGAGCGGCAACTTTGAAAAATAGGGGAAAATTTTGGGTTAGATCGGAATCGATCGATATGGGTTGGATCGGAATTTTATCCAATGATTGGGTCAGATTAGATTTCAAAATTATTCTACCTAAATAATATCCCGGAAACCAGTGTTTTTGAAACCGGATCGGACCGGCCGGTTCGATCGGTCCGACCGGTGAATCGGGCCTGGACCGGTCCGGTTAACCGGTTTATGTCGGTTCGGTTCGGTTATTCATCGTTCGGTTCAACCTATTTTTTGACCCGGTTTAACCTGGTTCAATTGAAGTTGAACCACACTTAATTTTTAAATTATTTAAAAATTTTGTAAGTGGTGCGAGTTGAACCCATGACTTTTGGTTACTCAATTCACACTTCCAACCAACTACTAACACAACTTTTTGCATGTATTGGATTTTAAATATAATTAAACTATTATCATGTTATAAGGCATCTAGTCCAAATAATATATATATATATGTATATGATATGTATGATATTTGATGGTGTATAAGAAAAATACTTTATGCATAGTGTGAAATATATACATTATCTATGTATTTTATATATATCTCAAGTATATTAAGTGTATATTATATATATATTATTTCATTTGGTTTGATTAGCCGGTTCAATCACTTTTTTTCACCGGTTCAGTTTAATCTGTTTTTAAATAATGATGACATCATCATCCGGTTGAACCGGTTTGATTACATGGTTCGACCCGATCCGACCATTTCAGCAAGGTTTCCGGTTCGGTGTCCGGTTCAGTTTTAAAAACCTTACCGAAATCCCAATTATATTTGAATAATAAATGTCTTTCAGGCAATAACCACGTCCAAAGTTAAATACTTGAATAATAAATGTCTCGTGCTTTCCCATTCTTATTTTAAGCGTTTTTTCGGGTGATAACCACATCAAAAAATTTTCTTCGAAAAATCATTATATCTCACAATGTCTTTCAGCTCTGAATTTGATATGCAATAACCAAATCAAAAGCTGGAAAAATGTTTGATTAATGAATTTCTCGAATTTTTTCCATTGACTTTAAGCATGTTGTAATGGCTTCAAATGTGTATTGATATGTGTGTTTATTCAAGTTTTTAAGTCAAATATATTTCACTAAAAAATATTGCACGCGTTATTTAGAGCGTATTTGCCATGTAAAACTATTGATTAGATGTCTTAACTTGGCTCTAAATATTGCACACACTAGGGTTCGTTTGGTTGCAGGGTTGGGTTGGGTTGGGTACTATTCACAGGGGTACCCCCTCCTCACAGTTTACTATTCACACAGTCATGTGAATAGTGCCCAACCCCGCCCAACCCTGCAACCAAACGAACCAGAAGTCAAATGTCCGTGGAGGTGTGTGAGGTCTCTGCTTTTTTGCTACAAGTTTAGAGCAGATACACACGAGTCTTATGTTCCGCATGAACTCCCCAAAACTAGCGTCAATTCTACGATGTTTCTAGATCACTTTTCTTTCTTTGATTTGATCACAAGTCTCTCCATGACATTCATGTGTGATCATGTTTTATTAACAACCCTTACATGCCAGTATTATTCATGGAGTCTGCTCCAAATTGAATGTATCAATTACATCTTATGGTACTTTAAACTCAATGGAAAAGTGTTAGGATGCTTACTAATCGACGAAATCCTAGTTGACCTTGACACAACACTGTTGTTTCTCTTCCAAAAGTACGTGTGCTAGTGCACCAATATTAATATGTTGCTACATACTCTATTCTACCACCTCTTCACTTGAAAATTCCAATAGAAATTGAATTTATTCTCTTCGGATGTCTGAAGGAAAGAAAGGCTCGAAGTAGGGGGAAAGTGGAACCCTTTTATAGATATTCTTCGGATGAAAATAAGTTGCTAAATATTTTCCACACTTGCAGTCCCTTTTTTAATCACGGGCAGTGTCTTTGCAACTTCTTTTGAACAAGTCCTCCAAGTACTTTAGAATTTATTAAATTTTAAGTCATCAGTTAATACTTAGCCATGGGAACTCGGTATATGTTCATCCAATTATACAAATACAAATTATTTTCTCGTATTTTTTGAGTAATTCGTGTTGCCTTCTTGTATGTATTGCTTGATTATGCCTTCGATTATTTAGTATTTTTATAATTTTAATCCAAATAAAGGCTTACTTCGTCTTACTCAATCTTAAGCTTCAAGCCATCGTGATTTATCCTAACTTTAAAGTATACGTGAACTTTAAAAGTCGTTGATATCAAGGATCTTACAGTATTACCACCTATTGGCTCTCAACTCGTGATAAGGCCTTAGCAAGCACAACAAACTCCCCATCAGTTCTCATCTAATCGCAGTAATGCAAAAAGGAAGAAATGCACGTATTAAAGGCGGAGGTCTCCGTCCGTAGTAGATGTCCCTTTATATTACAAACTTCTTTACCCACTCTATATGACAAAGCATCTTGTATCAGAAAAACACCTACTGGCGTAGTTACATGTGTCAAATCTACAAGACACTCTAGGATTAGTCCCATACATAACTAGGAAACTTGTAGAAAGCCATCTTCTTTATGTGTTAAATCCTTCTCTTGCTCCCCTTGTACTGAAGAGGTAAATAAAAAATTATTTACTACGCAATACGGAAACGTGAGATATTTAGCAAACTTTTTGCCAAAACAATGTCATTTCATCGTATGAACTGGAAAATGCAGCATAACAATCTGTGTTTGTCAAAAATTATAAATTATAAGGAAATAATTACCAAAATAGTTTCTGATATTCACAATGAATAATATATATAGATCATGTTTTACCTTTGAAGCGTGAGTTTTTAAAATAAGAAACCTCCCGAATCAAATTCGATCTACAGAAGTCTCTCTCGTGGATGCGGAGATGAATCGTGTTGCTTCCCACGAACCCGGACGTCGACTAAGACAACAAGAAGAGAGTTGTGAGAGTTGAAGACTCTCAAGACTCTTTCTCTCTCAAGGGGGCACGAAATTTGGTGGATAAGTTGCTCTTACAATTGTGTTGAAATAAGAGGGCATAGCCCTCATTTTATAATTGTTGTACACATCCAATATGTACCATGGTAGATCTTGGATTTTAAATCGAGGGCTAAGAGCAAGTCCTACTTCAATAAGGATTATCTCCTTAATATTCTCAATCAATATTGATTAATTAAAATAAAACAAGCAATGACTTTAGAGTCCCAATTTTAGTTAGAACTCAACAACATGGAGAACCATGTATACATGGTACACATGGCCACCACCTTCCATATGTTGAAGTTGTTGTTGTAAATTTGATGATCATATGATCAACATTGGAGAAATCATGGAGTTAATTCTCAAAACTTATGAATCATATCCATGACCCAAAAAAGAAATGTAAATTCAATTCACGTCTACAAAAAATGTGAATCATATTAACACAATCTCATGACGAGGAAATATTATGTAAATCATATGTACATAATTATATATACGAATCACATCTACATAAACATTGATTTTTATGAATCGCTATTCACATGAATTAATGAGGTATATTTGACATCACAAAAACAATACAATAATAACTATTATTATTACAATATTGACATCATGTGTATGAGTACTAATCCAATTAGGACTCATGAGATACAGATGCATATACTTGGAGATAATATCAACGAGATCATACTATCAATGTACAGTGACTTAGAATATGGATAACTATCCAATTTTAGGGTTTATACCATCTTTACAAAAAAAATATCACCTAGAATGTTGAGCTCGAGCTGTAATGCTTTACACTCTCAATGAGCTCAATGAAATGCATCACACTCTCCGTGAGTTGGATAAAGTGTCGGTGAGCTGAATCCAACTTCCTTGGTCATTTTTATCACATTCAAATCATTTGGAGCTAAGAAACGAGCTTAAGGAGCGTGTATATTTCCATTTCCATGACCATTTCTATTTCGTCATTTGGACATTGAAATTGGAATTCGAATTGGAAATTAGATTCAAATGAGATAATATTTAATTCAATTAAATCACAAATCATCTAGCTAATGGAGCCACTAAAATCTATTCCATTTCATTTTGACCTCAAAATATCTCATGAGAGAGCTCTGTCTCATTGTTCATCAACTATGACCACGATTCCTTCGAGAGATCATACATCTCGTACGACTTCATATGTGCACTAATGCACCGGTATATGGAACTTGTTTAGGTCACCAACCTATTGATCTATCAAATGTGCATACTCAGGCATACAGATTCATATATGTCTTAGGCCAAAGGATGTGTACCTGATCGTGACAGTTACGATTCATGTCTTGGTTTATCTCGACCTCATCAAGTCAAATATTTGATTGATTATTCCAACACTTCTGAATCTACATTCCTATGCAGAGGATATGCATCAAGAAGTTGAGTGGAAATCAATCTTTAGAGAAATATTGACATCTATTTCTCATACTGGGGATCTGTATTGAATATCACATGTTTGAAGTAAGTTGCGCCCTCCCACCTGCATGGTGTTCAATATGGTCATGGTACATAACCCTAATTGTACAAGGGCTCTTGATAGCAAAGTGTATTCAGATTCATTAATTCATTTCATTTCAGATGAACATGGTAAAATAATAAAATTTTATTGCATTAATGGATCACTGAGGGCTTACAAGTCCAACAGTCTCCCACTAGCTCTCAGAGTCACTCATGTACAAATCTCAACCATGTATTATTTGTGCTAGTCATCGATTATTTGTCAAGTAGTTGGGCAAGCAAATTAGTCATTCCATCATCGATGGTGTGCCAAGTTTTGTTACAAACTTGCGTATCATAAGTGAATATTAACTACATCCAATGTAGTTGTTGCATTTTATGCATACAATGTTGTACTTTGTTGAAACAACCACGGTGTCCATCTTCTCATTGCACTTAGCTCACATAGCACTACCACCCAACAAGAGTAAGAACCATGAGGTTGACTTCCTACCATCCAAATTAGTCTGGAAATTCGAATTAGTGTACCTTAAGACTTGGGGATAATTATCTCCATAAATCAAGATGTAGTCTTGAGTTCTTCTTAGGTACTTAAAGATGCTCTTCACCGCAGTCCAGTGTTTCTCTTCATGGCATGATTGGTAACAGTTTACCACTCCCGCTACATGGAAGTTATCTCGTCTAGTACACGTCATGGCATACATCAAGCATTCCACCATCGATGTGTAAGGGCATCCAGCCATGGCTTTCTTTTCCTTAATAGTTTGAGGAGTCATCCCTTTGGATATGCTAATGCCACGTCTTAAGGGAAGGACGCCTTTCTTTGAATTATCCATATCAAATCTTTTCAAGATCTTCTTGATGTATCCTTGTTGTGAAAACCCCAATATCCTCTTTTGTCTATATCTAAACAGCTTCAGACCCAAGATATGAGAGGCTTATTCGATATCTTTCATCTCAAAGGTATTGGACAATCATATCTTAACACTAGTCATTATCCGTGTATCAATCCCAGTGATAAGGATGTCAACTACATAAAGCACAGTGAACACGATGGCGCTCCCACTAAGCTTCTCATACACACATGATTCATCCAGATTTTGCACGGTCATAACTCTTTATGGGTCAGTTGAATCGGATGTTCCAGCTACGAGAATTTTGTCTAAGACCATAGATGGATTTCTTTAGATTGCACACCTTTCCTTCCTCATCTATGAAGCCACATGGATGTCTCATATAGATGTCCTCTTCAAGATATCCATTGAGAAATGTGGTCTTGACATCCATCTATCATATGTCATAGTCCAAGTGTGCAGCTATTGGAAGCAATGCCCTGATGGATTTGAGCATGGTCACAAAAGATAATGTCTCATCATAATCGATGCCTTCTCTATTTGTGTAGCCACTGGCTACGAATCATGCTTTGAAGGTCTCTACCTTCCCATCAGATCCCCTCTTTATCTTGAAAATCCATTTGCACCCAATGGGTTTGACCCCTTTAGGTGGACCTTCGAGGGTCCATATACCATTCTTGTGCGTGTAATCTATCTCAAACTTTATTGCTAGCATCCATCTATCCATGTCGCTATCAGCAAAGCTTCATCAAATGAAGTTGGATCATCATTAAACTCCTCTGATACATAGAATTTATACCTTTTAGTCTGTCTTACAACCCTAGAACTCCATCTAGTAGGTACGATCGTGTCATCTTCAACAATCTCTTCAGTTTATGTTGTAGGAACTTCATTGGTCACGCTGAATTCGATTAGTTCCCTAACTTCATTACTTTCCTGACATAAGGAATTCATCTTCCAGAAACTTGACGTCTCTAGAAACAAATACCTTTTGAGTCTCAATATCATAAAGTCGGTATCCAATACTGTTCTTCACGTATCCAATGAAATAACACTCTCTAATGCGAAATTCCAACTTGCATGCATCCACGTTTTTAGCATGAACCAAACAACCCCAAATCATCAAGTGCCATACACTTGGCTTGGTACCATACTAAAGCAGGGGAAGGGTTTATGTACAGATTTAAATGGAATCTTGTTTATGACATAAGTCGCGATCTCTATTGCATGTCCCCATAAACTGAGAGGTGAGTTTCCTTTACTCATCACTCATATTAGCATGTCTAACATGGTTTTCTTGCATCTCGGCAACTGCATTGAGTTGAGGAGTATCTGGAGGAGTTAGATTAGAAGTAATTCCTCTATCCTCAAGGTATTCTTTGAATTCATATGAGAGGTATTCGCTACATCGGTCAGAATGAATATGTTGTATCTTCTTTTATGTCTAGTTCTTAACCAAAGTCATGAATTCTTTGAACTTTTCAAATGTTTCATGTTTGTGATGTAATAAGAAGGCAAAACCATACCACGAATGGTCATCAACAAAGACCACATAATATTGGTGTCCATTTCGAGACGCAATATGAAAGAGATTGTATACATCAGTATGTATTAGGTCCAATATACTTTCGCATCGTTCATCTTTCTCAGAGAAGGGTGCCATGGATAACTTCCCACGAATATAATGTTTACAAGTTGGTAAATCATGGATTTCTAAGAAATCCAGAGGTCCATCCTTTACCAATATGTTGATCTTATCAACAGATACATGTCCAAGTCTTTGATGCCAGATTATAGTTAAATGATCTCCATCCTCCCTTGATTGTTTAGAGGTTTTAATATTAACAATAATATTAACATTCACGAAACATTCATGCATGTTTAATTCATAGAGTCCACACGATGTTAAAGAACTATCTACTATAAAATTACCATCTCGATTTATGATAAGTTTATTACAGAAAGGAAAGTGTATCCGTGTCTAACTAGCTTAGACATGGATAGTAATTTCCTTTTAACATCCAATACGTAGAGACAATCTCTAATATCAAGGACTCTCCCACCGGATAATTATAGTCTACATGTCCCAATGGTGATCGCCACAACAATTACATCGGATCCCATACGGATGACCATCTTCCCTTCATTAACAGTTCTAATGTCCTGAAATATATGCAACTGATTGCATACATATAAATAAGCAACGTAATCAACAATCAAACTTCCCTCTCGTTATACGAGTAAGTTGGTTTCAACGATGAGTGTTGATTCCTTATTTGACAGTGTTATACTTTTGTCCTTATCTAAGGACTTTAGATATTCTGGATGGTTACTCTTTCAGAATCCTGGCTTATTATAGTGACGACAAACATCCTTCTTTGTGGGTGTCATATGTGTTGAAGCTTTAGAAGATCGATCAACCATACCTTTTTTTCTTCTCTTGGATCATATCCTTCCGAGATCCATGCTTCCTCTCGTGCTTCTCTTTAATCCGTGCAAGAAATTATTTTTTCACAATATACTTAGTGGATTTTAATGTATAAAGAGCATGATTCACATCTCCATGCATGTCATAAGCGGATTCAATGTCTATAAGTTGCTTCTGAAGCATTTTTTAAAACTAGATAATGATCCAAAAATATAGCAATGAGCGATCGAATGATCCTTGTCCCACTTATTGTTGAACTCATATGCATCTTTTGTCTAAGGGTTCTCATATTTCACAAGCAAGAGCACATACGTCATGTGCTCTATCTCAAATTTGAGTTCTAAATTACGGATCCAATCCTAATAATTTGGACCGATCAACTGATTGACCTTAAGCAGAATGTTAAGTGGGTTGATATATTTATCTAAAATATAGGGAAAATAGAATACACTTTAATATACTGAGTAAGGAAATTAAACAATTTAATATTTTTAAATCAAGAGTTCTCGATTTTTTTCTACTTTAAAATGCTTTCAAAAGCATGAGGCATGCTAACTAGTGGCCTCACTAGGAGATCCGAGTCTCCTCTCCATTTTCATTACACTACAATAATATGAGAAAATGCAACTATGATGAAAGAATCAAGAACTCTTTCTACCTTACAAGTCCAACATGTATTCTCAATTTGATCTTCAACACCCACACCCCTCACATATATGGAGTTAATATGTTATCGATTAAACCAGCAGTCAATGAGTGAATATCAAGTTACGCTATGAGCAATCCAATGCCTCCTCAATAATATGATGAACAATATCAGAGTAAATGCGCATATGGCACATCTCTTTCGAGAAATGAAGAATCTGATCTATGTGAATTAGTATTCCAGAGTCCTGACTACGCATGAGCATCTCAAAAAATACAACCCATGGTGACAAAGTTCTATGCAATGACAGAAGATCATGAATGCCATCACATGACTTAGGCCATATCATGATTAAATTAATGATTAATCTTTCAAATCATATTCTCATGATTAATTTAATAGATATGGTCAGGACACATGCTCATTGTCTTAGTTTTATTCCAATTAAAACAATGACACTTAACCGGTACCAACAAGGGTTTGATCTTTTATGTACTTGATATTACCATATAGTATTACACCCTCACTTGGTAAAAAAATAATGTTCTAATTTTAGTTGTTTAAGTACGCCATGACTCCTCGTGCCACCTTTCATCGAAACGGATCCAGCCAAGTCGGATAAACAATGCTAACATGGAGCGCTTCCACTGCAAATGCGGCGTAGGATGCCAATTAAGTAACCCATTAGCATGCTCGTGGCCTATACAAATTCTCCAAATCACCTCGAGACAAGATAATCGGTGAATATTTACTACAAAGGTTTTATCGATCTTTTGACTGTGTATGATATTGTATAGTAACTCTAAGATATTTTAGGAATTTAAAACTCTTTCTAATTTCCCAAAATATATAGTACAACAATCTAAACACTTTTTGAATTCAAAACTTCTTTTAGTTTCAAAAGTACAACAATTTAGACAATTCTTTAAATTAAAGCAATTTCAATTTCAAAAGATGTCTAGTGCAACAACCTAGATAATTCATGAAATTAATCAAATTAATTCTACAATTTCTAATTACATTGGAAACATTCAAGTACATATTTAATCAGTAAAATATATGGAATAAAAATACTTTCTAGTTTATTGCTTATATTCAGAAAATAAACAAATAATGATTTCAGATTATAATTTGCAAGTTGTGACCATCACACTTCAAATTAGAAGACATCATATGACATGGATTTAAAATTTGTTGTGACCTCAAATATTTCAAAAATTTTAGGTCCAACTCCTACCGTCAATACATCAAATATATGTTTTCATCAATTTTGAGTCCTAAAATATGAGAAATGAGTCAACTAAATAATCGAGTCCTCTTCCAACTCCTCCTATGGAGAAATCCAATTTCTCGAGGTTGCACGGCTGGAATCACGCGAAGCTTTTTTTTGCACCGATTGAGGAATTGATAAATGTCATATTAATCAGTATTTTATTATGTTATATGACCCAAAAACAATATCTAAAAATTCATAATTTCAATGGTACGATCTTTGATCGGAATTGGAGTCTATGATCACTTTTAATATCTGGATCTTCTCTCGTTTGTCACCAACAATTGGTACATATTTTATGTATTATTTCAGACCTTATGGATATCATATATGTCCCAAAAACATGTTTAAAATAGGGCACAATAGTAGCAACTTTGAAAGTCGTCGAATCATTAAAATTGTCGCAAGACTA
Organism: Ottelia alismoides; assembly: GCA_037367405.1. NCBI lineage: Eukaryota > Viridiplantae > Streptophyta > Magnoliopsida > Alismatales > Hydrocharitaceae > Ottelia > Ottelia alismoides. The sequence continues at coordinate 24,594 of JAZKJV010005051.1, read as the reverse complement.
TGTACCCGATAATGGGATAATATAACCGACTGTTTATCAAACTTGGATAAAATCCAAATCCTCAAAACTAAAGCTTTGATACCAATTGAATAAGTAAATAAAAAATTATTTACTATGCATCATGAAAATGCATAACATCTATTGATTTTTTTACCAAAATAAATTTAGTTCATCGCATAAATTAGAAATGTAGTACAACCATTTATGCATTCAGAAATTATAAATTCTAAGAAAATAATTTCCAAAATAATTTATGATGTTCAAAGTGAATAATGGAGACAGATCAGGGTTTATCCTTGAAGTACGAGGTTCTAAAATAAGAAACCTCCGGAATCAAGTTCGCTCTACACAGTTCTCTCTTGTGGGGCGCGAGATGAATCGTGTTGTTTCTCACGAGCCCCGACATCAACTAGGGCAACAAGAAGAAAGATGTAAGAGTTGAGGGATCTCAAGACTCTTTCTCTCTCAAGGGGCACTGAATTTGGAAGAGGATTTGCTCTTAGAATTGTGTTGAAAAGAGATGATGTAACCCTCCTTTTATACTTGTTGTACACGTCCAACATGTACCATGGTAGCCCTTGGATTTTAAATCAAGGGCTAAGAGCAAGGCCTAATTCAATAAGGATTGTGTCCTTATTATCCCTAATCAATATTGACTATTTAAAACAAAATAAGTAATAACTTTAGAGTCAAATTTGGTTAGAACTAAACAACATGGAGAACCATGTATACATGGTATACACACCCACCACCTTCCATATATGGAAGTTGATGTTGTAAATTGTAATTAGTTAGTTAATTAATTCACTTTATAATCACATTATAAACATTTAAAAAATTATGGAGTTAATCCTCAAAGCTTATGAATCATATTCATGACCCAAAGATAGATGTAAATATAATTTACATCTAAAAAATGTGAATCAAATTCACACAATCTCATGCCTTGGAAATATTATTTAATTCATATTTACATAATTATTATCTGAATCACATCTACATTAATGTTAATTATTGTGAACCACTATTCATATTAATTAATGAGATATATTTGCCCTTACAAAAATAATGCAATAATAACTACTATTGCAATATTGACATCATAAGTGTGAGTCCTAATCCAATTGGGACTCATGAGATACAAATGCATATACTTGGAGATAATGTCGGAGAGTTCATACTATCCATGTACAATGACTTAAAAGTGAGGACTATCTAATTTCAGGGTTTATACCATTTTTGCAAAAATATATCACCAACGAATGTTGAGCTCGAGCCATAACACTTTACACTCTCATTGAGCTCAATGAAACGCATCACACTCTCCACGAGCTGGAATAAGTGTTAGTGAGTTGAATCCCACTTCCTTGACCATTTCTAATCATAGTCCAAACTAATTAGAGTTAAGAAATGAGCTCAAGGAGCTTGTATAATTCACTTCCATGATGATTTCTGTTTCCAACATTTGGATATTGGAATTGGAAATTGGATTCAAAAGAATTGTGATTTATTCCAATTAAATCACAAATCATCTAGCTAAATGGTGCCACCAAAATCCATCATGTTTCATCACTCCGTCGGCACTGAAGTGTCATGATATATGATCCATTACAACAGATGTAACCCTGAGTATTCTCGATACTCATTCATCCTTCACTCTGGAAAACTTTGCTAAATCCGAAGTTCAAACCTTGGTTTTATTGTCTTCTTCGGAGTATATCAATAGTTTTCTCATTTGATAGTTGGCGGCAATATTAATCATATACTTTCTAAAAGCATACATTAATATCTCGATTTCGTGCCTTATTTCATAAACAAGATGACCATGCATGGAATCCATTTTGACCTCAAAAAATCTCACGAGTAAGCTTTTTCTTTTGGTTCATCAATTATGAAAGTCAGTAAAGACATAAGCTTCACAAATAAAAGAGTGATCCTCAGACATTTTGTGAAACACTGAAGTACTAAAAATAACAAAACTCAATTTCCAAACCAATCTAGTATCCAAAATGGACAGATAAGACTTTAACTTATAGTAGTCTTTGAGAGCATTCCAACGAGCCAGGAACGTTGAAAATGAATGTCGTATGTGAAAGTTACACGCAAAATACGACGGTTTACAGCTTTTGAGTCATAAATCGAGGCCTATAAAACAACTAAGTGGTTGATCCACTTATCCACTTTACCCTTGAGCTCGTTGGAGACCCGTCAGAAACCCTCGCCAGAGTTCTGTCTTCGCAGTTATCGTCGAATTTCAATCAAATACGAGGGCATCGATTTGAAGATCACATCAAGGTCCTTCCGATTCTCATGTGTGTTTCACGTGAGGCACCTCAAAATCACCATTTTAGGGTGGAGGAGATATCCAGGGAACGACCTCCGAAGGTACGGATTTTAATTTTCACCTTGTTGGGTCACACATCTTTCATATGTCGCATATGTGTTGTTGTCACGTCGATCCAATGTCCGGATCGCCTGGATTTCCGCATGCAAAGTCGGATTTCAGATCGTATCGCCACCTTCCGTCGTGATTTCTGAGGAGACCCGACAATCTGGAAAATATGAAACTTAAGTCATATTTATCCATATTCCATGTTTTATGCATGCATGTAATTTGTTTCGAAATCACATGGAAAATAGCATCTTATTTTGAAACAAATTACATGTATGGAGCATGGAATGATGATAAATATGACCTAAATCAGAGACGAAAAATTGGACAGGAAATTGGAGCACCCACAGATACAACTGCATTTTCTGAAAATTTCCATGTTCCATGTTATCATAGGTATTGTCTACGATCTTATGACCATGACACGAGTCCAAGGAGAATAACATAAGTAACATGATATAACTATGTCTTTGTCTCTTTAAGTACTAAGACCACTACTAATGTCATCATTTGTTTGCGGAACCATGTCGCCTCGAGTGGATTCTGATGTGGCTCAACAGTTAGCACAACTGGTTGATGACATACAAGGCATGCAGACCCGTCAGGAGGAGATGGAGCGGAGACTCGAGCAATAAGAGAATCCCACTTACCATCCATCCCAGGATGGCGAAGGCAATGTTCACCCTTCGCTCTCTCTCAAGACGAAAGGCGAGGAAGATGTCGCTGCTTTACAGAAGCATCGCAATGCATGACACCAATTTAATGAATTTTGGATGTAAGGTTAAAAGGTTATTCAAGATACAATGCATGGGCATAAATGAAAGGAAATAATAATTAAAAATTCACTTTTTTAACAAAAAAGGGTCCCTGACATGGACTAATATGAAAGTTTCTTGGGTTTACAATGCAAAAAGCCCAAGTGGGGGTATAAACATAATTATGAGATATACATGAGGCTTATCTACAATTCTTCCAAATAGCACATGTTGAGCATGCTCTAGACTAAAATGTCATTTTAGAAATATGAAGCCCATGTGTTGTAAATTGCTCAGTCACGTGACTCGACTCACATGGTCCCTAGACTCAGAAGGAATTGGAGGTTTGGTCCACGTGTAACACTCGTGCACTTCAGGTGCTAGATCGGATCCCATGAAGTTGAGGTTGAATCACTACATCGGGTGAGTGTCATGGTAGCTTAGAACTGTTAGATCACACCCAATAGGGAAAGATCCAATGAGAACTACAACTTTCCATCTTCTTCATCTCCTTGCTCTCGGCGGTACAAGTGCAGAATTCTAGCATGTTTCCTTTTCCTTCTATGTATACTTCTCGCAAATTAATTGTTACAGGCGAGTTCACCTTCAGCCGACGGATGTATAGATGGCTCAAATGAGACAAAGGAACCATGCATAGCTCTGTCCATGGAGACACTTCGACGGAGAAACTTGAAATTGAAGGATGAGTTTTCTCTCCGATCAATGAAGACCTACACTATTAAAACAATAGCTGAAGAATCGGGGGTGCGTTTGTGAGTGGAATGAAACGGAATGGAGGGCTTTACCGATTGGAAGGAAGTGATGCTCTAAGGGGTTCTCTTCTTGTGCGAATAAGAGAAAGGATTGGGGTGGATTAGGATATGGGTAACGACAAAAGGGAATCGAAGATTGCACGAGGATGAGTGTTATGGAGTGAAGATGAGTGTGTGTTCGGATGGTTAGAATAGTGTGTGTGTAAATATAAAATTAAGAGAAATCTAGTGAAAACACAAATAGATGGTATAAAGACACCATGAAGATGATGGAACTCGTTGGAGGGTGAAGGATTGCATGTGCTAGAAGCTTAGTTAGCTTCTTTGATCTTTGCGTGACAAGTTAAACAAGTACTTGAAGCTTCAGAAGCACCAAACTGAAGGCTAGGGTTTAGGACTTAGCGCATCATGGAAGCGTGAAGATCACATCATGTGCGATCAAGAGTGACTAGTCATACTACTTGCCCTGGGCATCATAATTAAAAAAATTCAAACGATGAGACCACATGATTCGAGAACACTTCTCAAATCGTGTCATCAAGATCACAAACAAGTTCAAGGAATACCTCTTGAAGCGTGGTTGCGATCGCTAATCTCTAAAGTAAGAGATTCTCCTATCTCAAATCCGATTCGACGAAGCTCGTACTTGTGGGCGTGTTGATGAGACACATGCTTCTCAAAATACATGTTGATGATACATGCTTGGAGTCTCATGATTTCATCTCACGAAATCCGGCATCTTCTTCGCGAGTGGTTCATCGAAAAAGACAGAGATCTACGAGTAGACGATCCGACAACACAATGGCGACGCGACAGCTACGAGATTCTCTAGGATCGACATGTGGATGGCCACAAGTTGAGAGAGAGAGAGAGTGAGTGAGTGAACGTGTGAGAGAGAACATGCATAGAGATAGAGGGAGAGAGTTGTTGTGTTATCTTATAGAATAGAAGGCTAGGGCTACCCTCCATTTTATACTAAATTGGATATCCATGGATCGCAATCCATGCACACACAAATCCAATAGTTTAGATTAGTTTGTGCTTTCAATCAATGGTCATAATTTTATTGCATAATTTTGTAACAACAAATTATTATTTTAAAATAAATTAAACATTTATTGAGAATCGATATAATTCAATTTAAATCAAAGCAACAAACATGGAAGGAATTGGAAGGAGAGAATGTCTCTTTCCTTACATAGAGTGGACGACCACAACTTGACAAATCAAGTGTGGTCGTCCACCCTCTATGTTAGGAAGGTGCACTCCTCATTCCAAAAATACGTGATCCCATATCTCGCATTATCTTCCATATATGCACCAACTTTGTTGCATAATGTTTTACCAAAATAATTTCAAATTATTTTGTGATAAATTCAGTCATACCATTGACAAATTGTGAATCATATTCAAACATCCAATATAAAATGTAAATTGCATTTACAATTAATTGTCCAATGTGAATCCAATTCACATCAACATTTAATTCATAAATACCAATTACAATTAGCTCTCTCTAATATATTATAATCACATTTATAATATATATATATGATTAATATGGATAGTGTTATCCACATTATTCATATCCTTGATAATTAAATCATATTTAATTATCTTGTATGCCCATTATCATGTGTCCAAATAATATGAATCCCATTCATATTATTCATAATAATTAAATCACATTTATTTAGTAATTTTCATCAATGCTTGCATACATTATCAACAACGAAATTATTCTTGAACTCTTTCAAGAACGCTTATTTCACGGATACTTGGAGATAAGGACAGAGCGATTGTACATTCCATGTACAGTGACTTGGATATTTAGATCATATCTCAAATCCAGATCAAGGGGACCTCTCATGGATGTTTGATTAAATCAAAGTCGTAAATCTAATCTTCTCATTGCATATGAATCATTTTCAGATCAATGTCCAACATTTGGACTAAGATCACTCTATTGAGAGGAGTCACTATAATCCAAACCCGTTTTATCGCTCCCTCGGAATGGAAGTGTCACTATTATACAATCATTTACGATCACATCACCCTCGAGTATTCCTAATATCCGTACATCCTGCATACTGGAGATCTAGAATAAACCTGAAGTTTTAGATCATTTTTAAATTGTCTTCTTTAGGGTTTCTCATTAAGTTTCTCATTCAATCATTGGGAGTTGGTATTGATCATATACTTTTTAAAAGCATATATCATACCTAGGTATTGATCATATACTTTCCAAAAGCATATATCAAACCTATAAATTCAGTCAAACTTCCTAAGTGAGATGACCGTGCACGGAATTTGATCCCAATATCTCATGAGTAAGCTCATGTCTTCCATTTTAGTAATAACCATGTATGATCCTTTGAGAGATCATATTACTCATACGCCCTTGTATGCACACTAGCTCACCGGTGTACAGACCTTGAATAGGTCATCAACCTATCAGTCTTCCAAATGTACATACACATATATATAGTAACACATTTGTCCCCAGTTAGAGGATGCGTGCCTATATCGTGATAGTATACGACAAAGGTATTGGTTATCTCGATCTTATTACGCCAACTCTTTGACTTAACTTAACTGACACCTATGAATTTATATTCCTATGCAGAGGACATGCATCAAGAGGTCGGTTAGATATCGACCTTTAGAGAAGAATTATCATCTTCTTCTCATGTTGGAGATCCTCTCTTAATAATCACTTGACGGTGATTGACGAGTCCTTAATCTAACTCTTTAGATATCATCCAAGCACCTGTCTCTATGATTCAACATTTGAATCAATAACTGCATGAACATTAAGATGACCATGGTATATAACCCTGACTGTATTAAGGGACCTACAATGCAAATTATTTATTCTTCATTTCATATTAAGGAATGATTTGTAATAACATTGATTACATAGTGGCTCATTGTGGGCTCGCATGTCCAACACAAACAAAGGTCTGTAACTTGGCTTAGATGCCAAGGATCTCGTTGGAGGAATCCTTCTTCTTCGTTCACCAGTCAAGTATCTAACTGTCACTCAGAGGATACCGGGGCTCAGAGAAACCTCGCTCGAATGATGGATAACTGCGACAATTGGCGGCGATGGGAGTTTTGAAGTTGGAAGAGGGAGTTTGCTAGGTGGTTTTCATGGTGGTATCAACCACCAAGAACTGGTGATGGAGTCTGGTTAATGGAAGTTAGGAGTAGACCCGGCCAAGCATCGGGCCGAGCCGGGCTTTGGGCCGGGTTGAATGGGCCAACGTTCGAAATGGTCATGTCCAAGGCTCGAGTTGGGTCGACCCATGGGCCATACTTCATAGCCCAAGCCCAACTCGACTTGGGTCGGGCCGAGCTGGGTCGGCCCATGGGCCAATATTTGGTATGATATTTGTTTAGTAAAAATATATTCATTAACCTACCAATTTTGAAATAATTACTTTGAATGATCTTACTTACATCATTTGAATCTAATGCGAAATTTTGATTTATTTCGTTAACATTTACACATTTATTATTATTCTCATTCTTTCTTCATTATTCCTCCTCGAGTCCTTAACTTATAAGATTACTTATTATATATTGATGATTAATATATGATAATAAAGTTACTTAGGCCTCAAGTTTCAACATGCTCCGTTGTAAACATATCATAAGAATATATAGCTTACCTTCACTATATTCCATCATATTTCTTATTTACGTATCCTATTGAATTCGTCATCATCGTACCAATAGCATGACTTTGCCCCCATCATTACACAGATTTCTTGATACTTGATATTAGTCATATACGAACAGACAAAATAGAATAATTTTCAGTGGTTGTTTATGGCTATGAAAAAAAAATTGAACCAAATTACCATGAAAATAACAATATTATATAAATCATATATTTGACATGACTAAGTATGTATAGATATGAATGCTTCAACATGGTCAACTAACTTAGAAAATAGGTTCAGCATGGTCATAAGTTAAGAAACAACTTAACACAAGTTTAAAATATTGGGCGTGGCCACCAAAATTCAGATAGTTCAACATGACTTTTGAAAGATAGTCCACCATGAATAACTAAATGACGTCAAAAGATTGTAAAAGTACAATACTTGTGTGACGTCCATATTTACCAGCAAAACACCTACAAATAGAAAATAATAAAAATTAAAATATTATAATATCAACTTATTTTTCAAAGTTGTTGATTTGTGAGCTACCTAAATGCAATCAGCTATATCACTATCGCTATACCACTAAGACTAAATGACGATTCAAAGGCAACTATAGTAATCGGTATTGTAAAAATATCTCGTGTCATTACAGATAGCTCTGGATATCTCATGGAAGATTTACTCCCAAACTCCAAAACATCCAAGTCCGTATTCAAATCAAGAGTTGACTCATCCAAGTAAAGTTCTAATTGGGATTTCTCGTTAGTTGAACAATGATTTTTCTTTATGAATAGGGAATAATCTTCAAAATCATCTAAATCTGCGTTGGAATTGGTAGCCGAAGTAGACTCTCCAGTAGAAGAGTCTATTAAACGAACTTCTCTATTTTGGGATTTCTACTATTCATATAATCTTCAAAGTGTACCTAACACTTTATCAACATGATTTCCTACTTTTTCAGCTCCATAAACCTTTCCAAAACAAAAAAATGCAAAAAAATAGTTTGAAATGTGGATCCAAGATTGTGGCACAACTCAAGATGGCATTGTACTCCCCCCGATACTTGTCAAACTTTTGTTGCATAACTTTGACCATACCACTTAAAAATGTGTACGGTCCATTAACCATCTCCAACAAGCGCATGTGAATCTTCCATACACCTTTGAAATACAAGTTTGAGGTAGGGTATTTACTACCAAAAAATAAACATGTCACCTCATAAAATACCTTCAAAAAACGATGCAGAATTCTTAGATCCGTCCATTCTTGTTCGAAAATCATAAATCTTCTCAGTGTTTTATCACACCCCACAAAATGCATGAACACGTCTTTGTAATATAACATTCGATCCAACACAACATAGGTAGAATTCCATCTAACCGACATGTCAAGCCTTAACTTTTTCAGAGTTTGCAAATTGAAAGACTTCTCAGCAATGTGAAAGAATTTCTGCCTTTTCTTAAATGATCTATCAATATACTTCACCATATCACGAGTACGATCTAAAATCGAAGCAATAGATTCCGATCCAGATTGCACCATCAAATTTAAAACATGCACACAACAACGGATGTGAAAGAACTCGCCATGACAAACAAGAAATTGTTTGGCTACAAGAGAGCTTCTAACAAATGTAATCATAGAATCACTGTAACTTGCATTGTCTGTTGATATAAAGAACAATTTATTCTCAATCGTCTATTGACGAAGAAATAAGCAAAGTCCATTTGCAATGCACACTTCATCATAAGGTGGTATTAGAGATCTAAATCGTAAGATATTTTTGTCTAGATTTCAATTTACATCAATAAAATGAGCAGTTACACAAATGTACTCTTCTTTAGTGTGCTGACTTTTCTAATTGTCATTTGTTAAACATATTCGGCCATGTATATTTTCTAACAAATCTCCTAAGAAATCTCTTTCCTTCCCATATAATGACATAAGCTCTCTCTTTAAAGTGTGTCAGTCCAAATGGCTTGAATTCATGATTTTCCTGCAAAACCATTCTTCTAAATGCTTTCTCTTCTACTATCGAGAAGGGCTTTGTTCTTTCAACCACAAACATTCCAATGTATTTTTTAAGTTCATTATCATCAAATTTGTGATTCTTAACGGAAAATGTGCCATCATCTCCTTTCTTGACACTAATCTTGTCATGTATACTTCGATTTTTAAAAGCATTACAATGATTTTCAATATGGCGTTTTAAGTGAGAAGTGCCACTAGATATTTTAGCAGTAAGCTCCTCATGGCAATGTTTGCATATGGCCTTAATTTCATTTTTCTCCTTGTCAACCACACGTCTAAAATATCTCCAAACTTTGGAGTGTAACATACGCTCTTTGTTTGATTCTTCATATTCTGTGAAACCATCCTCTTCCACCAATGGTATTTCCTTTTCTTGAATCCTCTTATTTGACATCCTATTCTCGCCACAATCACTTGCCATCCTATTTTATGACATTAAAAGATATATTAATTATAACTCTCTATTTATTGTAAAATTTCATGAATATATTGAAATTGAATTTCAATCAAACAAAATAGAAAATGCTCGAACTGAATTTTTATCTACAATACATGGGAGCAATTTCATGGATCAAACATATGATCAATGTATAAAATACTAGCTAAGAGATGGAAGCAAACGGATATGGTTGAATTCAATACATTTTTAGTAAACAAATTTGATTAGCGGTGATTGATCTAGTTCTTGTTTTTCTAATCTTCTAATATAGTTATGTGGATATTTTTCACTAAAATTTGTACTCCTTTTATCACATAGATAACTATATTAATAATTTCTTTTTATCGAGAATTTAGTCATACTACTATGATTTATTTGTATTGATTGGAAAACAAAGACAATAACATTCAAAAATTATAATGGCTTTTTACATCCATAATCATGTGTAATTTCACAATTACAATCATAACCCTACATAATAGCGAATTACACGAGAAACCCCGAATAATCACTCCGTCTCACACTCATGACCCTCCATTAGTTTTCTCCTTAACCCAACCATATTATTGGGTTAATCTAATCCTTAGTCTATCCAACAACTGCTAAAAAATTAAAAAAATAAAAAAGCTTTCTTCCTCCTCCATCTGCTTGTAGCATAGCCGACCCCCTCCCCTTCTTCCTCCTCCGCCCGCAGCCACCCCCTCCACCCCTCCACCGCCCCTCTGCCTGCAACCATCCCCTCCGCCCGTAGCCAACCCCTCCACATGCAGCCTCGCCCCTCCTCCTCCCCTCCAGCCCGCCACCCCCTCTCGTCCTGCCGCCCCCTCCATCCATGCTAGCTGCCTCCCCCACCTCTCCCATTCCACCAACCACTCCTCCAGAACCCGCGTTACCCTCCTCACCGCTTGCCTCCTCCCACACGCCCCTCCTCACTTCCTCGAGGACTTCGCCCTCGTCCTTGCCCCCCTACAACAACCCTCATCCCCTCCTCCACGTCACCCTCCTCGCCTTGATCGAAGGAGACAACCCAGCAACGTCATAACTCCAACTGAGACACGACTGGAACCCACGTTGGGAAACATATGATCATCATTGGAAAACATACGGTCGTCTCATCATATAAACAAATCTACTTCGAGTAAATAATGAAACAACTCTTTTCTGGTCAGATGATCTCATCATATAAACAAAGCTGGTTGATGTCCTAAAGGTCTATGGCTTTACGTCCTTCACTCCCCTGAAAATATATCTGATTTTGAAGGCGAGGCACGGTGCAAACACGCGAGGGCTGGCTGAGGCGGTTGAAGTTGGTGGCGGGCAGGGCAACAGCTATGGTTGTTGTCGTGTGTGTGCTCAGTGAATGAAGGTGGGTGTGGATGTGACGGAGAAGAGAAAATGGGTGAGGAAAGAAGAGAGGAAGAAGAAGAAGGAGAGAGACCGTGAAATAGAGAGGACGAACCATGGGAAATGACTCTATTTATTTTGCTAGTGTCAGTTTTCAATTAATTTGTTCAAGAAAAATCATCAAAAAATCAATAAAAATCACCATTACATTCGTAATAGATGATTTGTCCGAGAAAGTGCAAATGTTTTTATGATTTGGAGTATGGATGAAGATGGATTAAGAAGAGATAAAGTATTGCTAGAGAGAAGAGAATAGCAGGAAGGGGAAGAGAAAGCAAGCGATGAAGAGAATATCAGGAAGGGGAAGAGAAAGTATCGCGGAGGCAATGGTCGCTGAAGGCAAGGTGCGGTGACTGAAGGCGAGGCATGGTGCAGGCGCGCGGGGCTGCTGGAGCTGCATGTGGTGTGCAGGTGCGGGGCACGACTGTGGCGGAAGATGGACCTTAGGGGCTACTCCCATATGAGAATGAGCATTAGGGGCAACTTTGTCTTTTTTAACGGAAACCGTTAAATATAACAGACATCTCAAATGGACATAACACAAGGTTATTTCATGTAAGAGTTAAGCATTACTCGGGGTTTCTCGTGTAATTCACGATTATACAAGGTTATGATTGTAATTACGAAATTTCTCAGGGTTATGGGTGTAAAAATCCCAAATTATAATTACACAATGTTTGAGTTTGACTATAAATTAAATAACAAACTCTACTATATTGATACATGGAATCATAATTTTATAATCTTACCCAAGATGGAATATTACTCACAGGAAATGGTGTGAATGAGATCCTCGATACTCCGACAACATTGTCTTGGCAATCGATACTCGACAAAGCCGTCACTAATAATATATAGAGAATTTGCAAATTATTAAAGAGCCTCTACACATTATACTTGTTGTAGATATTGAAATAAGATTTTGTAAGCTCACCCGATCCAAATAGAAAGATCAATCACACGACACACCTTCGTTTCCTCGATGAGAGACTTGATGTTTGACACTAGGCATCGTCTTTCATAATTAGCAATCGGCAATGTCATCTCAGCACTCGATAGGTTTGCCGATACTCGACACTTAACAATGTCATCAATACTCGGCAGTTAGCACTTAGCTGCGTCGTCGACACTCGAAACACCCTTTTCAGTGGATGGAAGGAGGGAGATCGCCGGTAGTCGGAGCAATGCTGCACTTGGCACTTGTTGTTTGCATTCAACAAATGGCCGAAGGAGTGTGCATATTAGGAAATAAGAATACCAAACGACTAGGTTTCCCATTGGATTATCAGTTCTTTATTCTTTATGTTTTTTTATTGAAAAAATATACCGCATTTGACTCGAGTTAGATGAGTTGATGGGGATTTTTCCTAATATAAAATGCTAAGGTTTGGAATCTTTGGATATTGCATTTATAAATTTGATTATAATATTTTGTATTATTGACATTGAGAAATGTGAAGAAGAAATGATGCCTACATGACAGTGAAGGGTCTGACGACACATCATTATATTCAGATTTTAAATTGAAGGTTTCTTGTGGATATGAATCATACCATAAATGGGGGTAGGGATTTAACATGTAAACATTAAAATGTTGGGCGTTGGTTTTAGAATTTGTGAGCGAGGATTTTAAAAAAAATCAAAAAATAATACGAGGCTCGCAGTCTTGCAGGTGAAGTTTTTTCGTAAAATATATAGGGAACATAAGTTAATACAATATTTTATTATATTGCAGGCCGGGTGGGGCTGGGTTTTATGGAGCTTGACTAGAGCCGCCCAATTTAAGAATCGGGACGTTGAGTGGGTCGGGTCGGGGTGAGCTTTATGTAAAATCAGTTGTCCAAAGCCTGATCCATATGCGGGTTGGGCAGGCGAGCCCCCGGCATGTTGGCAAGGTCTAGTCACGTGTCATCATCTCCACCCCTCAATCCTAGGCCAATCCAACTTCCCATGACCCTTCTTCCTTGTCGGACTTCTCGGTCAAGCAAGGTCGACGCCCTCCCTCTGCCTTTCATTGCTCCTCCCTCTGCACGCCATCATGATCGATTCCCTTCCCACTCTCGCTCCACGTCGACCACTCTTCGCCTCTCCCGCACAAATCCTATTTTTCCATTCATCAACGAAACACCACATTATGAACCTAATGGCAAATTTTATTTATTTATTTATTTTTGCAAAGGTTTCTGGATCGATTGAACTGATATTTAGTCACCAGAAACTGTTGAGATATTAATGATCTTTAGTATTATTTTTATATTTTCTATTTCTCTTTTCTTCTTTCTGTAATTTTCCCAATAAGTTCTTCGCCTATACAAGAGAACCCTTGGGCCTCTCATAACATATCCCGTTATTTTCCCTTAATATGATATCAGTGCAATAGTCCTAGATCGGAGTTCCCGTATCCAACCCTAACCCTACCCTACCCGCCTCCCCCCTCACGCATGCCAAGCCACCTCCCCCCGTGCTCAGGCCCCTGTGCTCTAGCCCCTGTGCCTAGGCCCCTCGTGCCCAGGCCCCTGCACCCCCGCTACCTATCCCCCTGAGCCTTGAATCACCCCCTGGACGGTGATCTTGATCCCAAAGAGCGGCGGATAGTTCTGCGATCTGATTTCTACAGAAGAGCGTGATTTTAGACCTCTAAGTCACGTTTTCCGACCCTAGCGAGCGACTAGGATTGGCAAGGATGGTTGTATGAGTCTACACGTACAATCAATCCTTCATATGATTTTGTAAACTTGTTTATACCGGTCTACTCCCCAGTTGAATTCCGTTATTTGGCTATTTTATCATCATGTCAGACAACAAGGGTGACATCTTCTCATCCGGAGCCTTCAAGGGGCTAGCTCCCATCGCTAAGATGGATGGGGCCAACTATGAGTTGTGGTCCATGCAGTTTCTCACCCTCATGCAATGCAACAACAAGGGGCATATCCTGATAGATCCAGAGCCAACGGATAAGACTGGGGCAAATGCCTCTCGAAAGCAAGATGATGCGTACGCACCTGTTTGGCTTTGTGGGACTCTTACTACAGAAATAGCCAATGATATTCTAACTCAGCCCACTGCCAAGGCAATGTGGGACACTTTGGCATCCACCTATGCATAGGCGAAGAATGAGGTCAAGATCCTTCAACTACAATTTGATATCTACAATACCAAGCATAATGGTCACCCCCTGCATGTTTACTGCTCTTCACTGCGTGGCATGTTTGAAAAGCTTCATAGCTACATGCCCATGACGACGTCTATTGAGCAGCAGAAGAGCATAAAACTCCACGATGGTTGGATTTTTCATGGCTGGACTTGATACAGAGTATGATGCTGCATGTACCCATCTTCTTACTGGAGCTACCGATCCCCCTATAGAGGAGTCCTATAGCCGTCTCAGTCGGATCATCATCCCTTTGACAACCATGTCTTTGCACGTTTCAATGATGGCCACTTCTCGTGGCCGAGGTGGGGCAATCCAGTCCAGAGGATGCACACCTCGAGGAAGAGGCAGTGGACGCCAATGTGGTCCCTGCCCCTACTGTCGCAAGCCTGGACATACAGAGGATACATGCTATCAGAAGCATGGATATCATGTTTCTAGACGAGCATCAGAGCATATTGTGTCTTCAGAGACTTCAGCTCCCCAGGTCGATCCTCGTTTGGATGATATTGTCTCTCGTATTCGAGAGACCATGACTCCTACTACTGACACCAACACTACAAAAACCGATGTAGTAGCCAGAGCCTCTTCGAGCTCTTCGGGTATCACCTATGCCTTTACTGGTAGTACGAATGCAGACATGACAGAGTGGATTATGTATTCTGGTGCTTCTCACCACTTATGTGGAGACATAACACAGCTGAGGTCCTATAGGTCTATACACCTGCCAGATGGGTTGACATTACTAATGGCGACCACTTACCCGTTACAGGACAGGGGGATGTGCATTTGAAGAATATTTTATATGCTCCTGTCTTTTAGATGAATTTACTTTCTATTAGTCATATCACTAAGGATGTGCATTGTCGTGCCATCTCTGATCCTTCGTCTCTAGTATTTCAGGACATACTCACGGACAGGGTGATTGGGTGTGGCCGTGAGCAGCGGTGACTCTACAGACTGATCCATCCTCCTCATGCTAGTGATTCTGATATACCTATTGGACCTGTCTCTCCTTATCTATGGCACCTTAGGTTTGGACATTCCTCTGCAGAAGCTATGTATGTTCTCCCTTAGATTTCTACGAGGTCCTCCTTTCAGTGTGAGGCATGTCAACTTGGGAAGCAGCATTGTTCCTCTTTTCTATCCCATCAGAGTCGGAGCAGTTCTCAGCTATTTCAGCTCCTTCATTCATACATTTGGGGTGCTAGTCGGGTTATTGATCACCAAGGACACTGTTTTTATCTTGCCGATGTAGATGATTTTTCTAGACTTTCCTGGGTCTTATTGAAGAATAAATCTGAGCTTGTATCCATTATCAAGTATTTTATTAATGATATTAAGAATATTTTTTCTACCAATATCAAGTATCTCCATTCTGATAATGCATTGGAATTTTGAACCTTACAACTTTCTGAGTTTCTTAGATCCCATGGCATTATTTATCAGACTTCATGTGCCTACACTTCCCAGCAGAACGGTGTTGCCGAGCGCAAACACCATCACTTACTTAATGAGACAAAAATATTGTTGATACAAAGTCATGCCCCTCATGCTTACTGGGGTGATGTTGTCCTTATTGATTGCTATTTGGTAAACTGTATGCCCTCGTCCGTGTTAGGAGAGAAGATTCCTTCTCGACTGTGTTTCCCGAGAAGGATCTTTTCTCTCTTACATCTCGTGTGTTTGGATCTGTTGCCTTCGTTCATGATGTCTCTCCATGGCGTGATAAGCTCTCTCCTAAAGCTGTCAAGCATGTGTTTTTCAGCTACTCTCGTACCCAAAAGGGGTATCGCTACTTGATCCATTAAGGAAGAAATATTTTGTTAGTGATGGCGTTACTTTCTTTGAGTTTGTCATGTATTTTTCTCCGACAGGTAACATACTTGCTCTATATGACTCTAATGATGAGATATACATGCCACCGCCTCCTACAGTTGGTCCTTCACCCTCATATACTCCTCCTCTTCCACCATATCCACCACCACCTCCATGTCCTGCTTTGGTTCAGTTTTTGCCTCGTGTTTTTCCTTGCAGGTCTCGCTCTATTAGCCATGCTCACAGGCCTTGCCCATCATCCATCATGCCTCAAGTATGTAATGAGCATACTGTTTCTACTGATGGCACTACTGAGTTGACTGTGCAATTGGATTCTAGACAGGATGAGCAGGTGCCCTCTCAAGAGGGAAATTTATAGGCCCCGGACTTGGAAGATGATCTTGACGTGGTGATTGCTCTGCGAAAGCAGAAGCGGATGTGTGCTACTTATCCTCTTGCAGCCCAGGTTTCTTTGAGCAGGTTGTCAGAGGATTTTAGGAGATTTACTTTGGCACTATCAGCCGTGCAGATACCACAGACGTATCAGAAGGTCTCTCAAAGATAGCCAGTGGAGGTTAGCCATGGAGGAGGAGGTGGTTGTGCTACAGTCACGTGGTACATGGAGTCTTGTTTCTGCTCGTGTTGATACATCTGTTGTGGGATGCAAATGGGTGTTCATTGTGAAACACCGTACAGATGGAAGCGTGGATCACTATAAGGCGAGACTTGTGGCACGAGAGTTCACCCAGACATATGGGGTGGACTAGCAGGATACTTTCTCTCCAGTTGCCAGACATTCTACTCTATATATTCTCCTTGCAGTTGCCGTGACACGAGATTGGCCCCTTTA
Source organism: Ottelia alismoides (assembly GCA_037367405.1). Lineage (NCBI taxonomy): Eukaryota > Viridiplantae > Streptophyta > Magnoliopsida > Alismatales > Hydrocharitaceae > Ottelia > Ottelia alismoides. The sequence continues at coordinate 7,307 of JAZKJV010005051.1, read as the reverse complement.
TCAGCTTGATGTGAAGAATGCATTCCTATATGGTGATCTACAGGAGGAGGTCTACATGCAGCAACCACCTAGGTTTGCTGTTGAGGGGGAGTATAAGAAGGTTTACAGATTACACAAGGCTATCTATGGCCTCAAGTAGAGTCCAATAGCATGGTTCCAAAAGCTCTCGGACTTGATAGAGCAACATGGGTTTGCGAGATCAACTGCTGATCATTCCTTGTATGTAAAGAAGACCAATAGAGGTACTGCAATCATTCTTGTTTATGTTGATGATATTATTATTACAGGGGATGACGAGCAATGAATTTAGATTGACAGGGACTTCCCAGGTCAGCAGTTTGTGACCAAGGACCTTGGACATTTACGTTACTTCCTTGGACTAGAGTTTGCCAGGAACCAACGGGGTCTTGTGATGACCCAGAGGAAGTATGTTATAGATCTTCTTTTAGAAACATTCATGGCAGATTGTGGACCTGCCACTACTCCGCTTGACCCGAGCATGAGGTTCTATGATGATGATATTGAGGAGGTCGACAAGGTCACAAGAGGAGGTACAGAGAGCTTGTTGGAAAGCTACTATATGTAAATAATACCAGGACTGACATATCATCTACCGTGAGAAAAGTGAGTCAGTTTATGGAGCAACCCATACATGCACATATGGATGCAGTCCATATGATTATGAGATATTTGAAGACTTCACCTGGTACTGGACTTCTTTTCAACAGAGACACATCTCTCTCAATTACAGCATGCGCAGATGCAGACTATGCTGGGTATCCAAAGGATAGAAAGTGTACATCTGGCTTTTTTGTGTTCATAGGGAATTCTCTTGTTTCATGGAAGAGTAAGAAGCCGATTGTGGTTGCCAGATCAAGTGCTGAATCGGAATACAGGGCCATGGCACAAGCTAGTTGATAAACCCGTGCATTACCCTTTTAATAGTGTCGAATTAATGTTCGAATTTTGTTGAAGGTAGGCAAAGTCGGAATTAATCAAAAATCACTTAATTAATTTCTCAATTAAACGCAAGCGGTCAATTTTTTTTACTTGGGCAAGCCCAAGGTCGAACTCAGGGAGGCCACTGTCTCCTTAGGTTTATTTGAAGTCGATATGGAGATTAGGTTTTCAAGGAAGTATTTTTTTATTTTTAAATGCAATTAAAAAATGTAATACAAATTTGGCGAAGTTCAATGACTAAAATGTAAATTACATTCAAACAATGTCTAAAAATTCTCAAACTTGGCCAAAATATGAAATGCGATGAAAATAGACTACTGTTTTTTTTTGGAATTTTCGACTCAATATGAAATAATTATAAAAAAATATACATGTAGGGTGATGTTTCACAAATTAATTTAATAAATACAAAACCAATTTCTTTTATAGAAATAAAATTATCCTAGATTAGTCTATGTGAGGCGAATCCATGAAAATTATTAGATACTAAAAATAATTGATATGTGACCTATTAAAAATTAATTAAGCGAATAACCAAACAATTTATTCTGACCTTGATATGCATGCTAATGTGATGATTTTTGCACACATTGTAAAACACTAAACTCTAGTTACTATGATTTTTTCGCAATTTTTAGAGCACAGATTAATTTTAATATCAATTTCAGACTAAACATTAGATAAAATATGCAATATTTCACCAAATCAATTATAATAAATAAAACAATGCTCGCAAAATTACAACTAAACATCCATTGGATAAAGAATTAATTGTTCTACAATATGCAATTTTCAGAATAATAAAAGGATGACAAATGATGATTAAAACTAATGACCAAAGATAGGGGTATCGATGTAAATCCAGAAACTAAAAGTTAAAGAAAATAACGTTACTAAACGCTTCTTTAGTTACCTAAACCCGCAAGGGTTTTCGTGCAATTTCTCCAATATGCATGTGCATGCACGTGGTCTCTAGCAGGCGGGGATTTTCTTGCAAATGGCAGATCTGCACGGGGCTTGGCGAAATTTGTCCACTCCTCACGTGCGCATCATGTGAGCTACCATGCTGGAGGAGTTTCGGGTGATTGCTGGAAAATAGAGGGTTTCCCCGCAAATGACCCCTCCCTCATGTGTTGCTCACGTGATGGGGGAGGGGATGGCGATCTGGTGTCGAGGGCGGTGCCAGTCTGGGTGACTCTGCCCGGTGGATGCTACACATGGGCGGTGTTGCGCAATGGCTACTACAGGCTGCTGATGGGGTGTGTGCTGGAGAACGCACAAGTTGTGGCTGGCAGAGAGGTTGCTATGGCGGGGGAGCTACGATGCTCGACGAAGTGCAGGCTCGTGTTCGGTGGCGTGAAGGGAGATGCAAGGGCGATCTACGAACCATGACCCCCGATCGACACACGATACGGGAGTCGCTGTTGGCGGCTGGAAGAGATGCCGACACCCTTGGCCAAGGCGGAGCTCCTCCAGCAGAGGAGGGTACTGGTTTGGTGAAGAACGGGGCCTCTGGTGAGAGGCTACGTCGGGGAAGAAAAAAACAGGGTGACCTCAGTGCAGATGATGAGGTGGTCAGAGATACATCATTTGCTGTTCAACCTTGAAGACATCCTGGAACTTTCACCTGCAAGGAAAAATTGAGGCTCGAGCTAAAGCTCGGCAAGAGGGTTACCATGGAGAGGGTGAGTGGCCTGGCTTGTTGACATGATGAGGAAGAGGTGGATGTGAATGCGGAGAAAAAAAGAGCGTGCATAGGAAGATGGATCCTCCTTTACAAGGAGGAAGTGGGATGAGAATGGAGAGCAGGTGAGTAATGAGGAGTTGGGTCAAAGGAACGAGGTGGTCGGTGAAGGCAGAGAGGCTCACCGGTGGCGATCGGAAGAGAGAAAGAAATGAGGAACAAAGGAGAAGGAAAGAGAAACAAGAGGAGAGGTGATGGAAGAATACTACCTGAGGTGAACGGCTCGCCTGGGAAAGAGGAGTTCCGAGCTCCTCGGATCTTCTCTCTAGACCTCGGCGAAGGTCAAGCTCAAGCAACTTGCGGAGCAGTTTGCGGCACAGGACAAAGAGTCACATGGATCTCGTTGAGGAGATTGGTCGTCGTTGCTCGCCCTCAACGCGGCTTCAGCTATCACCTGAAGCAGGAGGGAGCTAGGCCTTCTCATGGTAGTGGCAGATGATTGTGGACGAGGGACGAGGACAACATTTTAAGGGCGGTTGGGTGAGGTGCGAGAAGTGGGCGAGGGCTGTAGGGGAGATGGGAATGAGGTGCGAGCACGCGACGGGGGAGATGCGGTTGGTTCAGCCACGACAATTGCGTAGGGAGTGGGTTGTGCGCACATCACGGGTGGTTGCCGACGGGGTCGCGTGGAGGAAGCAGGCGGAGGGAGGCGGTCGCGCTCCATGCACAGTGCAAGGAGGAGGTGGTAGCCGAGCACCGCCGCAAGAAGCAGGCGGTTGCTGTGCAGGCGCCGTTGCAGAAGGCGGATGCGGTCGAGCGAGAGGAAGGGGAAGATGGGGCGCCACGTGGCGTCCAAGGGCACGACCACGTGGCATGTAGTTTTTTAATATTTTTTTAAAGTTTATATATTTTTTATTTAAACAAACCATAATAATAAAATAACAAAATAATAAAAAGTAAATAATAACAATAATTAAAGTAATTAAACTAAAGTTAAATAAAATAACTAAAGTAAATAATTAAAATAAATAATAATTACAATAAATAAATGATAATAATTAAAGGAGTAAATAAATAAAAAGGGGGGACACGTGACGGCTCTCGGAGCTACCACGTATCGCTCCCAAAAATTAAATGTAAAGAAAATAAAAAAGAAATAACAAAAGAGGTCAAATAAAAAAGTGATCAACATGAAAGTTGCTCGTCTCGACGATATCTACAATTTTTGTGAATGATCAAAAATCAAAAGAAGTCATGTATACATAAAGTATTTTTGGGGTACATTATAGGTATAAAATACCAAATTTTTATATTTTGCACTTTTTTCATCATTTTTTGGTTAGAGAAAAATCAAAATAAAGTTAGAGAAAATATGAAAGGAGTATTTACAACTTAATCAAATTTTTAGTTGTTTTAATAAAAAAGATAAAAATGAAGGGTATTTTTGTCAATATATACAATATACAATAGGGACCCAAAACCCAAGTTTCACATACGAACTCCGATTTTTGTGAAATTAATCTTGTTTTGAAGGTCTTTGAATGTATATTACTTTAAAAGTAAGTAGACCTAAATCAGACACTGTATGAGAGAGATATGTGCATTTTAAGGTTCTTGGTCTCAAACTTGGATTTGGGTTTTTATTGGACAATTTTACAAGTTAATCTTTTTTTGATGTTTCTTCTTTATTAGTGTTAGTAATATATACACCATAGAGTTGATTTTATTGGAAAAAATAAATACAAATAGCTGAAGTTAGCTGTTATATATGCGAGTATATACAAGGAATTTTCAGGCTTCTTGTTTATCTTAATATGAAGGTTAAAATGCACATATTATTTACACATGCATGAATGCTAATTATGCATAATAAATAGAGAAAAGCATGTAATTACTCGAAAACGAAGCTCTATTTTCAACTTTTAGAGTGATGAATCGCAGATTCATCACTAGTACAAAGATGATGTGGGTCAGATCCGTTCTTATTGACCTAACTATAGAAATGCCTCTTCCCATGCACCTCCAATGTGATAATCAAGCCGCTCTCTTCATTGCAAAAACTACAAAAAAAATTGAGCTATAGTGACGGTTTTTGAAATTTTCGTCACTAAATTTACCGTTGTTAAATATATAACGATGATATTATTCGTTGCGAAATGATTTTTCGTACTCTAAACTAGCGACGGATATCATATATGTCGTTATATCATTAGCAATGGTCCACATAGCGACACTTATCCTTTGCTATTTTTCAAACTTATAATTAATCGTCGCTAAATTTTGAACTAAAAAAATAGCGACGATTAGTTGATATTTTGAAAAATAGCAACAGATAAGCGTCGCTATATGGATCGTTGCTAATGATATAACCATAGATATGATATTCGTCGCTAATTTTAAGTACGAAAACTCATTTCGCAACGAATAATATCGTCGTTATATATTTAACAACGGCAAATTTAGTGACGGAATTTTCAAAAACCGTCACTATAGCTCAATTTGTTGTAGTGAAACAACCCAGCCTTTCATGAGAGGACAAAACACATAGAGGTGGATTGTCACTATACTCGTGACATGATACATAAGGGTATTATCACTACTACACATGTCATCTCTAGAGACGAGACATCAGATGTACTTACAAAAGCCCTAGCGAGAGGATCCTATCAGAGATGTTGTTCCAAGTTTAGTCTTACTGATATCTACGCTCAAACTTGAGGGGGAGTATTGAGATATTAATTACTATCTTTAATATAATTTAATATTTTCTATTCTCTTTTCTTCTTTCTGCAATTTGCCCAATATGTTCTTCTATATAAGAACCCTTGAACCTCTCATAACATATCCCATTATTTTCCCTGAACGGAAACAAATACAAAGAAATACCCACAACAGGGGATTCTTTGTTTGCTGCCAACCTCTATCTCCCCTCACCTCGCCTTGGACCTAACTTCCTCACCGAGCTTGTAAGCTCGAGAAGAGCCCTTCCACTTGCAGATAATCACGGAGGGAAGATCGCTAGACTGAGCTCGAGCATCCCATCTTTGATCGCATGGTCGGCCAAACATCGCTCCTCGGTGAACAACACAACTCGACTAACTTCAAGGAGCCAACTCATCGACCTGCAGTAGGATCTAACCCACGTGGTCATGTGTCGACTAAAGGGTGTCACTTCCGACGCCCTCAACTCCGAGACTCCTCTTTTTCGACGGACTTCCCATCTCTTGCGTTTCGACTTTAATGATCGGAGGAGGAGGCTAAAGGCATCCAACTGCCTTTGATTCACTCTCGAAACACCCATCTCTGCGGACTTGGTGGTGTGTCGACCGAGCTCTACCCCGTAACTTCCAGATTTTCTCGAGTACCCGGATGCGAGTCGAGCATCGAGCAGTACATAGGCCTCTACGCGTAGCAGCAACAGCGGAGCAAACCCTCTCCCTTCTCCACCGCACGTAGCCTCGAGCATCATCCGGATGCCCATCCCTCTCCAGCAGCGCACCGCCATCCGCGCACTATCACGGTGGTTGGAGAAGAGATCGAGAGGGAGAAGACCCATTCATCTCTCTCTCTCTCTGAGTCGCGTGGGACGGGAGTGTGAAGGGAATGTTGCATAGAAACCCTTCATCAAATGCAAAATTAACGCAAAGGGTACAATTCCCTCTCAGCCACGTGGAGCTCACAGGAAGCTTTGCATTGAGCCCCTTCACGCTCCATAGAAATTATGAAGATATCCTTCCAGCACAGTGTATAGAGCATGCAACCAATTAGGGACAATTATGCGCCAACCACCCTCTTCTTTGGGTAATTGCATCAAGATCTTGTGCTTCGCTTGTATCTTTTCTTTTAATTATTATTTGCATTCTGAACCCTCTGATAGGGCACCTGTTAAAACCTCATTTTCTCATAAATTTTTCATTTTTAAAATTGCATACTGTAGTACAATTCATTCTCTACATTTTTTATCACTTATTGACATTTTTTTGAATTTGATTTTATTAATTTATATTTGTTGCAGTGAAATATTCTCTTAGTTTACCTATATGTGATTAAAGAATTAGTAAAGAAATCAAAAATAGCTGGAAAAATTTCAAGAAAAAGCACATTTTATAGATTTAATTGTGTTATAGTTTGCCTCTAAAAATCAATTCTTATGCATGCATTATTTGCTTAAAACAAATTGATTAGTGATTTTGGTAATCGGATTTTAATTGATTTAAAACATGTTATTATTAGGATATTAAATGTGGTCTGGATTCTTCTTATTTAGAGTTGTGTAGAACATTTTTAGTTTCGAAAAATAATAAGTTTCAATATTTATTAAAATTAATTTACTTTCATTCATCCTATTTGCATTCATTAATTCGTTAAAAATTCATTTCCTCATATGAAAAATCCCAAAAAGATATAATAGCTTAGTTTTGCATGCTTTAACATTCTGGCTAAGTTTGGGAATTGTTGGGCTTAAATTGATTGGAAAATTACAAAATAACACCTAAACTTAGCTCAAAATTGCATATCATTTTAAATTGCATATAAAATTAAAAATGCCTCTCTAAAAATCTAATGTCTATGTGATCTGAAAGTTGACATAAGAGAAAAGTTGCCTCAATGTATTAGCGACCTTAAACTTGCCCAAGTAAAATAATTATAAAATCATCTGCTA